>CM052335.1:5697608-5733643 GCA_028455595.1 Lasioglossum vierecki | reverse complement strand
GAAAGATAGTCTTGCAACGCGAATTTTGAAAAATTGGCAAAAAATTAATCGCGGTGTCTCGTAACTTTTGCGACAACCGGCTTCGTATTCCACCCAAATTTCGGGAGAGCCGTTTGGGAATATACGGTTGACAAGTTGCGAAACGTATCTTTCGGCAGTGTGCACGCGCTAAGATCTGACAGTTCCGAGTCGCATTACTCGACGGAAACGCGTTTTTCAGGAAGCCACGGTGATAGAGAACAGACGTAGCGAGACGCTGCATATCCGTTGGAAATGTTTCTAAGGGGCCGATAATAAATAATGCATAGTGTCGCGGACCCTCTGAGAGCACTGTAGATATGTAAATAAATTTCCAAGCACTACGCCGCGCATCATAAGAAGACCGAAATGTCACCGACACGCAGCCCCCAGCCTGCCTCCCCCAGGTTTCTGTTGCCATTCCGCGAAGCAGCAACGTCAGAAAACGTACCCGGTCCTTTTCATCTCGATCCAACCGAGGCAACAGAAAGATAGAAGAGTGCATCATTCTGCTATCTCGATTTTCTCAAATCCTCTTCACCCTGCAGCCACCCGTACCCTTTTACCATATTTTCCCTCTTACCCACTCATATCTGGCAGCTACCTTTCCTCTCGTTCTCTCTTTCTCTCTCTGTTCCGCCATGTGACGTATTCCTCGCGCAACACGGACCTTGCATCGTGCGAAAGAAAACGCGAGAAGAGTGATTGGAGTTCCGTAAGTCAAGCGTAATGCAGGCACCGCGCGTTGCTCGCCCGATCACGGATTGGTACATAACGCTCTAAACTATGATCAATCATGTCAATCTTTTCTGCTATGCGAATGCCACCGATGCCGGAGCGACAGGTTGTTCCTACGGTACGTGACTATTTATTGCCGGCGTATGAGGAAAATGGAGGAACTGGGAGCATAGTGTTCTACGATGTCTGATCATTCAGTGACATTTCTACTTAGTTCGTAACATTAGAAACACCGTAGTTCTCCCTTACATCGAAAACATTTCCATAGATATCAAAAGGATGAATAAAAATTCGAATAAGAATAAAAAAAAGAAAAGAAAAAGGCGAATAAAAATTCATAATATCCTAAATATCAAAAGGATCTTTAGAAAAGCAGGTATGCACGCAATCTTTAACATACCATACTACTTAAAAAAAATTTCCCACCAATTAAAAATAAAGTACCACTTTCTAAAAGTTCAAATATAGTTATTATTGTATTCCCTGTAATGGATGCAACAAAGTGCAGATTGGACAAACATCGAGAAACTTTGAAGCACGCATCAGAGAACACAAACGTAACATCATTTTAGATCCAACACACGGTACACTGCCTTGACAAAACATTCGATTAAACTCGATCACACGTATGATTTTCAAAATGCAAAGATAATTGACAAAGAGACAGATTTAAATCAAAGGATATTGTTGGAAACAATTCATATGATTAACACTAGATTTATCAGCTATTTAAATATACCTATTTCTCCAGAACCAGTCAGAATGACTGGTGTATAAGAAAAAATGCTTATTGAGGCTTTCAGTCTTTATTCAATCTTAAAAAATGACAAACAAGACTGTTCGTGCCTCGTGCACTTACAAACTAAAGGAGGCCCTAGAGGATCGATCAGTTTGATCAAACGATTGAATCAATCGATTGACACGCGCTTCAATGAACCTCAATCAGCCCTTCAATGTTTTGATCAAAACTTCCTCAGTGGAAGCCATGAACTGGAGCAAGGAGCAGTGCATATAGTGGTGTCTTTTGTCATACCTGTTGTTTGTTTGTGTTTAGCAATTTGCAATTTGAAATCTGTAGAAAGGTGGGTGATATTCGGAATAACTTCGATTGACAAGATTAGGAAATATCTGGACAAACAATTTATTTCGAAAAAAAAAAGAAAAGAGAAATAAGATTTCTCCCATCAGGCGTGCGGTTTATTTCAACCGTTCTTTCCTTCTGGGGAAAAGGCGACTCTTCGGATTCACCGGAATTCTCCTGCCCGCTCGGCGGCCGGCCTTCATGGCCGTCCTCTCCGAGTCGTGCAGAGGAACCAGGCGAATCCTACTTTCAGGCGGCCAGGAAGCTACCCTGTCCTCTCCTGAGCTGCTGGGCGTCCGATAGCATTGCTTCGTACTCTCCCTCACCTATGGGCGGCCGAGGTAATATTGAAATCTGGTCTTAGCACTTTTAAAGTCCTCACGATTTTTTCTAGCGCCGCACTTTTTTGATTTCTATTGAAATAATTTTTACTCTTTACTTTCCACAATTCCGGACAATCGCGATATAAATCAATGAGTAAACTTGTGAACTCCCGCTCCGAGCTTACGGGAAGCGCACTTTCGGTAGGTGACGCCATGGCAGAGTTGGGTAAATTTTATTTGGAATAATGTAAGGAATAGCGAACAAAGTCTGATTTGTTATTCACAAGCTATTTATTCTTATTACACATAAACGTCGCTGGTGCGATTGTCAAGTGTCGAGTCGAGTCGCTATCGATACTTTACCGACTGATTGACGTAATGCTTGACGGAAATGCCCCTAGACGATCAAGCGCCCACTTCAATCGATTGAGTCATTCAAACTTTCTATCAATCACCGTCAATGCTTGATTCAAGCGTCAAACGGGTTTCTAGACGGTCAATCACGCTTGAATCAATCGATTGATTCAATCGTTTGATCAAAAAGATTGATCGTGTAGAGCGTCTTTAAGTGCTCGTAAAAAAATGTGTCGGAAAAATCTCGCAAAAATGCATTGTGTTTCGCGGTGGCCCCCAACGCTCGGCCCGTGTCCTAAATAAATACTAAATCAATTGTTATAGCTCGCCTAATGTCATTTCGTCACAGAATTTCTTTATAAAAACATGCACCACTCGTGTTGACTGATGCTGATATAAGTGTCAGTAACAAAAAATATATTTGTTACGAATATATATAAAGTAACATTAAGTTCATAAAATATATTCTCCACTTACAGCTACAAAATTCATAACATCATTTCGGAAAGCAAATGTTATAGCTGGCCCAATGTCATTTCATCACAGAATTTCTTCATAGAAACATGCACCAGTCATTTTGACTGGTATAAGTGTCAACAACAAAAAATATATTTGTTATGAATATATATATAAAGTAACATTAAGTTCATAAAATCTATTCTCTACTTATAGCTACAAATAACATCATTTCTGAAAGCAAATGTTACACGCAATCAATTGAAATTGCACGACCAGTCACAATGACTGGTCTGGTAAATCTAGTGTTAAACACTAATGAACTAGCGGTTGGGTGGGAAAATGAATGCTGTTACCTTTTCGTTCTCTGTCATCCTTTTGTTCGAAATGGATGCAATTTCCAGATACGTCGTGCCCATTTCATCCCAGTAAGGAATATGTCTGCTAGCTGCAATATTGCGTGCGGACGTTCAGTGTTTAAACGAATTTAAGTGTACGCGAAATATTGCAGCCGTATCAGACATAGACGACCACGAATCACATAACAGTTGCCAGTTTATAGATGGGTATTGCTCGGCAGAAAGAAATGAGCACGACCTATCTGGAAATTGCATCCATTTGGAACAAAAGGATGACAGAGAACGAAAAAGTAACAGCTTTCATTTTCCCACCTAATCGATCCAGCAACGCGGAACACCTTCCACGGAAAAAGCGAAGAAAACTGTAGCCAGCATTCGATACGAAAGGAACTAACACCGACAACCACTCTCGCGTTTCCGCTTCATCGGTCAACCGTCCGACGAATGCGATGTAAATGAAAAATCGATTCTATTAGTCGGCAACATTTTCTTTCTACCTCCTCCGTTTTTCTTTTCTCTATTTTTTTTTTATTTTTTTTTTCCTCCAGTCTGTTCCGCGGAATCTGCCATTTGCATAAAGATGGAAATGGTATATTCGCCACGTGTCGCTCGAGGTCTCCGGGCATTCGTATTTTCACGGAATTGAAATCTCGACTTGATCCAGAACGCGACAAATGAAACTTCCGTTGCCGCGGATGCGAAACCGATCGTGACTGATTCGCGGTACAAATAGAAAACGCAAAGCCTGGAAAACAATTTTTCTGCGACCGCTACTCCCTGAACTCGCGACACGAATTCAAAATGCTCATTACGACATGCCGGTGTAATTAATGTACAAGTATAAATCCGACTTTCCTCTAGCTTCCTCCTTTCAATGTTACTAATAAACAGCGGATCTTTATGGAAAATAACAATTTTCTGTTTACACTCACCAGTTTCAGCCACGCGTTTGTCGTCAGTATTTGATTCTTCTCATCCTGAAACAGAGATAAAGAAAACCATTATAATAATTTTAATAATTTCTTTCGACACACATACAAAGTTACTGTAGTTACAATGACTCTCAAAACTGTTGCAATCATTAAAATTATTAATTAAAAATTTTAAAAAATATCACAAACGCTTTTGAAAAATATGGACTTTATTGAAAATTAAAGTAATATTATTCAACTTTGAATTTGATTCATCTTTTTTATTTTAATAATGCATTATATTTAATCATGCAATTACAGTAATTCTAATCATTGCAACAGCTTTGAAAGTCACTGTATATTATGGGCTAAAATCATGATGTAAGAAAGACTTATATCGTGTAGTTCTACTATTTTTTGTGACATTGACAAGAAAAAGAGTTGAGTGTCAATTAATCAATAAGTATGTAGTAGATCGTTTTCTACGAGACGAGTGTGCAAAATCTATGCAGGAACGAAGGCAAGCGTTAGGGCGAGAAGTGAAGAGCAAGGTCGGCATCTCGTAAAATTCATGCCAAAAACTGAGGGAGCCAATAACCGCAAATTGCCAGTGCAACCGTTCGTTTTCCAGTGCTCTGCATGGAGGCGCGGCACCCTCCACCACACTCATCCAAACTTCAAAGTGATTTATAAATCGAATATACTCCGATCGTTGGCGTCAACGGACAAACCGCTTTGTACACCTGCGATCACTCTGAACGAATTAGTTACCGCACACTTCACAGACAGGTAAACCTGGCACATTCACTTCTTAAATCGCGGTTGAAACTTCGTTCGAGAATCAAGAAACGCTGCTTGCAAACTATTACAGAGTTCCCCTAACGCCGCACTATCGGATGAACCGACTTTAACAGCAGAGCTGGGAAATATTTTAAAGGTCATTCCATTTTGTTTTAACTAAAATATGTTGTAATCCATTTTAGATATGGCAGGCTTTCGAAAATTTCAATTTTACCCATTTCCACGAAAACGGGCCTCACTTACGAATTTTTATCTCAGGAACTATTTGTCCGAATTCCTGTGGTTCAATAAAGTTAATGCAATTTTTTCATCTTCACTAAAATTACTTTTACCATTGTTATCGAACATGTTATTGTTATTAAATAATGATAAAAGTAGTTTTAGTGAAGATGAAAAAATTGCATTAACTTTATTAAACTACAGGAATTCGGATAAATAGTTCCTGAAATAAAAAATCGTAAGTGAGACCCGTTACTTACATTAGTAAAGAGTTATTTGCATTATATATTTATTTATATACTTATTTACATTAGCAAAGAGAATTATTGTGCTAAAGTTACAGAAAACATGACCTACTAAGCATTCTCATTTTATAGTATTGTTTGCAAGTTAACTAATTACTATTTGGTGTTCATATTCGCACGTAGGAAACAGGGAATATGCTGCATTCATTCTGAAGTTCTAATTTCTAAAATAAAATGTTTTGAGAATAATCATAATTTTCATTGAACCGAGCACTCGTTTATGCTCCGCAGTAGAATCGAAATTCACGCTCGATTTCCAGCTGAAAATTTAATTGAACTCAAGGTCGATCTTGTGTTCCGGTTCAAAGTGAAATTAGCTCGACCAGTGGCGTGTGTAATTTTTCAGTCAAAAAGCACATCCGCTAGAAATATCAAACCAGCATTGAAATCTGTTTAATTCCCGCTGTATTCTAGCGGGAAGTGGTTTTTCTTGAAACACGACGCGTCGGGAATCCAAGAGATTACGAAATTACCATTCGAGAATTCGTTAGGCTAAGTAAATTACGCGTGTTCCGCGCATACTCTCCCCCGTGTCAGGTTTGGAACGAATCCCATATAAAGTTTGTTGCTTGTACAGCTTGGTTTAATAGAATAACCGCTCGTTAAACCGAATACCATGAAAATTATACGCCCGCTTTTTTGCTCCCTGAACTTTCAATAGTCTGCTGTTTCGGCATGAAATCGATGCTTGCTTTATGGTCGATTCACTGGTAACGGTTGACCATTAAACTCGACTCGTTTGAAAGATTATTGCCGCGATCTTTGTTATCATTTCTAGTAAACTGCAATCTGTTCTGGGTTGTTCCCGATACATTATTCAATGCACAACAAAAAAAAAAACAATCGATTTTCGAGACATAACTTTGTTCCAAACAGCTCTTGCGATTAGTCGGAAGCGATGAGCGCTGACGAATTTATAAAACTGAATAGTTTGGATAGATGAAAAATCAAAGTTGAATTCGCTACACAATTTCCGTGAATTTAGGAAAGGAAAAAGAACGCATCTGTAGGGGTGTGAATGTTTCAATGCCAAAAACATGAGTGGCCGCTCTCGAGAATATGGCGGTGGTGAGTGAATCGAAGAAAGGGCCCTTCACCACCGCCCCTCGATCCTCTTTCTTAAAAAAAACATTCAGTGAATGTTCAGAGTAACTGGCGTGAATGTTCAGAGGATATGTGGACGCGACATCGGGACGCCGATATGTTTGGGTCCAGTATGAAAGAAAGTTTGTTTGGGTCAATTAGGCAGTGGTGTGAGAGAAGAGTGTTTGGATCCTAGCGATAAGCGTCAAGTGGCTGGGGCTGTCAAACGCAGGGCATATGTGAGTGACTTTTCCGAATGGATGCGGGACTGATAGAGAGAGAAAATGAGAGTGTGAGAAAAAAGAATGCAAATGGATCAAAGTACGAACGCAAGGGCTGAGAGGTTAGAAGTGTGAGAAGAGTGAAGTTTTGAGTTGCGAACCGTGAAGTATTAATAAAGAGAAAAAGTAATTATTGCAAATGGGTGATGATACTCTGATTTTGATGAAATTTAAATATGTTATGCAGCGACAGATTTTGAACAACTTTTCCTTTTCGAATATAGTGGGGTTGCTTTTAGTTTTCGAGATATTTTCAAAAAACTATTGCTAATACTGTACTGAATTTCTTTTTTTTGTAATAGGAAAAAGTTGTTCAAAATGTCGAAATCTATAACATATTTAAATTTCATCAAAATCGGAGTATGGCCACCCTTTCGCAATAATTCCCAGAAAAAATATTCGGAATGCCAGAATCGAATTATTTAACCTGATACGCCACACCCAAGACGTAGGAGTTCCTATAAAATATTCCTACATATCCAAATGGCGAATGATAGAACATCCAAATTGTTCCAACAGAAGGATCTCGAAATGTAAGTATAATTTTTTTCATCTTTTATTAAAATCAATAGATCGAAATATGAGTACTCATATTCTGCAGTGACTTCTTCCATCTCACGGTCCTGCACTGCTCAGATCCATATTTCATCCGCAGGCACATTAGGAACATGACTCTACATCTGTTACCAAGGACCAACAGGTGAATTTCAGCGCAAAATAAAGGAAATATTGGCTAGGGAAACCTAGTTCAATATTCTACTTGATATTAGTAGTTTTGGTAGCCCCACAAAATGGTTTCAGCAGCATTACGAGCTTCCATATTCCAAACCATTGTCACTATAAGACAGGGAAGCTATCTAAAAAGACTATCACTGCATTGCTTATTTTTTCTAATTTCGATTATAAATTTCGTGTTCTTAGATTAAGTTGAAAAGAATATTGAACGCGACAAAAATGATTCCAGAGGAAGCTGACCGGTTACACAGCGATTTACATAGCAATATAAAAATTTGTAACTTAATAGCAAGGTCAATATCGACGGGAGCATGATTAATTGGTGTTTCATAGCTACGTCCTGATGCAAAAGAGCAAGCAGGATTATTGAAAATCAATAAGCCGTCGAATTATCCAATCAATCATCGTGAAACAATTCGTGCTATAGATGCCTACTCTAACCAAACTAGTTGTGAAGGCATTAGATACTTTCGTAACTTTTTGTATGCTTCGCATCGTAACTGATGCGTAAGAGTTTCGTTTCTATCTACGAAACAATTATTGTCGCCGACATAATATTTCTCGTCAATTCTTCATAGGGTCTTCCATTTAGCAGTGTTATTTCAAATAATAAAAAAATGCTGTCTTTTTTACAATTTTATGCGAATGAGACTTCCTCTTTCTTGGAAAATATATTTGATTGCAAACACTGTCCAACATTAAAAAATCTTTTCGATTCTCACTATGCGATTCTAATAGAGTTTTTCGCGCTGATTCCGAATCTGTCCCTAATTTTTCTCCTAGACGCACAGTTTTTTCGAATTTGAACATATACTGTGATGTTATTATAAAAAATATTGTATTGTTCTTTACAGCTAAAGATTCTGTAGACTTTCCCGAATCCAGTGGTGTGCAACTAATACATTACGTTTGTTTAAAGATGTTCAAATCCCGTTGAACCATGCGCTTGTAGCAGAGCACCACTGGCGGCGACTCGTGTCGGTCGATGATATTTTGCTTCCTGCTTCGGTCAAAACGTCGACGTTCGAAACTTGAATGGATGGTTTCTCAAGATTCAAGTCTCCTCTATCGCGTGGTATATTTCGATTTTCTGCTGGACCCTTCTTTTTTCAGATAAATTGAAAAATATTGTCTACAAAACGGTGCAAAAGTACCCTTCCGTCATGGAGAAAACATGTTTAAACAATTATAATGTATTAGTATTGCACACCGCTGGATTCGGAAAAGTCTACAGAATCTTTTGCTGTAAAGAACAATACAATATTTTTTATAATAACATCACAGTGTATGATCAAAGTCGAAAATTATCTCTTTTTTCAAACTCAAATTTCTCAAAAAACTGTGCGCCTAAAAGAAAAATTATGGACGAATTCGGTGTCAGCGCGAAAAACACAGAAACGTCAGATTTCATTTGTTGTGGCAGGTTTGTTGATTCGGTGTCAAATTTTCATGGAGCAAACAATAGAGGTTCAAATATTGTATCGATCAATTGGATCCACGCTTGACGTAACTGATTATACGTCATTAAGTAGGACGCGCCGAGTGTCGAAACTAATCGAAATTGTTTCACGTGGACGCCTTTGGTCACGGGCTGTGCCTCGCTCTAACGTAATCTGCGACTGCTTCACCTCAAAGCAGACACCAATCGAAGATATCGATTCGAACGAATCAACCCGACGACGACGTCGCATCACGTCGAAATTTCTACCATACTGTAGGGAAGAATATTCGTGGAACGATTAGAATGCAATTTTTCATGACTGATAAATTCCAAACTTAACTGATAAACTCTAAACTTAAATGACTGATAAAAGTTGATGTTTCTGGCGCACCGGCTCGATCGGATAACCTATTGTGAAAACTATTAAACTATTAATATATTTCAAAATTGCTTTCAATTAAATTAATCTAACCGGTGCGCCAAAAACATAAATTCACAATGATAAGCTCACGAATGTGATTATTTTTTATTCTTCTTTACTTGAAAATTTGGAACTCTGCCCAACATTAGGCTAATACTGAAACTAATAAAGTCCCTACTTAGTATGGGCCTCCAACTGCCCCTTAATATAGACAAAATTATCGCAAACCCAAATATCAAAGCTTGTACTTGCATCCACGCCTTTTCCCAAAGCTGTAATCTACATGTTTAGCGTCAACGGATATTGCTGTTATATTCACTTGTATTTCATAGAACTCTTATTGTATTATTCCTGTAATGCATATTATTATGTAAAGAAAAATAAACCCAAGAGGGTTTCGAATGCTTATAGTAAAAAAAAATTTCCTCTAACAGAGCAGTTCGTGCAAGAGTCAGATTGAGATCCAGCATTCGATCGTGTCGTCTCTCAGAGAAGTAAACCAGTGAGGCTCGAATTAAACATATTGAATACACTCAAGAGTATACCTATTCGCCGGAATTCTATTAGGGAACGTGTGGGCGTAAAATAAAGGGGGTTAATCAAATCGTGGGTGAGGAGGGGCTGGGGGTGCAGGAGTAGAATTACGAGTAATTACGCGACGAGCGAAACGCAAATATCGGTGGGTTTGGGAGAAGTCGATCGGCAACGAGTTGTAAATTATTCTCGACCGCGGCGCATGTCCCGGTCGATAAATGAAAACGGTAAATCTCGTTTCGATACCCGGTGTCGTTTGACCATGAACTCCGTATTTATGGTCGGCATAATGGAAATTGCGCTTGCCCTGTTTCTCTTTTCGTTCGCCGACGCGCCGGATTCAGCCGCGCTGTCAGCTCTTCGTAATCTATCGAGATTTCTCGCCGATTTTCATTGCCCCGCCTCTTCAACCCCCCACCGTCCGCTCCACCCAATCCATCCCGTCTCCTCGGACCGCCCAGCACGTCCCCGGTCCGCGTTCTTGTTTCGAGGCACACGAACGAGTCCTTGTACACCGACAGAGGCCCGGGTCCGTTCAAAGGCGCACGGCCACAGCAACGGCGCAAAGTGACGAGAAGCTTTTTCATCAGCATCGCAATTATAAAATGGTAAAGCGTGCTCATCATGTTACCTCGGCCTACGCCATTTTCGCGTGGACGTTCCGCATCGCTTTCAATGAGGAGACTGATCAGTAAAATTTCCTACCGCGGCATCCTTACTTTTCTACTTTCCCTCGCCTTCGTCACTCCCGGGCGGGGGAGGAGGAGCTTCAACCCATTTCCCACCACCTCCCTGACCCGTTTTCAGTTTCATGTTTTTCAACTAATTTCTCCAGTTCTGTGTAAAACGACAGTTTAATCCGGGCGCGACATTAACGAGGTTGTAGTTCGCCGAATTATTGCGGGAACTCCCTCGGCTCCTCTTTCCGGCACATTAACCCGAAAGAAGTCAATTGAATCCACGGGACTGTAAGATCGACGGAAAATAGAGATAACGCGGTGCCAATGAATTTTCGATTTCGCGCGACTCCCTCCGACCTAGCGCCATGGAAATTCAAATGTTCGGGCTGGTTTGAATACGAGTTTCCGGTGAACGGGTCACGCTTTCATTAAACACCGGCAACGATGAAGGTACTCTAACTTTTCACGGATGACGAAATTTTTTCGAAATTTGGAAGCGTTCGAATATATGAAAAGAAAATATTTCACATTCGTCACGTGCAAGGAATATTCGAACATGTCTGTGGGCGGAAAAAATAACAAAGTGAAAGACAATCATTTGAATTTAAGAAATTAAAACAAAGTTCCTCTAGAAAATCTTTTAAAAAATAGCGTCAAAATGTAAATAAACGCCGTGCAGGAATACGAAAAATTCAATACGGTATTCGCGATAGGTTTTTGCAAATATTTCAAAAACTAAAAACGACCCCCCAATATTGGAAAAGGAAAAAGTTGTTCAGAATGTGTTGCTGCATAACATATTAAAATTTCATCGAAATCGGAGTACGCAGACCTTTTCTATATAAATATTGGTAATTACAAAAAAAAAACAAGAGTAATACATCGAGAACGACGAACCCGCTAATTAATATCATTTACTAAAAGCACAAGTTTCGCGATGAGCTTTTTTCGGCGGAACACATTACACTAGCTCTCCCATTATTTGACGGTCCCTGTCATCTTTTTGCCCGCTCATTCAATCCGACGCTTTCCAACATAAAACAAGATGCGCTGAACAGGAACTGTGCACCGGAGCAAAAGATATTTCTAAGTGGAGCAAAACCAGTTTCATTACCTAGCTGGCTTTCTCCGTGCTCCAGCCACCGTTCCTTCTAAGTCGCCATTACTCAAGCTGGTCTCAGGTTTTGTCTTGTGGCTTCCGAACGATCTTCGGCCATTCGAAGCTTTGCGAAATCGAGCGGGTGTCTTTTACTCGAAAATGTTCAGCTGGCGTGGAACAGCTTACTTCATAATATAACAGTAGAAAAGTCCAAATCTATCTTCTATCTTTTATATAAATAACAATTAAATACTGTTCGTTGGTAAGCGCATCACTTGAGAACAGAGGTAGGCATTATTTGGTGAAACAAATATTTTAAATACTTTTTAATATTTTAGACTTTATTTTGCTTAGAAAATGGTATTTTAAATAAGATATACAATTTCAAAAATAAAATATTTCTATTTTGACAATCGGAACAACAAAATAAAATATTTCTATTTCAACAATCGGAACCACAAAATAGAATATTGTATTTTTTGCGTCGTTATACCTAATACTTTCAAAATTCTATACTATAATTTAATATATTTAACACGATACAATTTCGAGTCAGATTTTATATATACGTCTTTCACAATGTTTGCGAAAACATGTATGTTGTTACGCGAAGCATTTCAAAAGGAAAATTAATGAATGTCCTAAAACGTGAACTGTTTTTTGTAGTTTATCAAAAGAAAACATATTGGTTTTAATATTGCTGTTTTGTTCATACGTGACAGCCGTTACCATTTCATATACCGTTGGCAGTAATGTAAATATATTCCACGTCCAAGGAACGAGTATTTATAATGACTGAACAGCGGATATTTCAACAAATTTTCATTTCCACTGATTATTTTATAAAACCCATGTTTGCATGAACGGCACATTAAAAATACCGCGAATACCTTGAAGAACATTTCGACAACAGAACAAGAGGATAATAAATGGAAGACTTTTTATCAATAACATTTCACTTTAACTAGAACAAATGCATAACAAATTGCAGTCTAATCACTTATAAAAGTCCAAAGAGAATATTCATAAATTGATGGCATTTTTCTCGTATAATACAATAACTTTTTGTAATGTGTATTTGTGTGTATGTGTATATACGCGCGTTTACAATTGCAGAAATGTATGTATAAAAGATTAAACGATAATCCACAGTAATTGATACTGTATATGAAATCGATGAATAAATTAAGTTTGAGCTTACATTACTTGAACTCGAGAACGTTTTATTGTAATCTCTAAAATAATTTTATCATCAATAACATGAATAATATCGTTTTCAACAACAAATCCTATCCTTCTCCGGGTAAGGAAACTATAGTCACAATTCTACGTGGAAAAATCGAGTTGCAGTCCACGTTCGTCTATAAATTTCCGCAGTTTCACTTTATCCGACATTTCTGACCGCATGTCTGACCGAATCTTGAGCAATGCCACTGGTTTGCTTCCAATCGATGCATTTCTAACAAGTGCAGAATATCAAAATAGAATTCGTACTTTCATGCCTTGTTTAACAAACAGTTGCTACACCTAAATTGTTGTACACATATTTACAAATGTTATACACATTCTTGTGGTCGTGAGGTGCAAATTTGATCAATTGTACAGAATTGTGGATATCACAAATGTATTTATTTTTTAAATGTATTTATTTTTGTATCACAAAAGTCACTTACAATTTTTTATGATACGAAGACAATTTGATTAAAAAATCAATGTAACATGAAATTCACTAATTAAACGAAATCATTTTAAACCGATCTATTTTTTTAATAAAAAAATGAATGGCTTTCATTGCCAATATATTGATGGATTTCGAATTTTTTGTACTTTTGTCTCCCATTGTGTACCATCCAGAACATCCTTAAACAAGATATAGTGTTACAATGATTTGGAAAAAGTATCAAACATAAACAACACGCAAACACGATTTCTGTGTAAGAGGCACACACTGTTGTGCCCCCTATCATGCGCCATCTGTTTCGGTCACGAGTTCAGACGGATTTCCGGCCAACACGTACAGATTGGTCCACTGGAGTTCAGTTTGCTGCACCACGAAATAACCAATTAAAAAAGTTCGGACTACCGATATAAACGAAATACAAACAGAACGTCTGTTCTTGTGAATTCGTTTGTCAACGCATGTGACGTGCCACGGTTGGACAATTTACATGCTGTAGATAACAGAGTGCGCTTGAGTTCGCGAGGAAGAATGCCTCGGTACATATGAACTATTTCAACCTTCACACAAACTACTTTAATTTATTTGTATTGTACCCCGCATGTAATTATCGTGTGGAAATTACACGTCCATTGTAATGTCCGAATAACAAGACCCTCTTTCCTGTTTATACAAGGAAACGTATTAACAACATTTAAACACCATTATCCAAAATTGTCATTTCGCAGTTTCGCATAATATAAAGTTCGTTAAAACTTTATTTACGTTTTGCTGTACCGTTATTCGCAGTATTGTTCACACTATTAAATGTGTTTGTACCTCATTAATTACTACACATTTCAGTATTGTATGAGATAGTATATTAGTATAATTTCATATCCAAAAAATGGAAAAAATCTAGGCTGCAAGAAATGTACAATTTTCGCCATTACATTATTAATTTTCTTTATTCTTTTCTCTTCTGCACATTTGCTTCTTCTTTTACGTATGTGTGTTGTTTATTCTATTTAGGTTTTGAAATACTAGTAGTGAGACAAGGTAATGTTGTCAATTGAATACCGATCAAGGTATATTTTTCCAAACAAGCTTGCATTCACAGTCGAATAATCCAAAATGTACGGAATTGGATCTAGAATCTCGTTGGCAATGGTGTGAGCTCATTTTAGCATAGAACAAAGTATGTATTTAGGGGTAATCCGTTCCAAGCCTGCATTTAGAGCATAATTCATCATTGAATTCGACGATTTCAGCAGAAATATTTAATACGAAACGAAGCATGTAAATATAGGAACAATGCAATCATTGATAAATTATTTACAAGCTATACCTCATAAATTATAAAAAAAATTTCGTGGATATAAAACAGATAAGAAAGTATACGATAGAACATTGTAAGCAATTAGAACAATGAATGTGCAACCAAATTATAAATCAATATGGAGATATGAAACGGGAATAGATAACTAATGTATGAATAATGTTTGGAAAAAGCAAGATACATGAGTTTTAATTCATCAGAAAATAAAAGAAATGTTTGCTCTGTGCTCACTCAATTACAATTTATAATAATAATAAATATATGACAAAATCTGATAACTTCGCACGAAAAGATTAACAGCTGAAATATTGATGATCACGAATCATGTAATATCATACAAACATCGGAATTTGTCAATGTTTCATTGAATTCCATTGAATGTTTCATTAATAGGAATACAGGCATACTGTAACATGTTCATTCGTAAGTAGAAATACCAGGGAGTGGTCAGACACGACCATTCTTCACTATCATTGCTCCGTAATCTCAATAGTAGGTGGTTTATACAACTTTATAAATATCTTTCAAATACAATCGAAAAATGTTAAAAACTCCAAAGAATTCAAAAGTTTTGTTTCATGTTTTATTGCCTAGCAGGAATGTATCTCGATGAATTTCTTTTGTTTGCACAGTTCACTGTGCAATGTATTGATTTTATGGGGGAGGGAAAAATGAAATTATATAATTATTTTATTTATTGATGCCGTAAACAATGTTTGATTTATATAGCATACATTATAACATACATATAGTATTATATTTATAGTATCAATTTTTATGTACCGGAACGTGAACAGATTCAATAAAAAAACAGATTCAACAACAATCATGCACTATTTATAACAGTATTGATTTGTTCATTGAATCTTTGCAAAATTTTAAAATGCAACTATGCAGGATTATCTGATAATATCTATCGATTGTACCATTCTTATTTTGTTCTTTTTTCTTTGGCTTTATGCGCATATTCCTTCTTTCTTATTGGATAAGTAGTATTGTATCTTTCTCTTTTTTTCTTGTTTTCTTTGTAAATATTTGTGTAAAAAGGGCTTCTGTCCGTCTATAATAAATAATAATAATTATTATTATAGCTTATAATACAAGACTTTAATAAGAAAAAAATCGTGAAGTATATAGAAAGATCTTAATGTAAATGGTAGACGCTAAATCCTAATCTTATATTTTTTGAGGAAGTTAAAAAGAAACATTGGCGCTGTAATGTCTCGCTTAGAAACGAAATTATATATTTGAAAATTAAGCAATCATAGTTTTTTATTAGCGAAGCACATCGACTGAGCTTCTGTCGGATTTAACGAGGCTCTATGTATGCTGTATACACCATATCACGTTTTCTCGAGTAAAGAGAAACCTTTTTTTCCTGCGCCAACACAGCGCACCTTTTTCCGCATTTATGTGGTCCACGATTACTTTCAATTGAATTGCAACGAACTCGTCCGTACCGGCAGTTTCACATTAGAATTTCTACTCTTCCCGTACGTGTACTCAGCAAACAAACCCAGATACGTAAGCAGGACAAATATGGGACACAAAGAGACGCTTGTTGTATGCAATAATTACGTTCCACGTACTCTTACATACCGAACACATCTTATATCAGAATTTGTAGGCGCTGTTTACCTCGCTCCGTGCAATCTTACATCGGAACGAGGAGTATTTGCGTGCCGACACTAATTGCACTGCATATTTTATTCTAGAAGTCTCGTCGTATCGATGTTATGATTAGATTTAGCAAAAAAATGTAGAGAAGATATTTTAAACAGTTGAAAAATTTAAACATTTAATACTAAACCTACTACTAAAAATAACTGATACATGTTCCTTTATAAAAATGACAAGATTGATTTTTTTTAGACTTTGTGCAACTCCAGCTGTATGTAACTCAGCTGCTCTTATCTGTACAATCATTTCGTGTAAAATTATTTTCATTATATCAATAATCGCAGAATAACATATCTGGAATCTGTCATTTTGACCGGTGATGGTAAGTTTAAGGTTAATAATATCAATAAATTATTCGCAATTTATTCAAATTATTAAAGACAGAATGAAATTTCTGTTTGGCTCCTGTCTCTTGCATTCACTTAAGCAAAACACTTAAGCCCAGTTTAGTAGCAATAAGTGAGTGAGTTGTTTCCTGTTTCTGGTCATTTCTGTTCTTTGCTTTTGGTCATATTTTATTAAACAAACAAAGAAGTAAAATAATAATTTAATTTCAAGGGTATTATTTTGATAATGCTGTATTTGAATAATTTTATGTACTCACGTATACGTACCTTATGTTTTCCTTTTTTGTATTTCTGAATTATTCTAAACAAGAAAAAATTAAAAACTTCTATTTTAAGTTGTAAATATGTCTCGTTTTTTATCTGTAAAAATTTGAAAACCGGTTTTTTAAAAATCCTGTTTTTCATATAAAACCTAAGTCGAGAATAAACTCGCCGCATATTCTTAAAGCATTATTCTGCGTTGGCATTATGTCATTGTAGTTCGTTTATGTGTTTCCGTGGCGTGCGCAGTGGATATGGGAGAAAAGAAATCCGATCGAATGGTAACAGACAGCATTCATATACGATTCAGGTAACTTCTCATATGTGGCAAAAGAAAGAAGAGGGTCATAATAGAAATCTTTCATATCGGAGTTCCATCGATGGAATTGTGTACATGTGTGCGAACCGACTGCATTGTGCAGTTTGCCGGCAATGGAAGTGAAAATGCTTCCGACGTAAATCCACTCTAATGCGATTTTCTTAAGACAACCGGGGAAGCGAATGTTGTCTATTTCGCACGCAGTCCTTCGATATACATAAACGTTGTTGCGCGAGTATGGCACGCTTTAATCATTCAATAACCCTGGAAAATTCTTCTCAGTCGCCAATAAAAGTTAACGAGATCTTACACGTTACAAATCGCCGATTAAAATCCACTGTATGATTGTGCAACTTCGAAGCTTGCTGTGCGCTTTACTTTCTGATATTTACAAGAGCATATGGATCAAACGTACGTTCAATTTATGCAAAATAAAGCTTACAAGACATACACGAGCTAAATATAAATTTTCTATTCTCTCTCTGTAATCATTTCAAAAACTTGAAAATTGCATGTCGATGTCCTCTAACTCTTTAAAACCTTCTACTATTTCAAATCCCGTCTAATTACTTTTCTTGTAAACGCATAAAATCCGTAGTCTAATTAAGAGCTTTAAACCACAAGTGAACGTTTAATTGGTATATTTGGTTGTATGAGAGGAAAATTTTAAATCGAGATAACAGGAGAATATTCTGAAGGAGAATTTGACTGCCCTACACTGTGAACCAACTTCTAAAATTCAACGCACTTGTTACCACATCCCATTAATCCTAATGTGCTCCACAAAAATACAGAGTTACACAAAGGTGCTAGAATGATATTTCATCTGTTCTCCCATTACAATGCAATTCAACAGATAATGTTTTTTTTATGGTTTCATACTTTTACAAAGTACTTCCACAATTTTTCAATTAACCCTCCCATTGTAACTTTATTTTTGTGCCCTCTACTGGTTTGTATTCACGACTAACATTTTTATTGTTCTAGGCCTCCAAGACAGCTAAAATAGATTCTGAACTATGTATTACTGTCCCTATTTTATACATTATTGATGTTCTAAATATGTAGGTCAGAAATATATGATGAAGTGAAAGGAGTATAAATTCATCTTTGAAAATTAAAGTTGACCTTGATTTTTATAGCATAAACATTTTTCCAAATTTTTTTGCATTGATATTTGTACATCGCTAAATGTTAACTAACTTCTGTTCAAAACATTATTTTGTTTGATTATCAGAACTGCCTGAAGAATCATGTTCAGTTTTGAAATAAACAATCCATAATGGTATTCATAATATTTGTATTTTCAAATGCTTGTCCCGATTATAAATTTTGTTAAATTTCATTAATATCAACATTTTCGTCGTTGCTAAATATTTCGAATGCAATGTAGATGCATCAAGTCATTTTTTATCAAATGAACGATGTGTTGTTATGGTTACCAAGAAAATGACTTACCACGTCTATGATCTGCTGCAGCGTGATGCCGAATTTCACCTCAAGAGGCTCGCTCTCGTTGGCGACCGGCCTTTCCAGGGTGTTGTACGACACCAGCAAGTCATTCAATAAACGTTTCTCATGGGGTCCACACAGGCTTCCTGCAACCAGAACATATTATTCGGAATGACGTTGAGAAATTTCACGAAAGCTTTTCGGTGCAACATCGTGCATGATAAAGTCACTGATTAAGGAAATTATTCCGGGGTGTACAGCGCCGTTAACGTTTTATCGTGGGTCATAAATGACCCGACCCAACCACATCGTTATGGGTCACATAACTGCCAACGATGCTGTATAGGTAGACTTAATACTATCAGTGAGTTATTCAAGTTGTTAAAAAGTAGTACTCATTATGCAGGAGCTTATCGATATGCTTCCTTGCTGTCTTGTGAGTCTTGTTTTAAAAAATTGCGGATTCTTTTGTAGAACATAGAACATCTCATTCAACATCCTGAAATTGGAGGTTCTTCAGCTCATTTCAAGCAACATTTTCCTTTGCAAAAATAACGTCCGCAGCTTTGTTAAGGAGTTATTAACGAAAACCACAGACCAATCAGAGCGGGACCTAGACGCGTGTTGGCACAGTCGGCCAATTAACAGATGGCTCGCCGGGACGACTGTGCCAACACGCGTCTAGGTCGTGAGTAGAAAAATTATTTTATACTTTTAGTAAGTACGTTTTCAGTAAGCAAGTAAGTAAATAAATTAATTAATTAAAGTAAGTAAATAAAGTATATAAATTTTTTTAAAAAGTAAGTCATTTTTTTTAGTAAATTATTTTGTTCCTTTTATGCCGTTTTTAAAAACGTAGTTATTAAAAAAAAAATTTCTTTAAATAATTATTTCCAACCGCAAAACTAGCACCATTGCTAATGCTAATTACTTGGTTTGGTGTTGCGTAAGAACGCCAACCAAAAGATTCTTTGGAATTGTTCGGAGTTACAGATTCTCCCAGCATTAATTAATTACTCAAGTTCTTCATATTAACTTTTGTTGTTGCATGAAATTCTCTTTTCAGCGGAAGTTTTGTCGGAAATTCCTTGAACCATGGCGAGCATCGTAGATCGTGTAGCACACACAGACGCGGATTCTATATATTACAGAGCAACGATAACGAGTAAGCCACTATAATCCCTTGGCAAACCTGATAAGCTAGAACGCATTCAGCCTCCGCCAAATTGAAACTATACGCATTTTTAATCGTGTTAATGCGCGCGTAAAATTTACACTTATAAGCACATTACCGAGTGCCGTTGTTTATATGTAACCCCTTAACAAACAACAGCAGTTCATCCCCATAGTGTCTCAGAAATTCCTTTGGTAGCATTCACACTCTTTCGTGTGCACTTTCATGACTAGAAGACAATCACACAAATAAATATCGCCTGGTTTCATTGCACTCAACTTAACGGACGATATACAGTGCTGTGAATAATTGTTTCGAATTGAATAATTGTGCGTTCGAGAAAATACTCACTCACTTGCTAATCATCTGGTCTTGATTATGTTTAAAGCAATAAATAATAAATCTAAATTTTTTATTCTTCTATTTCTAGTCTGCAAGGCCAAAGCAACTTCTTTAATGTTTAGGGACTAGAGGAAGTTACTTGTTCAGGTTCTATGTATTTCCATAACATTTTTCATCATAGATATATCTTGATTTTCTTCTTCGTCCCTTTTTCGTTTAACGTCGCAGTAATCTTCTATACAATAGTCTTTACGTAATCTTAATAAAATCTGTCCTGACAATTTAATAATATCAGTTTTTGTAGCTAATGGAACATGTACTAGAAGATGTACAAGTGTTACGTATACATTTAAAACCGGTTTTTTAAACTGAAAACCCCAGTTTTCGAACCACATAATTTTCTTTTAAACCGGTTTACGAAGCCAGTTTTTAAAAACCGACAAACCCTAATTTGTACCCAGCGCGGATGTAGTCGAAATTCCAATTCTCTAAACAGGGTTACAAATCAATATGGCAGTGCCCTTACCTGTCAAAGCGAAAAATACTGAACTTTAAGCAACCATAAATCCTGAATCATTGATTCTAGAGGATTGAAATTTCGACTATATCCACGCGGGGTACAAATCTATTAAATTAGATACCAAATACATCATAATTTTGAAAAAGGCCGAAATTTTGAGTCCATCAAGGAAACGTTTATCCTAAAAATGCATAAACGGTCTCGTCAATTTTATTTCAGAACTATGGAAAATATAAAATGATTAAATTTATAATTATTCACAGCACTGTAGAAATGAAAACATTTTTTACGTCACTATAATTTAACGGATATACGTATCTACTCATTCGAATAGCTACACTGTCAAAGTTGAAAAACAATCGTACTGTTCATGACTGAACAGACCATTAAAAACTAGAAAAAGTTTCGTTGAATCGATGGCTACCGACGGAGCGACAGATAATCCTTCGGTTAATCCTTCGCTTAATCGGACGCTTGTGTCGTCGATTCCATTGCAACGATATTGTGTTACGAGCAAGGCTGGCCTAAACAGGTTCGGAATCCGGGCACGGTGCCGCGGCCGAATGCAAAATGCAACAGGATTGTGTCTGTCGATAGAATAATGGCCGTAGCCCGGGCCGAATTCGGCGCACGTGCACCCATTGAAGACAGACCGAAATATTGTGGGCTTACGACAAATGCACTTGCTCGCGAACCACTCTCTTACTACGTCCGACAACACGGACACGATTCAATACGCCTCGAACTTTTTGTTCCTGCCACCTTCCTATTTCCCTTCGCTTCCCCTCTCCGTCTCTTTTGACCCCTACCTACCCTCCCCCTCTTTGTTCACGTTTTCTTTTTGTCTGCTTCAGCACATTCAGGGGAACCTTCTTTCCTCGTGCCTCGACATGCTCGGTTGATCGTGGCCATTGACGTGATGCTTTATATAAGAACTGCTCATCTTTTTGTCTTCCTCCGCAGGATATCCCATTCTGTTGCATAAATAAATGAATATAGCGTGCCGGAAAAATCTGTGCCAATGAGAGACAGCAGTCCGCGAACCATTCCTCGAGGTATATCGAGGCAATTAATTTCTGGAGCTGTCTCCATTTTGAAAATGATCCCCCTCGAGTTTCTGCAGTCACGCTCGGTGGTTCAGCCATTGATAATAATTGATAAAATCAATCGTGCATATTATATATTTTCTGAATTTCTATAAACACGTTGTGGGGATGAGAGAGAAAACAAGGTCTCACTCTACATAGGGTGATACACATGTAGGGTACGTTTTCAATTCCGATAGACTACTCCTGGATTTTCGTATGCGTCCCCTCTTTGCACTGTAGCTGTCATCCAGAATTTTGATCTAGTAATAGAAAAATCATACGAACAGAGTGAGTTGTGGTTAGGACGTGGGAGAGAGCGGAGAGAACCACGCAGACGAAAATACGGGGGAACCTCTCAAAATTGAAAGCTCATCTCATATACATATGTATGACCACAGTGCGATCCTGTTTTGATTCTGATCTCCACAACGTGTTTACAAAAACTGTAAACTGACGCGGCATCGCAGTAGGCTTACATTGCCACGGAACGTGCACGAATACGGGAAATTAAAATTATTTTGAGCATTTCCACGATGAAAGAAGAAAATCCCGGTACACGGAGAAAAATTTATTTCGAGAAACCATTGTGACCATAAACAGAATTAGATCTGGCCATTATAGTCTTAACTCTCTCTCTCTCTCCCTTTCTCTCTCTCTCTCTAGCTAAAATCAATGTGGTAAATAAGCCTGACTGCTCATGTGGACTTGAGGCACAAGATATTGATCATGTCTTATGGCAATGTCCTATCCGTGACACTCGCAGATTGAAATTTATACATAACCTGAGATTACGTTCTAAGATTGTGTTCTACTCCACAGACCTACAAACACTATATATAAGATCTATATGTAACTAACTAAGATCTATATGTAAGTTCCTTCCTGATAGATTGTGAACTATGTATATAACGTCACTAATGTCCAGTAGTAGTCAACTGTTTCGACCTTTGCATTGAACTGTTGGAATGTTCTAGCCGGAAACAATTTTTTCATTCATTATATTGTGTCTCATTCTTAGTTTATAAATTATCTTTGTAATGTTGACATGCACAGTCATGTGCATGCTGCTAATAATCCCATTTGGAGTTCTATAGCTTAATAAAAAAAATACGAAAAATTCAATTTAGCACTAGCAATAGTTTTTTGCAATTACCTCGGGAATTAAATCTGAACGACGGGTAGATATATAGAGAAAAGTTGTTGAGAATGTTGTCCTTGACAAGATATGTCAAGGTCAAGATCATCGAAGTTGCCTCCCCTAAACGTAATATTTACCATATATTTTATTTGCCAAGTGAAATGCACAAAGAATACAGCGTCTGAAACTTCAACTAACATAATGCATGTACACATGGTGCAAGCAACGAAATATAGCAAAATCGACGAAGATGCCATTTCGATAGAAATGATAGTTTGCGAATGTTGTAGATGGAGATCTGAGCTTAGTGCATGAGGTAGATTTAGGAAAGCCGATGACGATGTTCCGGTCAAAGTTTCGAGCAATTTCTGTGCTCAGGATCGTCACCGCGAAATATTAAATACGGCTCAACAAACAATTTCGGGTCACGTTCGACCAACTAGAAGATATTGTGTGTTGAGTAGTTTGCAATGGGCGTCGCGCTATCGTCGCCGGTGCGGTGGTCAGGACTTTCTTGCGGGCCCGATAGAAACATCATTCAGGGAACAGCAATGAAAACAGACGTATTTCGAAGCTAATTTAAGTACAATAGTTCATTGTGTCGAATGAAGCGAGTGCTTTCAACAAGACCACGGGGGACGACAACAATTTATAATCAGAAGACAGGTTCTATCATTTTTATGATATAACAGTGGTTTTCAATGCAACATCTCTATCTTTTCTTATTAGTATATTATGTGATTCGTTACAATGTAATTTGTATTTCCGGCGTTTCGTAACTAAAATGAATATTTGCATAAACATCCGCTGTCCGGATGTTACTGATTGAGCGACCTAATATTTTATTCCCTCTGTCTACTGTGTTTCGCCGGCAACATTTTTTCGTCTCTGAACGTTCGCATAAATTGCTGTTGACTTCGCATCGGTATTCTAGAGTTCTCGTTGCCATGAATATTGGTATCTAAATCCTTTCGTACATAATTCAGATGCTGAAACTTTCATCCTATCAATCGTGCCAGAAATATCTTCGTTTTGATACTTGCATGTTGACCATTGCACCATCGATTCCGTGAGAACTCATAAATTTCCGATGCTCCTGCCGCATACCTGCTGTACCCATGTTTATGCAATTCGTTCATAGTCTTTCATATTAAACACTTAATACGTGAAATGAATTGATATTATACTGGTTCCCAGGAATTAGAGTAGAACACAGATAACAATGTTCAAATAAAGTAACAGTAGTAAAATAACTAATGGTGGCTCAGAACAAATATTTTGTTTTAAAAAACAATCGGAAGTGAACATTAACATTCATCATTTTCTTTCTTTTCCTTTTTCTAATTATTTTGCAACAGCAAGTAAGTGTTTTTTATTTTTGGTTCTTATATATTTTCCACAGCTGTTGCAAATCCTCTTTTTGTTTCTAATTTTATTAAGTATTAATTTTTTCAGACGCAGATATGTAGCTTTTGAAAAAGATCCACACAGTGATCGAAACGTTGAGTTAAATTAATTTGCAAACTTGCTGTTGTTGCAAATTTAATCTTTATTACAATTTCTATCGAGAAAAACTTTCATTTATTCACTTTTACACAATTTATAAGTCTTCGAATTATAATTTTTCCGATATAATACTTTCGGTGAATTGCGAATCTATTAAATGTCTATGCATTTCTTGTTTCATGAGCGACATAAAGAATTGATATGTGGAGGAAAACTGATTCTGCCCGTTTCTGTAAATTTATGCACTCGGATGCAAGTTTGCAGAAGATTCCACAATTTAGTTATTGCACAAACGTGATACGAGTCGCTGAAAGTTAACTGTGTGTACGTGCGAGGTTGCGGATGTGTGTGTGAATTCAGATTCGAATAGTTCTCATTGTTTACTAACGACAGGTATCGAGATCGAAGCACGTGTTCCGTGTATGGTATTACAAAGGTGATTAATCAGAGCAATGCAATATGTCGGTACTATATAAACTAGAGTTCAACATTGGATCAATAACGCGTAACACATTTCCCTAATCTGATAAACGATGTACATTGATTTCGTTCTAACGTTGAAGATTCTCCTTTCGGTAAATTCGAAGAGCCTGAGAATTTTAATGTACTGCATCAAGCATTTCCAGCTTGTCCATTTTCGCATGATAAACTTCACTGATCGTAAAGATCTTTTGGAGTCGTTCCCATATAATGTACAATTTTAAATTCGATAATGAACATAAGTCTTTCAATTGTGAAAATGATCAAATGATTTCTGAATATCGTTTATCCCAATAAAAACATGAATATGTATTGAATTATAGTTATGAACAAGCTCATATTGGGTGCTTTATTTATACGATTAACAATTATGCCAACCATGATAAATATATCCTTCTATCGATCGTATTATTTGTTAATGGAGAATGGAGAAAGGAGATTGTTCCTTATGTCGAAAATATTTCCAACGATATTAGAAGAATATTTCGAACATTAGGAATACATACTATCTTCAAAGTACCAAACTATTTAAAGAATTTGTTTCCAGCAGCCAAAGATAAGTTGCCACTGTTAAAAAGTTGCAATATAGTATATTCAATACCATGTATGGGATGTAGTCAAGTACACATTGAGCAAACGTCAAAGAATTTAGAAACTCGTATTACAGAACGTAAACGTAATCTTTTTACCTTCAACACAACATACTGCATTGACGAGACATTCGATTGAGGTTGATCATAGATTCGATTTTGATAACGTAATGTTAGTTGATAAAGAAGCAAATTTACAAAAAAGGTTGTTTTCGAAAACAATTCATACGATTAAACATATATATATATAAACGATTAAGCGTATCGTATTCTTAAAACTATATAATATTTTACAGACGCAATTCTAATTAATCTTGAAAATAATCTAAAAAAAGATCAAATAATTTATAATTTCCTTAAACAATGCTCCATTAGAATTTAGAAACAATGTAAACCTGTTTAATGTAAGCCAAATGTAATAATACTATACTTGCTATATAAACCACTTGGTTTAAAACAATAAATAAATAAATAAATAAAGAAAGGTCGAAACGTCCAGTATTTAACTTGGTAACTTGTAACACACGATCGAACTTTTGCGACGAAGCCTTGATCTAAGAAAAAGCCCCGGGTTCGTGCTGTTTCTTCCATCGTGTGGTTCAAAAACACGATCTTCTACTGTATTTATTTTCACTTCTGTCGGTTAAGTTAAAAATTATCTGACCGTTGTAATCGCTGCACTATTTTCTGTTCGAAATATTTTCTTACTCATTTACTAACAATTTTAAAGTCAACATTATGCTCTGAACAACAGAGACGATGCGGTTACTATTTAAACAGAAGCTTACGTTTGACAGTGATGAATCTGTAGCGGCTGCATACCAATCTTTTAATCCCGCTTTCGTAAAAAAAACGTACAAGGGATTTAGCGCAAATTGCGTATGAAGCTAGCAGCACCGACGAGCATGGGATAAGTTTCACACCCCGTTACGACACTCGGGAAAATGTTTGTGTCAGTATTAAATCCTTGTAGCCACGACGACGTTTCGGTTGGTTTAACACCACCGGTACGCAAAAATGAATTAATTGTGCGTTGATTAATCGCGACAATGATGCCAGCAGGAAATTAGAAACGCTTTTGACGCGTCTAAATAACACAGTCAAAATGTTTTCAAGTTTGAAACTGTACAGTATAAATGTTTCCGACGCTAAACAATTTTGCCTATTAAGTCTATTTTCCATCAATCGTAAAACTACCAAATGTTTATCCATTATAAATATTTCAATCTGACAATTAATATTACTGAAAACGGTACGAACTTTCTTACGTGTTGATATTATAGTTGGCGAAATTATCGTTTCGATAGTTTCAACGTAATAGCTGAAATAAAAAAAGATATGGCATGTTGGCGAAACAAATATTTCCAATTTCCAATACTATTATAATATTTTAGATTTGATTTTGCTTAAGGAAAATAGTATTTTAAATACGATATACAATTACGAAAATGAAAATATTTCTATTTCAATAATCTGTACCTAAATATAAAATACTTCTATTAACACAATTTGATCCACAAAATAAAGTATTTTTATTTTAGCAATCTAACACGCGAAATAAAATATTTTACTCTTCGCATTGCTGTAATACACTGAGAAACTGCATAAACATATAGTGTTACCTTATCGTTAAGAAACGATTCACACTGATAAATGTATTGAATCCGAACCATAATTTTCCGCAATAATATTTAAACTTGTAATCGAAAGTTTAAAATTCCGGGCAATTTACTATGTATCTTTGACCGTGTGCCTTTGTCAAGCTAGTCTTATTTTCCATCAAGGTAAAAGTGTGTCTATAAATAAAGACGATAACGATCGATTGATTCTGGGTCACTGTAAACGATCCTCCTCCAGAGATTAGTTCGATTGAAAGTTTGCCCCGAAACCTTGGATGAACGGACAAGAAGCAGGAAGCCTGCGGAACAACTAGTTCGCCCGGAAGAAGTTGCTTGTAATAGATGAAACTTCGCGGAACAGAGACCAAAAAAAAAGGAAAAGAAAAACACCGGCGAACTGTGTTCCACCCTGAAGAGGCTCTCGATTTGCAAGCCAACTCATCGCGGTGAACGGTGACAAATGAAACGGAAATTAAAGCAGCAGAACGCTTTTTGTAGTTTCGTTCGCGTAAACGGAACGCACGCGGGGAAATGAACGTCTACCAACGTGGACGCATTCTGAGTGGCTTCTAAGACACTGACAAAACGGTTGGTCGCTCTCTGTTATCGAATGTGGGTCGTTCAATAAATACAAATGTGTTTCTATGCCACTTTGAATACATTAAAATAACATCTGAAGAAAAGCGGCAGAACATCTTTTGGCTTTCTCTGAGAGAAAGAAAATGTTGAAAGCTATGTATTTACGATATAGCGTTTATCAAATACTTAAGTTAGCGCTATATAAAGTCTTAGGAAATTCGTACTTTTATAAAGAAATAAATTCAAACGTATTTAGGCTAGGGTATACTGTATTCGAAGGTTTTTTTTTGTTTTTTTTTTTTATACTGAGACTACAGTTGAAGATATAAGTGTGTATATGGACAGTTTGACTAGGACTTTCTAAATAAAAGTTATGTACGGTCCCCCTTCTACGACAATACCATAAATAAACATTCAAGACAAAAATCATAACTTCTAAACCAATCAATTTTTCATCTAAGCACCTTAATCATTTTTTAAACGGAATACAAAGATGCATCGACTAATGCAGAAAAAATATAAGGTTCCATTAGTAAAAAAGTTTATTCTAAATTTTTTTTAATGAATAGTTTTTTATGATTAGTTGTTATTGCAATTTGTTGTCAACTGTATACTGTACGACTTTTGTTCGAAATATTTTTTTATTATATGGTTAAATTTATTATTATTTACTATTATTATTTACTTCAACCAAATCGGGATTACGAATGCGTTTCTCTAACAAAAATTAAATAACATCGAGTCTTGCAATTTTATCCTGTTATTAATCTGGTACAGGCAGAGGTTAACTTATTCCCCGTCTCGATTCGAGTCAATTCCCCTGATCTGGCGTCTCCGTACGATTGACGTCGATCTACCATTTATTTGTCGGTGGAACGGTGACCGGTTTCCACGTTGAAACAAATAATTCGGATAATCGGTCTCATGAGAACGCGGCTAAACACCGACAGGTGATAAAAGCGAAAAAATATCGCGGAGCGATAAATATTTTTACGACCGCACCTGTTACAGTCCCGACATCTGGGCCGCGTATTGAAACGTAAATATAAATCGCGATAAATCTCGTGATCGACGAATCTGCGAATATTCCTTGGCAATCCTTTTTTTTGCATTTATGCCCGGGCGCGGAGCTTTGTAGAATATTCCACGAGCCCCGCTAACCAGACTGCAGATGAGCCTTTTAATAGTTGGTCACAAAGGCTGACTGAAAGAGGATCGCGGCGGCTTCATTCAGACGAACGTTGTCGGCGTCGATTTAGATTAATGAGAATGACTTTGCGAGTGGTTGGGAAATAGTAGTTGGAAGGGTGAAGCAAGGGAACTATGTATAAAGGAAAATAGAAGAGAGGAGAACGAGAGGAAGAGAAATTGAGAGAGAAAAAGAGAGGGGGAGAAAATAGAGAGCATAGAAAAAAGACCGATATACGTCGTTTACTGACTCGTTACGAGGCGCTATATGCCTCGGCTAAATATGTGTGATAACGGGTGTCAACGTGAATGGGTGGTTGGTGGCTTTTTCACAGCTCCGATGTCAACGTTCCTCGTGCCATTGGTCGACGTACCCTGCCTGCGGGAACCGCCGGTATGAATGCTACTCCCTTGGGAATGTAACGACGGAATATGGGACAATGATAGGAATTGATTGAGCCTGTTGTTCATTTAACAGCGAGAATCGGACGGCCGCGGACAAGATCATTTAAATTCTCCCCAAATCGATCAACCCGATCACTTTTTCGCTAAATATTTGGTCAACAGCTGCGACTTCTACCTCATAACGGACACACGTTTTTCATGAATGTACATACAGTTCTACGTGGTTTGTTCCTCTGTTCAGATACAATATTATTCATAAAAAATTTTTACGAACATATTTTTAGTTAGATATTTCATATAAACGCTCTTTGTAATACTGAATGAAATTTTATAACATTCTTGGTAATGGTCGATTGCAATGGCCAATTTTCTATTTATTTAAAGTGATTTTATTTTTCTACATTTTAAATTTATTCATGCCGTAAACCATTTATATAACATACGTTATAACGTACATTGCATCTTACAGTATAACACTTTAAAAAAAATAATAATAATGAAATGTATAATGTAATATAAAGTGAAATTTATATAAATGGTAGACGCTAAATCCTAATATTACATGTTTTGAGGAAGTTAAAAACGTTAGCGCTGTAATGTCTCGTACACTTAGAAAAAATTGATAGTCTAGAGAGGATAGTGTTTGTGATTGAGGAGCAGTTCAAACAGATGTCCTCGTTCTGAATCATATTCTGGACATTGGCAGATAATATGATTGAGGTCTTGAGCCTCTGCTCCGCATTCGCAGGAACCATCGGAAATGAAACGTACTATCGCCAGTAGGGTTTGCAATACCGAACCAAAAATACAATACCGGTATTGTTTTGAACGTTGCACCGGTATTAGGAATCTTCAAAGACGTACAAAAGCACAGTTTGTTTCGTTGCCATAATTATTACCTTTATAAAAAAATAAGAAACTATCAATATATAAACAATTTTGTTGTGTACGAATATAAAATAAAGGAAGAAATGTTATAAGCAAATATTATTAATAAGAACAGTAAAATAATAATGACAACAATTTGATTCACAAAATAAAATATTTCCATTTTAGCAATCTAACACGCGAAATAAAATATGTTACTCTTCACATTGCTATAATACTCTGAGAAACTGCATAAACATACAGTCTTACCTTATCGTTAAGAAACGATTTACACTCACAAATGTATTGAATTTGAACCATAATTTTGATATTCTTCAAATAAAATGCTATTTTCAAAAATTACTGCCTCAATTAAATTATTTTAAAAAATTACTGCGTCAAATGAAATACTTCATTTTCAAAGTTGTACACATACTTTGAAATAAATAGGATTAGTTATTATTTACTATTTAAAATACTATTTTCCCCAGCTCTGGCCTTATGCTTCACCGGGAAAGAAGAAGGATTATTCAGAAGATGGCAATGACGAGACCGAATGAACTTTGTATGGTCACCTGTTCCCGGAGTCCCTCGAGAATGGATTAGGTATGTAGAATGTCAAGATTGAGCTCGCGCACATAAGCCGGAGGTGATGACAATGACAAAGACGTTGCTTATCTCTGTGACACGTGTAAATACCATCATCCCTTGGCTTGTGTATTACAGCAGGTCACATCTACAATTATTTTCGTTGCCTTCAACTCTGAAAATTGCTTTTAATATATCTTAATGCATACGTACAGCTTCAACAAGTACAATTTTATAAATTACATTATAGAATATTTTACAGACGCAAAATTCTCGTGAGAATGATGCACACCAGGATCGAAACGTTGTGAACAATTTAAATTGCTATTATAGTTAAGATTTGATCAAACCTATGCGCCGAAAGCATTAACAGGTTTATTCAACATTTACGATCGACATAACGGATTAATTCCGGATATGTTTTCAACAGTCTTCAATTTCGACTTTTCACTGTGAATGATAATCAAATGTCAAGGGAAGGTTCATGAATGAGAGAAACAATTTCGCTCGTGTACAATTTCGCGAAAGTACGCATACCATAGTACGAGGTAGATTGTCAATATCTCGTTCCTTGTATGGCACTGGAGGACTTATGGGGTTCTACGTGACACCTATCTCATCGTGAAAGTGGCCAGACCCATGGGAGGAAAGAGGAACTTGTGAACGTGAACACACCCACGTAGATTCGCAAGCGTGGGTATTATGTACGCGTTTTCCTGTTCGTAGCTCACGCTCGGGCGAGCGTAGAATGCAACGGGTCACGTGTATGCGGTTAACGCGAACAAACGCGTTGCAAACTTACAAGTTCCTGTTCTACGCCGCGTATAAACTCGGTGTAATAATAACCGGCTCTTGAAAAATTATGATAAGCCGTGGGATTTTATACTCGTTTCACACTAGAATTAACCGAAACTTAAAATTAAACTAAATTACTTATTTCTGAATCATTCGGTATTTAATTTTCTCATACCAATCTACTTAAACCTTAGCGGTTTAATTTTGCTTTTCTTTTCTACTGAAGTTGATCTCCGTGTAATCTGCTAATAATTAAAATTTCGAAATTTAATTACTGAGTTCTCGTCCTCAGAGATTTACTCCGACTCGTGTGAACTTCGTTATTTAAGAAAAATTTATATAGAAAATGTATATAACCTTTTTCGTAGAGCTTTTCATCAGCTTCATTTTTTGTTCTAACTTTTTTCTTTAAAATAAATATTTTCGAAACTATTTATTAACAACTGCGAAAACTTTGAAGGGGGCTCAGCAAACGAGGCTTTGTCGCCCAAAATCCTATTAGGGACTTTCTTCTCTAATCAAGGAGAAGCTTTGACAAAAAGTTTCAGCAAAATCGAAGGGTTGTTGCTTTCGGAAATTTATCCAAAGATAAATTCTCAAAGTAAAGTCTGGAACATCCTCGAAGAGTTAATCTAGCGACATAGCGATGAAGTCAACAAGTAGTATGGCAACGAAGGAGTTGTTTCTAAACACATGCGCTAAACACATCCAAAACACATAAACACAAAGTACAAGTTCAAGCGCATAATCTCCTTGCAGTGTACCTTGGATTACTCTAATGCCTGCGCGACACTTTCCGTTCAAAGCGCGATAAAATGGTGACAACAAATCCATGGTAATTAGAGCCGCGAAAATGATTTTACAAAATTCTTACGGCTCTTCAAATATGTAAATTTCCTGATTCTCGACAAGACTGCTTCTCGATCTCCTTGAAAACATGATTGATTGTTCTCCGAGTTTTCTTCACTGAAAATACATAGGTTTAAAATCCTACTTTACAAAATCTAGTCTTCCCCATATTTTAGTGGTTTTGTGTGAGCAAGCTGGCGAGTTTCCAAACGGTACGTTATATATTTTTGTTTTGCATATCGATCCGCACTCTATAAATAATCAAATTATAGATGTTTTATCTTTAGAAGCGAATATTCTGTGATACCAAAGATGGATGCCACCCAATCAAATTTGGATTTAGAAGAGTCTCGCCCTTGTAGTTTTACATGAATACGGATTCTGCCCACGTAGATACGACTGGCCTGGGAGTTTCCTTCGCTTCCGAAATTTCTCGGGTTACGTAGGAGCGTGAATTTGGCGCCAAGTAGCTACATTCTGAAAAACTTACTTCGGTTAGTTTCGAACTTCCAACACCCACTCGTTTTGAGCGAATTTGTCAGGAACTTTCGTAAATTTCGCGCTTTAGTGCACTCGAGATTGTTGAGGATGGTTTCGCAAAGCTCTTTTAACTTCCAACACTTTTTATTGTATGTATAATAATAAGTGCACTTTCTCGAATATCAGAGACCATCTCGAACTCGTATATTCCTTACACTCAGAATAAATAAAAAGCTTTCTGACAAATTTTAGGTTTTCCGGAAAGTTTTCACACAAACTGTTCGTTAATCTTTTATTATTTCCTCAGCTCTCCCCAGCTTAACCGCAGCATTTGTGTTTTTTGAACAAACTTTTGGGACAATAATAATATTACCACGTTGCTCGGCGCAGGGGCGGCTTAAAAACAATTGTCATAAAGTTAATACCACGGTTAAGTAGATTAAATAATTAATTAGTTTATCGATCGTAATATATCTTTCAGATATTATGAATTTTATTCTCGGCGCCAGGTTCGATCATTTTTTTTACACAACAAATAGCTATATTGTAGGAATACTAAACGCTGGATTCTCGGATATGAATCTTCCGGTTCAAGAACCACGTTAGCTATTAAAAATGTTTAATAGGAGGAAAAGAAAGGAGGTGTTTCGTCTTATTTTTTAAGTTAAGTTAAGTAGATTATTGTGTAAGGTGAAAGTTTCATTATGATATGAGTGACAATTATTCTTAACTGCAGTGATCGTTTCTATGATGTGAGTAGATGACTTGCAATAAAGTGATAACAATTCGTACTGAACAATAAAACAAACACGGTACGATGGAATTTAACAGATTTAATAGTTGTAACGAAAATATCAATGTTGGAAGGTGTAAACAGAATCTCGAACAGCGAAGCTGCTAACTAAGCTGTTTCATAGGAAGGCCTTCAGCGCGAATGATGATCATCGTGAATAAATGCGCTAATTAGTCCATCTGACGGATCAGATGTATAGGTTGACAGCTGTGATTGGGTAAGTTGCATTCATGAGCTGAAGATCCGCGAGTCATGCGGTTTCACCAGCTTAACTCGAATATACTGCTCTTGTTATCTTGTCTATCGTGCTACCATAGCCGAAACAAACCGCAGACTGTGCTAGAATTGATTATCCTGATGTCTAATTCTGAATCTCGGGGAACTTTACGTTTGTGCCATTGTGTAAAACCGTCTTTGTCACAAGATTCGATTTCAGTGTTACATCAGCGACGAAACAATAGCAATTTGCTATTGTGTTGTCACGGGAACTTATGCCCGCATAGATTCGAGATCACTTCCATTGTTCAAACATTAACGGGCACCAATAATTCTGCACGAAAACTAGGCCTCCGTCGGAACAGCGTTTAGTTTCCTAAAGCTGCGTGTTCAACTTTTACTAAATCTTGAAAGTTAAACACCTTTCGTCAATAACTTTCTTAATCCTAGTAACAGTGTTGTGAATTAATAGTCCTGAATTAGAATGAATTTTATATAGATAATTAGTACTTAGTATTACTTAGTACTTAGATAGTTAGTATTAGGAATTTGAAGCGCTCTTGTATCAGCTGCTATTTGGATGTGGACATGAAAATGTTGGTGCAAGTACTACATCTGAGTCCAAAACCCATCTTATGGCACGGTATAAACCAATGCTTGTAATTGATTATAAAATACCAAATACTAACAATTTAATTACTCAGATCTGCAGCCTACGGACAAGAATGTCTTTCATTAAGAAAATTAATGTACATGAATTTGTACGATTATTTTACGGTATTGTTTTGAACGTTGCACCGGAACACCAGTATTAGAAATCTTCAAAGAGGTACAAAAAAACAGTTTGTTTCGTTGCCATAATTATTAGTTTTATAAAAAAATAATAAACTATCAATATATAAACAATTTTGTTGTGTACAAATATAAAATAAAAGAAGAAATGTTATAAGCAAATATTATTAATAAGAGCAGTAAAATAATAATGACAACAATTTGATCCACAAAATAAAATATACTGCATAAACATACAGTCTTACCTTATCGTTAAGAAACGATTTACACTCATAAACGCATTGAACTATAATTTTCAACAATAATATTTAAAAAATTTAATTACTCAGATCTGCAGTCTACGGACAAGAATGTCTTTCATTAAGAAAATTAATGTACATGAATTTGTACGATTATTTTACGATGCTTTAACACGAATTTAATTATTGCGTGCCGGAACAATGGTGAATTTCTTCGGAGCACAGCTAATGCGCTCGAGCTCAATGGATTTCAGATACTTTTGCTTGTCAAAGTCGCACGGGCTGTTCCATCCGCGGTATTTTGCGTTTCGTTCGAGGCGTGAAACATCGGCGAAAGTTACTGTTCCGCGATACATCGGGTCGTAACCACTTTGTTTGGAACAACACGGGAACTCCTATCTGGGAACGTGGACCATGCTGGCTATCGAAACATCTAGAGAATTACACAAACTAAATGCTGAGAATGTTTCGAGTCGGATCCGCGCTGTCCGGCAACAAAGACGGACCATTATATCCAAGCAATGTGCGAAATTTATATACACAAATATATTCATACAGAACTGCATTCGGGTAAGAGTATGCGCGATCCATGTATTTCTGGTTGGTCGACATTCGGCCGTTTCGCAATGTAACCGCCTTGCAATGCGACCGCTGGAAAATGCTTCGAAGGAATACTCCTCGCAGGCTTTGCATGCTTTTCAATTATACAGGGTGTCCCAAAATTCGTGTACTTCCCGGAAATGGGAGGTTCCTTGTGTCATTTGAAGCGACATTTTCCTTTACAAAAATGACGCCAGCGGCTTTGTTTAGGAGTTATTAACAAAAAACACGGACCAATCAGAGCGCGGCTACAGCGGATTGATTCTGGCTCCGCCAATGGCGCCGCGACGCTG
>CM052335.1:5614962-5693003 GCA_028455595.1 Lasioglossum vierecki | reverse complement strand
CTCCAATTTCCGGATGTTGAAGGAATTTTCAGACACCCTGTACAAAGAATAATAATGTATTGAAAAATAATACACGGCAAAATAATCTCTACCTTGAATCAAGTTCCTTGTGCCGTTTCATAACAGAAAGATGAATTTTAAAACTGAGGGTCGCACGAGTTGATCAAATACTTATCGCCGGGGGCTTTCACGAATTTTGCATATTATATAATGCATATTTTTGAATATTTGCATTCAAATACGGCGGCTCTTAGTTCGCCCACAAAGCCATAGCTTGTATTGTTATTATAATCCGGGATATGCGTGATGACGACATACTAACTATGAAACCGGAAGAGGACTACCAAGCGTGAGTTGAAATTTCAGCTTGGACAAGTCAAAAGCCATAATTGGGTTTCACTAAATTGAAGTCTGGCATTCACAGATCCACTTCGTGAAACATAGACTTGCCATAATTTGCGTAGGTATACTGCTGTCAAGCTAATTGTGGCTGGATAGAGAGAGCAAGTTAGTTATCTCATTATTATCTCGTGGTCAATGGAATACTATTCGATAGACGACAAATTAGTAGAAAAGTAAAATGTTTCCTAGGTATAATACAATAAGAATATTAATTAGAAATCATTACATGTAATCACAACAATATACATAGCTACACATAAATCACCTTTCAGTAATTTAATGTGTAATCACCTGTCTGCGATAATAACTCTGCGTATATAACATTATTTTTGATTACATTATTAAAGTGTAAGATGTTTCGTATTATAATTAAAACCGCCATCCTATTAACAACGTGTCTTTTATTTAAAAAGTGTAATCAATTTTGTAAATAGAATACTCGATAATACAATCTTCGCGTTCCTGTGAAGTTATTGAATAAACGAAAACACTCGGGTAAAATATCTCGAACGATAGTGTCGACAAATATTTCCACAACTAAACAAGTTTGCCAGAGATATGTTTAATTGGTAATTAGTAGTTGCTGAAAACGTTTATAGCGCGCGCCCGTAGAAGATATCGGAACTCCCACCGACAGCTCAAGTGACATAAGTTATACAACGATACATCATGTAGATTTCAATGCACGGATTCCACATTCCCTAAATAATTTCATCCTCCGTGTTTGCACAATACAATAGCCCCTCAAATACTGTAGTTTCACAATACGTTTAAATTAATGATTAGATTAGATTAGTAGAATACATAGTGGATTTCGTTCCGTGTAATTGAAAGTGCTGAAATATGCATGGGAGTGTTACAGCGCTGAAAAATCCTGGAATATTACTGTAAAATTTGGAGTGACGTAGTATACAGGGTGTTTCGTTTATCTAATAACAGAAGTATCTCGTGACGCACTGAAGTTACGCAAAAGATTTGAGCCCCTTCAGATTTTTGTAATCCCGTTTCGATAATGATAACATAAATAATAAATGATAATGTTCTACACAGAGATGATTTCGTTGGTTCAATTTTGCTGTATACAGGCTGTCTTAACCAAAACAGGCCACCTAACTATCTCCTTTATTTGTAATGACACGAAAAATATTTATGGCATAATTTATATGGTATCGAAGGAGAAATATCATAGAAGGGTTAGCAAGTTATTTTCTTATCGGAAAAAATACATTTGAATATGCTTAAGTCATTACCTTTAGGCGACCTTGAGTCCAAAAAAATGTGACAAAATTGTAGGATTATTAAGAATATTGAAATATATTTTGTAGCCGCTACAAGATGGAATGACAAAAAGATTTTCCCGATAAAAAAATAACGATGATCTTGAAAAAAAAACTATGAAGAAATAACCGGACAAAAAAATTGTTCTTCTATATTCCTCCTTCGATACCATTTAAATTATACCATAAATATTTTTCGCGTCATTAAAAATAAAGGAGATATTTAGGTGGCCTGCTTTGGCTGAGACAACCTGTATATCTTGCGAACGGCGCAGGACGCGCGAAAGAGAATCGAAAGTGGCGCGAATTCGCGAAACTTTAAATTAGAGTTTGGTCGGTGGAGGTAATAACAGAGCGGGAATACAGAAGAGAAAGTAGGAAATAAAGGGAGAAGAACCGGACGGGAGCCGAGTCCTCCCGGATATCACAATGGAATTGAATATTCATTGGTTTCCAAAGAAATCAAAGCCGGCCCGAAAGAACATCGGATTGTTCCGGACCTTCTTTGACCCAGTTAGTGTCGCGGAGCTCGTACCGCGAATTTTAAATCACTCGACAGTTGTAACTGACTTACCGTGTATTCGGGACTTCATTTCGAATTTATGGCTCCCGATCCCGGCTAATTTGAATAGCCACTTTAACGATGGAGTGTCACATAAATTAGCAACCGGTAACGCTCGCGGAAGCGTAATTAAAGCTCACTTCGAACGCAGAACTCGCAAGACGCTGTTCAATTGTTCAAATTGGAGGCTGCTGCAAACAAGTTTACAATAGGCGTTAATTGAAAATGTACTTGCTATTGGAAGAAACTCGAAAGCTGCTGATAGGTATATCTTCAACTAAAAATAAATGTTAAAGTAAAATAAGTTCCTGGCCGCTTTTCACCTTAACGGACTCAAAATTTCAGCGTTTTTCTGCTAAGGTTTATACGAAAACTTTTAACTTAAGACTTTTTAGAAAACCGGTTTTCGGTTTTTAACTTTTCCATAAAACCGGTTTATACTGGTCTCGAACTTTTTCAGATAAGAAACAAGACATATTTACAACTTAAAGTAGAAGTTTTTAATTTTTTTATTATTTTATTAGTGGTTTTTTCTATTTTACTAGTTCCATAGCGCACATCTATACAATTTAAAAAATCTGACATAAGCCCTTCTTCATAGACACCCATTCATTATTATCTTTGCTAGCGATTGATATGTTTGCTATGACTTCCTATGAAAAATTGTGACCAGCCAATTGTCGTGGGCGCCTCCTAAGATCTCTCGCGTAATCGTTCTTTCTCTAGAAAATTTCACCGTGTCCGTGAAACTGATGAAACACTCGACATGTTCATTACGTACAAGAATCTCCTCCGTCGTTCCTTCATTTCGCGCGAATAAGTCTCTACATCTTAAAGGATTAAAAGCACGTGAAGGACGAATAACGGACGACTTGTATCATCCACTTTAAGCTTATTTCCCCGTGGCATCTCATAAATATTAACGTGACTGTGTCGCAGCTACAGGCTTTTGCAATTTATATCGTCTAAACTAGCGTGCCGGGCGGAATTTTCGTCCGTATTCAGGAACATCAGAAGTGTGGAATATGCTCTATGAGCTGCATTGGCGAGCAACGAATTTTTCATGCTCTCTAAATACTGCGTCTTCGCGTAATTTCATTTAGTTGACAACTGAGAATACTTTCTCGCGTAGAATATACAGGGTGTACCCGTAAAGTTGTTACCATTTTTTAAGCATTTCCGGTAGAGCAATTAAAAAATGTTTTAAACAAAAGTTTGTCAATTCTTGATGAGCTAATTTTCGAGTTTGAGGTCACTTCAAGGTCATAGTATAAAACACTGTTCAATTCGTCTCGACGTCAGCAACAATCCTATGATGTTCAAAGCATGTGGTGCCATTTAAAACAGTCAAAGTGACACCTTTACTTTTTTACGTGAAAATCATCTTTTCAGATTTAAGGATATACGAAAATGTAGCTCATCAAGTACTGACAAACTTTTGTCTAAAATATATTTTAATTGTTCCACCAGAAATGCTTAAAAAATGGTGACATAACGTAACGGCTGAATAAGAGACAGGACTGCTGGATTTCATCGAAAGTACACATGTCAAAATACACATATTTTTAATTTAGAACATGTAGGGAGATGTGGAAACGCATTAGTATAACGCAATAAAGTTAACTGGAGCGAATGTAAGGAAAATACTGTTTCCTAAAAGTGTTGGAACATTGCGAACTGAAGAATTATTCGAAGAATTTGAATAAGAGGTAGAACTGTTGGATGGCATATATTAATTTAAAATATTAAGGAAGAGGTGAAAACGTATTAACATAATATAATAAAGTTAACTGGAGCGAAGCCAACGAAAATACTGTTTCCTAAAAGTGTTAAAACATTATGAAGCAAAGGATTATTCAAAGCTGAAAAGTCAACTGGCTGCTCGAATCTCCAAGCCAAGCTGACGTTGATGTCTTAAATACTGTTGTGTATTCCGTTTTCAAGTTTCGCACCCTTAAACTTTTCCGGAGGACGCTTTATAAATTATAACTATCTGCTTCACGTACAGTAACATCTTAACATAATATTGATATAAAAATATATCTTCTATAATCAGAAACATTTTTCCAAGTAACTACATGGCACTGAATTATTGCCATGAAGCAAACATTAGAGACTGCTCGTATTTTGAACAGAACCCGTAATGTACGCTCTGCATTCGTACAACCAGTCGTCTTTGTCATCGCGTCAACTCATATAATGGTGTAACTCGTACTAGGTCACAGATACAAATGGGGACTCTGACTCCAGACTGTTGACGTATTTCCCTTGGATCTACCACTATGGGGATTATGGAGCTGTAACCCTAATCCCTAGCGGTACCGTATGGGTTGCAACTTCCTAAGCCCGCGCAATTAACGCTACATGATTTAACAATCATACACTTTAACAATTTAACACTTTGAGTACCACCCCTAAGATCACACAAAATCAGAACAGCTTATTCAATGCCACAAGCATGGAAATGCATTTGTTTTTTCTGCGACAAAATTTTCTTATGAATCGAGAAAAACTCAATTCAGATCGGAGGTGAAGACAAAACGTATAAAACGTTCGACAAAACGTATGTTTATTGAACCAGTTGAAAATATCGTCAGAAACATTTTTGTCTGTAATAAAAAAATGGATTAAGCCTGGTTCAACAAGTCAAGTTTTATTCGATGCATTCAAACGATTTAGTATATCCAATGTACATATTGTAGATACATTAATATTGTAGATCGATGAAGAATTTATGGGATGCAGAATCAAATCGTACAGAATCAGTGAACCTGTAAAAATAAATGTAGCGTGAACACAAATACAATTGAGTATAATTTCGAAATTAAACAAAGGTGGCGAATTTTAAAATGCAGAGAACATTCTTCGAAATCACAGAACATTTTCGATTCGGTGAAAGTGTCATCCAGATGAAATTCACAATATTTACCGAATATCTGTAGACGAAGTTCATGATATAATACGCATTAACACGTTGAGCGCCATGTCAGCCATCGGTGGCTGACACTAGACTTTCCGTTTAGGCCGCGTCACCCATCGGTGGCTGACAGCGTGTAACATGAGAACTATAAAATTTTACACTGGCCTGAACGGGATTGTCTTAGAAATACGCGTGGCGCTCAACGTGTTAACATTTTAGGAAAGCGTCAGCGCACGAACGTTCACGAATGAAAGTGGCGTTTGATTCATAAACTTGTCGCGCGTCTATGTTTTGAAATGTGTATGTAGAGACATGTCTATAGAACTTTTACGGAAGCTAGCGTCGAACTAATAACAAACAATCCACAATGTGGAACTTTCAGAACGTCACCGTGACGGCAAACAAAAAGAAGAAGCCCGCGAGTCTGAGTGCATTTATCTAGTTACCGTTCGTTCCAAAGCGGACAAAGGACGGATAAATAGACGGACCTTTACCATCGTCGATTTCCCCAAAAGATATTCATTAAGTTCGATTCTCTTCTCCGGCTATAACACTGTCCAACAACAAAAATGTTTCTATACAACTGTTGGATGGATCTTACAGAGTTTTTCGTGCTGATTCCGAATCTGGTCTTAATCAGAGGCATAGACGCACAGTTTTTAAGAAATTTGAGTTTGAAGAAAAAACATATTTTTCGACTTTGAACAATTATTGCGATGTTATTATATCAGATATTGTATTAGTCTTTACATATTTAAATATGTTTAAACAATGACAACGTATTACTATTGCATATCATTGGATTCGGGAAAGTTTAGAGAACCTTTTTCTGTAAAGAACAATACAATATCTTATATAATAACATCACAATATTTCTTCGAAGTCGAAAAAAGCTTTTTTTCAAAGTCATGCTATTAAATTAAAAATTAAGGGCAGATGCGGTATTAGCGAAAAACTCTATAAGATCCATCCAACAGTTGTATGGAAACATGAAAAATGTTGAAATTTGTTGGACAGTGTAATTAGAGTTCCGACTGACAAAATTTCTGGACGCTCGATCGCTCAACGGTGACTTTTAATTTACCCTGATTTATATTCGAGATCGACTGCGTCCTTCGGGAGCATTTGGCGCTAAAGCGTTTAGATTTAAATTGATTGTCGGATAATTGTAAAATCGATTTAAAAGGCAAGGTGGATTGAAGTTTGATTCCATCGATGGAACTTCGGTTATATCAGTGGGACTTCGCTCCATTTCTTTCCCCATGGGACGACACTCATAGTAACCTTCCCGTAGCGAGGTCTGGCCAATCAGCATTATCCTCGACGAAGTATTGTAAATCGGGAGTTCAAGTCACTGGCTCTGAACACCTGAATACTCATTTCTGCTTTAAGCTAGATATTTTTGTTTTTATTGTACAGTTCTAACCACAATCAAGAAGTTACTCCGCGGAGTAGAGGGTGGAGCGCTGTAAACAGACCACCTCTGAACACCTGAATACTCATTTCTGCTTTAAGCTTGATATTTTTGTTTTTATTGTACAGTTTTAACCTAGATCAAGAAGTTACTCTGCAAAGTAGAGGGTGGGGCATTGTAAACAGGCCACCTGAATAAATCGCTTGCTATTGAAGATAGAAGAAATTATCCTGATATATCAAATACCAAAATGAAACAAATCTTTACACAAATCCCTGGCATATAATCTGATGGGAGCGCCGAGAGCATCGATACATCTTTTATAAACAAATATGCGATCGATAGAAAGGAACATTTATTTTGTGTTGTGTTCATAAATTTTATTCCTGCTACTAAGTATGCAACAGTTAAGGGTAATACTAATGGAGGAATATTTAAGGGAAGTTAGACAACCTAAATAGTCATAAAATATAATGAAACATTGGTCTTTGCTATTGAGCAATACGATTTATATTTCTTACTATTCACAAATTCAGATTTAAACTTGATGTATCTTAGCACGCGGAGTAATGTGTACCTGAGTATCGATCGCAAAATGTAAAACAGTGTTCCATCGATAAGAATCTTTATTTTTCATAAAAATACGTAGGTTTAATAACTTCGAACTTCCCAAGGCAAACAAAAAATTATAGGAGCAGCACATCTCCGGAAAAAATTTGAAGTCACGTAGTGCAGCAGCGCGAAGTATTTCCAGGTGAAAGGGAAAGATTTATTAGTGGAGCGGAGGGTGTTCGGTGGCACGAGAAAAGTCATGGCACTGCGTTCACAGAGAGAGAGAGAAAGGAGAGAGATCGCAGTATTTCGAAAATTCGCGATGTATCGGTGAATTACGTCGTTGTACCGGTGAAATTTTCCCGTGGAAATCGACGAAAAATCCATTCTTGCCGTAGCCTCGCGATTCCGCGAAGGACTGGAGTGGGAGGGGCGTAGAACGAACGTATCGTAACAACTTTTTATTACTCCGCGTGACACAGTTTTCTCCGTGGATGCACGTACGGCTCAGTGAAAAAATTAATTAGCCGACTTTGCATTAACGAAGCCGCGGCACAAGTAGTAGGTACGTAGGTGGGGATTAATGTTCGTTCCCTCCACTTATCTCGCGATAGAATGCAAAAACTTTCGTCCGGCCGGCTTCTACAGGCTGTTTCCGATACTGTGGTGCAGCAGAGAATGCAATACAGAACTTCGATTATCCGAACCGACTATATCCAAAGTCTCTGGTGTCCCGACAAACTTCAAATTCAACCGTTAAGTGGCACGGTGCTCGCTCGCAAGGGAACACGTTTAAGTTACACGAGCCATCACGTCGTTTCTATCGGCCGTCGTCCACATTGAACGGGTGCAAACAGCCCTCAAACTTGGAGGATAGGAAACATATTTTATTGAATGTCTTGGCAACTATTGGAGCTAGAGAAACGGTTTAAATCGAAGCAATATCTTAAAAATCCGAATTTTATTGCAGTTTTTTATCGGTTTTTGCCGATTATTGTTGAATGAAAATATAGGATATATATTTTTTGGATTTCTGTTTTGCCGTTTAACAATAAGTACTAAGCAATATTTTCTCGTCGCGTGCGAACGTATTCGGACTTGTTTCATAGATGAGAGCATAATAATATCTTACTGGCTGAATCCACCGACAATGGATGTTCCCGATCGAAGCCATTAATACCGATTTTAGAGAAAACATTCACAATTTAAAAGTATAAAATACTACTTTATGGAGTTAAAACTAATGGGAAAAGAAACGGGACTTATTGAAGCATGAAAAACAACAAAATAACATAAGCATTCATTTATTATAGCAAATAAACGAGAAAATAAACAAAATGTTACACGGAAAAAAGTTTTCGATTGATAGAACTGTTGGTAGAAAATTTCCGATTCGATGTACACTGTCCAACACCGCTCAACAATTATAGTTGACTGTGCGGAGCAAAAAACTCTATAGGAATTACCCAACTGTAATTGTTGAACATATTTGGTATTGGACAGTGTAAATCGAATCAGAATCTTTCTTCTAACAGTTCTATTAATCGGAATCTTTTTTCCGTATAACATTTTGTTTTTTTTCTCGTTTCTTTGTTATAATATATGGATGCATATGTTATTTTGTTGTTTTTCATTCTTCAATAAGCCCCGTTTCATTTCCCATCGGTTTTAACTCCGTAAAGTAATATTTTATAATTCTAAATTGTAAATTTTTTCTCTAAAATCGGTATTAATGGCTCCGGTCGGGAACATTGTGCCGGGGGTTGTATTTGCCGTTCGCGCGAGGGTTCCGCCGTTAAAGCGATATAACGAAATGTCGTTAACCAGCCGTCTCAGGAGAAACTGATATGACGATATAAATAGAACGGGCAGCGTAGCCACGGGGATCGCGTGTGTGTGCGTGCGAGAATAATGTTTTCACGACGAGAGGGAAATTTCTGTGATGAGTTATTACCTGAAGCATCGCGAGAGAATAAAGGCTCTCTCGTACGACACAAAGCATTCTTCCTTTGTTTCTTTTTTTATTCCTGCCCGCCGAGAGAATCTTTGTAGCGAAACGACGTTTTTTCTTTCTCCACCATCTACCCCGATAAATGCTTCACGAGGAAATTCAAAACCCTATCGACAGGGTCGAATTATTATTTTTTTTTTTTTTTTGGTTGCTTCCTCGATAGTTAATGACTCACTCGATGACGGATTTAGTTGATTAAGGACGTCACTGAACTCTATACTTGCCGTCATAAGAGTCCGGACTCGTTTCACACAACTTGGAAGATGGTGGGGGCGCATAATGGCCTGGACCAAGAAATTCAGTGACATTTTGGTATAACTTTTGAACCATTAGAGATGCATCAATGAAATTTTCACTAAAATATTTCAAAAATAATACTTTTTAACTATAGGTAATTAAATATTTTTTGTATTTGTTAAATAATATTTTTTAATTAAGTTTCATTGACACTTTTTCATTAAAAACAATATTGTTTAAATGTAAGTATACATGATTCAAATATTCAGTGACATTTTGTCATAACTTTTGAATCGTAAAAGTTCCTGAAAAATATGAAAAAATATTTACTTTTCAATGTTAAATAATTTAATATGTTTCGTGTTCGTTTAATTATGTGATGCATTTGATAAAGTTTTTTGAATAGATTATTTCAGTGTATCGATATATGAAAGCTGTATGGGATGCATTGTATCGAATCATTTGCAAATTATTTGTGTTGTTGCGTGAAACATTGTACGTGTCAAAAGACAATGGAAAATATTGTTTCTTTAGTACCCGCACACAATTCCAACGAAACGAAGACGACTTCCGGTAATGTCGGAAGGTAACGCAGCAGAGAGATCAAAGGACACAAAAGAATAGCTGCAGCACGTGCTGTTGGATCATACGCAGTAGTTCCAGCATGTCATTAAGGCAGAAATTGGGTAATTAGTATTCTGTTAGCTCTAAGTCAGTGGAAGGTCGAAATTTCGGTGTAACAAACTTACGAAAGCGTTACTCCATTTGAGTCTAAATATACACAAGTGCTTTACCTCTATATACCCAAGGTAGATATTTACCTTATCTATTTATTATGTACTCCGACTGTCATGGCCGAGTATTCGAAATTTATCAGCTCACCTCATTATACGTATGTATACAATAATCTACGAAAATATTCGAACACCCTTTAAATAGAATAACATTTTTATAAATGTTCCAAAGGACCTGATTGTTTTTATAATCAATTAGTTTATAACGCATTGGTTCGTGAAATGATATGCAAAAAAGGTTTTCCAGAAATTTCTAATTTACAAGGTTACATGTAAAAGATAAAAAAGACATTTTTTTATAACTTTTTTATTTGGGTCCTTCATGAAAATTAAAAAAACAATGCAAAGTATTTTACTCTTAAAGAGGTTCGAGATACAGTTTAAAAGTATACCTTACAATTTTGCACAAAGCTCACCGATCGTTCTAACGCTTCCGATTCAGTGTCCAATGGCCGCTACTTGTTGAACACGTTCTCCTCACATATAAATTTCAAGTGAAATAACTGGGTCTCGCAGAAAAGAACTTTCCCAGGCGTTTCCTCCCCTATACGATTCTAGTTTCAATTTTAACTTCTCTGCGCCCCGTAAAGTCACGGTACCGACAAGAAAATGTCCGCATATTTTGCCACGTTACGTTCAACTGTTACGCCTTCATTACATTGACAGCTGGAGGTATTTTGTCCTCCATTGCATCACTTATAATGCACTCGAAGTAAATCGAGTTTCACGTTTTCACTTTGGCTATAGTATTTATTCCGACACAATCGAAATTGATAATCGAATTAAAAAATGCAATATGCATTTGGAAGAGGAATCGTGGATCTTAAAATGATCTGAAATGAATGGATAACAAACGTTTATTCTCATGATAAAATTATATCTAGAAAAGAAGCGACACCGCTCCGGGGCTTAATTTCGTTGATCAATCAACTGAATATTTTCGAGATGCTTTGATCTGTTTAAATTCCATTTATTTATTTATTTCAAATGGTTGCATCGTAGATAGAGGAACGGTCCAATGTTATTTACTGTTATTTAGTATTATTTCTTATCTATATTATTTCTTGTTTACTCTTGTCAACGAGTTTGTTTTACGGTGCCCTCCAGGGTTGTTAAAAATAATTATTAAAAATTCTGTGCATAGTTTCAGCTCGATCGATTAAACATTAAAATAATTATTTATTAAAGAAATTATTAAAAGTAATTAAAAAGTCGCAAATAAGAACCAGCCTGCTGTACGTCAGAGTTGGGTATTAATGAAAAAAGTAAACATTGAAAAATGAACGATTGATTCAATCGATTAATGAAATTAATGGTCAATCGATGTTTAACAAAAGAAATCATCGAAAAATCGAAGACTGATTTAATCAATTGTTGAAGTTAATCGCTGCACGGTCTATCCGTAAATTAAAAACTCAGTTTACATTTTTTTTAGTATGCATACAGGTTTTGATTCCGTATTTCATTTCGAAATATCAGCAGTCGATCATTAATCAATTATTCGATTGACGATTACAATTGAAAAATAATGTAATATATATCATTAGTAGGAGTTCAATAGTTAATTGCGATTAACGATTGAATTAGAAATTTAATCGTCGATCATTGGTTAAATTTCTTCCCAACTCTGGTATACGTAGATAGCTTGTGTATAGCCATCTCGGATTAATCAATTCCCAGAAAACTGTGCGTTTCCAGAAATTCCGACGGAGTAGTTGGAAAATAGTTGCGCCGTGGAGGAGTGGATGGAGGAGCGAATGGAAAGTTGGCAAAGAAACCGTGCAAAGCAAGGAAAGTTCTGCGGGCCGTTTCAGGGTCAGATTACAGGTGTCTGCAACCACGTGTGGATGGCAAGAAGGCATCGGGTCGGTGATAGGAGCCGCGAACTTCCCTTCGCCGTTCCGAGGTCAGGCCGATTTACGGGCAACGTGCCAGCACTCGACGATCATAAAGTCTTGTATTTCGATATACCGCGATGTGCCTCTGACCAACCACTATCTCTAGCCCATGCTTCGGATATCAATTCTACCATTCCCGCTCGAATGATTCCCAGAGGAACAGCCGCCATTTGAATTCACCAGCGCAAAAAGCGTCCTTCTTCCCCTACGACGCACGCTCCTTGCTGCCTTCTCGCCAAGTGTTCAATGACACCGTTCGTTCCTCAAGATTTATGTCCACTTGGGACCGCGTTCTTAATAACTGACGCCGGTAAAATATTCTCGGAATTTTTCTTTCGTTCACGCTTCCACTCGGCCGCATTCTACTTCGCGTTGCCTTGCTGATATAAGTCACGGAGTCTATTAATATGGAATACTCGTGTTCCTCGAGCAACATTTTCTCCAATGGATATTATATTGTGGCGTCCGGCTTTCCCATCTTCGCCGCAAGATGGACAACGTGTGACAGCCTTTCTCGCTAGTACCTGATGCGTCACCGATCAGTATATATACAATCCTCAACCGCCTTCCGATATCCCAAAGTCTAAGGCAGGGCCCGCTAAGATAGCCTTACTGATGAGTCCTCTAACGGGTCTAGGACGAAACGCTCCTTTCCTTTTCTTCTTCTCCCAAAGTCTAAGGCAGGGCCCGCTAAGATAGCCTTACTGATGAGTCCTCTAGCGGGTCTAGGACGAAACGCTCCTTTCTTTTTCTTCCTCTCGCTCGCACTTAACACGAGCTCCTTTCATTACATCGTTATTTCGAGCTACCACAATATGTTACGTCCACTCAAGGTGGTAGTTCATTTCAACCACGCTATTCCTTATTCGATTTCCAGTGATTATAGTATTTTATCCATAAATGTCTCAAAAGTCTGACTTGTAAATGTCCCAGATCCCTCCCCACTTCAAAGCCAAGAACAGGAGTGGAATTAGAGTGGGAGACGAAGGGCCCTAATCATCTGGTACCCTGGGTGTGGGAGTTTACGGCACCTCCGGGACTCCGTATGGTGGTACCTGCAGGACGGGGTATCACTAGAATCCCAGGTTCTAACGGTTCCCCCACACTCCCAAAAAAAAGATATTTCCCCACTACTGCGGGTTGTACCCCTTTGAGGAGTCATGAAGCTTGAGAGGACTCGATCGCTGAGAAATATGACATCATGCGGTTTGGATATATCGGTAGGCCGCCTAATCAGAATTTCCAACTTCTCTATTTTCTATTATTTTTGATGGGACAAATGCCACAAATATGGTCATCGATATCCCATAAAAAAATAATGAAAAATAAAGAAATTGGAATGTTTTTTTGGAGCGTTTTCATTGTTCGATGTTTCAGTTAGCAATTTTTAGGAACATTAAATCTCTTTGCTCGTACACGAATCCTATTTGATCATAGTTACCATTGAAATACATTGCAGCGTTCCACCATAAATTCAGCAAACAAGAATTCAATGTAAAGTTAACACCGATATGAGCTGTCTTCGACCGAAAGGAAATATTCTTCGCGAGAATGGGTCGAGAGCAGTGGAACGTGATTTCGTACGAACACCTAGGATATTAATCCGACCGTTACCACACGGACTATCTTCGCGAAATTACGAGAATAGCACATTTGCATGCGGAACAGTCGCAACGGTAAGCACACGGTAAGCACCGAAACGATTCTCGAAGTCAAAATTCGAGAGTGAACTTGGTCTTATGCGTTGCCGATTCTGCCATTAACCCGAATAACTTCGGAAATATATGTAAAGCGTTCCTTCGAGCGATTTTCGACGTAGCATGAGTGCTACGGGGCATAACGTGTGCACAGACTGGCAATTTTGCGACTCCACGTAAAAAACGTTTCTCGGTAACGCAAACCTACAGAATTTATTTAAACTTTATCTGTACACCGTGGTCTAAATTAAAAAATCCTCCGAACTGGGATATTGTGTGGAAAATAATGGTTTTAGGTTGAAAGATAACCCACTAAAATTTTAAGACGCTGGCCCCTCAAATAAGGATGATATGAGGGTTAATACGCTTAACTGTATCATTTTTTTCTCGATTATTAATTAAGATATTCAGATTTTAAAAACAATACTTGAACTTACTTCTTTTATATCATACATTTTTCTCACGATTCTGATCAAAAATTATTAAGGGTAGAAATAATCATTTAATTTTTTAGGGCTGGGAATCACAAGCAACCCTTCGAGTGACCATTTTCAAAAAATTTAAATACAATCTTCTGTTACCTATCTAATATTTACAAAAGTTTCAAGATGATCGGATTGGTGGAACATAGTTAAATATTGAAAAACAAATGAAATTACGCCATTATAATTTAGGAACGCTATTAGTGGTAGATTTGAGTAATCATTATGTATATTTATTATTGATCTTTTAGACTCATTCCTGTATATTGTAATATTATAATGGCTTAATTTCGTTTGTTTTTCAATTCTTCAACTATGTTCCACGAATCTTCGTTTCGTTCTTTCACCCTTTCGTGAGAAATTCAATTCAAAAGCAAAAAAGTCAAAAGGAAACGTATTAAAAGTGTTAGAATCGGTTAGGCAATATTATTAGTGTCGCAACAGTTTATTCTGCTACAGATATGAATTTATTAAATAATTCCCTGTGTGCACTGTGGAATTTCAATTCGATTAATGACTTCTGGAGCACAGTCTGCTACAGAATCCGGAATATGCATAAGTCGTGCGAATTCCGCGAGTGTCAAGCCTCTGAGAATTTGTTTGTCGAATGTTCAAAGACCTCGTTACAAACTTTAGATTTTCAAAAGATAACATTGCGCTTGACTCTAATGGTTCGCAAGAACCGGCTCGAGAGAAAGCGGAAACTAGAGGAAGTTCTCTGATGTCACCAAAGTTCTGTCCATTACCAACGAGGGTCTGTATCCTTGTGACTGTTCACTTATCTCTTTCACAAAAATCCTCTTTCCTGACAGAAGGGGAACTCCGCGGAAGAAGAAACATAAGTTTGCAGACGATCAGCATTCAAGACCCTTTGAAAGCGATGGCCAGAACAACGCCGATCAATTATAGTTGAAGATTCTGACGAAACATTGGATTCGAATGTAAATAGAGTTATCAATCAATCACTACGTTATAAAATAAAATTGTTGAACCGAGTATAACAACTTTAGAATGAGATCGACATCTTAACTAATTTCGTATTAATTCAGTCTTAAATTTCAATTGTTTTTTTATATAATTATGTATACTATATTAATACGCATTGCAATATAAAGTTATTCTGAACAAATACTACGTAAAATATTTTGTACGTGGATTGAGGAAACATCACAAGTACCTTTTATTTCGATAGATTATAGCTTCCTATGAAAATTAAAAATTAAAATATTGTTTGAAGCGTTATTATGCGGCATGCATTCAAACACATACCGTAATTATTTATTTATTATTCAGTACGCTAAAGGATTCGATGAACATTTTCCCAAATTGTTGATACATAATTAATATTATTTCTGCATTATCCCAAATTAATTCTAATTCTCCCAAATGATGGGTATACAATAATTCATGTTATTTTGTAGAGCACTTTCGAAATATTCAATACCGCACCTACAAAAGATGTTTTATCTATAATGTTTTATCTTTATAGATCACTATATGCAGACAGTACAGCATAAAAATGAAAAATACTTGTTTGAACTAAGACATTATCCAATATCTATTTAAAGAACAGATTATACGTAGACGTGGACTCGCTCATATTTTTGATCGTTTTGAAGGATTTTAATATTTCTTTTTACTGGAGTCGATTGATAATTAATTGTTTTGACTTGGGGATGTGTACACTCGCGCTTCGTGTGGACAGAGGGAAACTATAACCACGTGTCAACGTCCGAACTCACTCCTTTGGCTTGTACCGGAGAAATCCCAGTGTAACCGAGGGGTCTCTGAGCTTGACGAGATCGATGGGATCTTGTATATCTTACAATCAGAACCACTTCCCCAATTAACCCCGCACTGTCCTAGTTTTTCTTGCATTTGTCTATGGCCACGCCCTATTTATCGTAGTACAGAAAATTACAATAAAGATTCAAAATAAAGTTCGATCGTTTATTACTTCTTATAAAGAGGTTTTGCAAATTATCAATTTAAATCGACGTTTCGACCTTTGTTTAGAAGTTTTCTGGATTTATTTGAGTTGCGTCTGTAAAACACATATCACCGTCTGAATGTGGTCCAGTCATTTGGTTCGAAAAAAAGAGGTTACCTGGAGAGTTTTACAGGAGTTTTGCCGCTCGGGCTGCCATATTGGAAAAATGGCACCGAATAGCATTCTTTGACAATATCCCCTTCCCGACTCATTTTACGATAAAAACATTTATATACAAAACTAAACTAGAGAATATTTTCTACAATTTATGTAATATTAATTTGTTTTGTAAAATCAATAGTTTGGCTAAAAAAACTCATTTTCAAACGTGTATGTATAAACTTAAAACCGGTTTCATTTTTACTGAAAAACCCGGTTTTCGAATTACATAATTTTCTCTTGAAAACCGGTTTTTAATCTCGGTTTTCAAAAATCGACAAATGCTAATGTCCACTGCTTTAAATTGTACGTATCAATTTTTGTTACGAATCCATAAAATCCGCAGTCTAATAATAAATTTTAGAAATGACAATTGTCAGAAAGGATGTATATGAATTATTTGACGATACTCTATTTTGCATCACAGAGTAATTAATTTCGTTCTCGAACCTAAAATCACGAGCCAGTGGAACTGTCAAACGACAATGTCTGAAGGAAGCCAATGCCTTCGTCTTACATTATTCGACCCAATCAAATGCCCTAGCAGACATCCCGGTCACTTGATAGGTACTATATCATTTGAGTATCTACCTCTTGCTTATGCTTGTGTACACGCACAGTTCCCAGTAGGAGAGCCGTCAACTTATCGAAGATCGATCATCAAATCGCAATGTCCCCGTTGATTGTCAGAGTCCGTACAACACGGGTGACCAATCACAAAGTTCCCAGAAACAGGTTTTTCCCATTTTCACAAATGTGATGAATTTGTTGTAAACAATACTACAACATATTCTACACAAAAGATCAATGCGAGGTTTCTGGCTGAGAATGTTTAATAAGAAATGACTGGACAATGTCTGTGATCAATGTTCAACTTTCAACCTAGTACTGCATTAAGAATTCTGCATTAACACCATTTTCAAATTACCACCATAATTGTCTTCGACGTTTCGATCTTACTTTAAGTAATTTTTTAATTAATTAATAAAAGTAATCAAAGTAATCTTATTTAAAAGTAATTCATTAAAAGTAATCTTATAATTAATATTTTAATTTAATCTTTAAGTAATCTCATTTTCGAGAAAAATAGAAGAATTGCGTCTGTAAATTATTAAACTTAATTATGTTTTGTTGTGCGTTAATTCCAAGAAACAGAAAAAACTATTACCTACTTGCTTAGTCCAAAAGAAAAAAATCTTTAACTTTATACAGTTTATATAATAGTGTTTCTATAAAGTTAAAAAATTGTTTCGTTTGCGATAAAATACGGCCAAGCTTGTTAGATTAGAAATACCTCTTGCAATACTGAAAAAATCTTTTGTAAAAATTAGTTTCAAAGAAGGTTATTTAATTTTTAAAAAGGTTTACACGAAGAGCTAAATTATTCAAACTTGACCGCTACCTAAAACCTTTTATGGCCAAGTTTGAATAATTTAGCTGTCCGTGTAACTCTTTAAAAATTAAATATCATTCTTTTAAACTAATTTTTATAAACGTTTTTTTGTATTACAAGAACTTGGCTACTGTTTACAGGATGTTTTGGTTGAGTCCATGTTCAATCCATGGCCCGAGAAAAATAAATTGATCCCGTTCGAACGAAAGCAATGGGTGGCCTTAATGCCTATGTATGACACAAAGCACAACCGTTCGATTCGCAGCTGATGTTCACAATGTATGAACACGGCATGCAGCAGCGAGTAACGTCGCATTATGCTGCACGTTTCACCTGTATTGTTTCTATGCCGGTTGTGTTCATTATCCATGACTGACTTCACGCTTCAGGATACCGCACAGACTGATTTCCGGCGCGTTGCGAGAATCTCGCGTCAACCATAAACGCGTGTCGTTCGCTTTGCATTTCAGGACCATTAGGATCGGCGATTTTCCAAACCGAATTGAAAAATCACGTGAAAAATTTACCTGAATTTTCGTTCACTCAACCAAACTAAAGTGTAGTATAAAAATCCACAGTCGTATCGTATCACCTCTATCACATGAAACGAATATAGTATATGCAAATTTTAGTAAATTTTTCCATTTTTTTCCGATTGTACACAAACTTTTAGATTTAGACGAAAACAATTTCGCGAAACGGCAAAATATTCTAACTTATGCAACTAAACAACATCGCCGACGAATAAGAACGAATAAACCTTCTACGCTAATAGTTTCGGAGTAGTTTATAGCTTCCGGACAATGCAAATACAGATGTATTTCTTGCAACGTGGAAAGTGCAACAGCAACAGCAGGCCGGATGTTCATATTTTGGAGGGCGACCTAGTTTTCTTCCAACTATGTTTAGATATACGGAATTGGGTCGACTTGCAACCGAAAATGTTTTGTTCGAATCGATGTGCGAAAGACGACAATCTCGCTTAATTCGCGTTATCATCCATGCGAAAAATACAATAGAATTATGAATTCAAATTTCGTTTGTTTTCATCAATGCCGATTATAACAATGAACCGGCCATCCATTACTGAAACAGCACACGGCCGTGAGATAAATACACGAAACACAGGATATTAAAATAAACGAATGTATCCGGCGAATCGAAACGAATGTTCCTGGGAAAAAGCAATCGGAAATCCATCGCGCGTTTCCCGAATCCATCGTGTGAGAAAGGACCTAGAAAATCTCAGCACGAAAATCATACCCAAATTAAAATAATGAAAATTTCTGATCGAGGACGTACCGCGCGGAAAAGTAACGCAATCGCAACAGAAATTGGAATCTTGACGTATTGAAATAACTTCGTTCTCTGCAAGATTAATTTTCAGTGATTTCGCACGTTATAAAAGTGGAGAATTCAAAGCATTCGATGGTTATAACATAGTTAAATACTGCTGGATTATGAGCGCCGAGTTTAATGAAATAATGTAGAATATTATTTTACCAAAAAAACTGTATTTGCAATATCAACAACCATACAATAACACATTTAAAACCAGTCATTTCGAGTGGTTAAAGACTGAATAAAAACGGATCGATGCCAGTGAAATTGGAAAGACTTGCTGGCGTCACTCTGAGGAGAATAAGAAAGCAATGGTCAGACAAGCAAGCGTTCAGTAGTATGAGACTTATTCTTTAACTCCTTAGAAGAACTAAAGTCGCGTGGTTCGATTTGAACCCTTAGCAGTCAAGGGGCAACTTAAAATTTCCATGAAAAATTGCTGCACCATTATTTACAATATTGATCATATAGATATAAAGATAATATAGAATGGACTTATTCTGGGTCGGAAGAAATGCTTAATTTCCCAACGAAAATAACTCCGACTGCGAAAGGTTAGAATAGTTATTTTACTGTTAAACGTGTCCGGATGTTAACTCTTTTTTTTGTAAAATAATTAATTAATTAATCTTTTGTTTGTACTTTGTAAAAATCGAATGTTTTACCTAATTACATCCAACTCTGTAAGATTACCGTGAATGGGAGTCACTGATTGGAACAATTTATCATTGCCAAACGTTACTGTCGGCACGCGCGCCTTCCAGTTGCCTAACCAAGTGTCCATTGCGCTAACTGACATATCGTAAACTGTACGTCAAACCGTGTGTATTCATTAGCGTTATCAGATGTGCAGATGGTAGACCCAATTCCGGAGCACCGTGCCCCATTCGAGATACGCTGTAATGAGGTGGTAAACCCAGCCGGACTATAAACAGAAACTCTTTACGGTCCAACCGGTGTCCACGAGCTCGGGACCTTTTCAACATTTTAGACAAATTTTCAGAACCGGTCTGAAAAGAAAATTCATTTAGAAGAGGCCTGCTTTGCGCGTTGCTAGCCTCGCTGCCACTTTTCCGCCGCTATGTTGCACTTCGTTCGCGTGCTAACCGTTCATATTATTCCAGACGTTCACACGATATTTTTCTTCTAATGGCTACGCCTATCTAATTTTCTCATTACTAAATTCTATTTATTTACTACCACTGCCGGTCAAACAAGCGGTTTTATATTTTTCATCTTGCAACTATTGAAATGATCAAGTTGCCTATACCGGGTTGAATCACGAATCGTAAATAGGTGATAACGCAAATAAAATGTAAATAAACAAGTACAACAAATGAAAACTTATTTTGTCTCATTTTTTTGCGATTTTCTCCAAAACAAAGCAAAAACGAGAAAATCTCTAAAAGACTTTTTATATTAGTTTTCCAGTGTCCTACACGCTCCGGAAGTTTTGATATTTAAATTCGGAACACCCTGTATATTCAGAAAATTTATTAATGTAGATTATAATATATAAAATAACCTACTCGTTTCTGAATGCCTGTAAGTTAAATATTCAATAAAATTGTATAGTTTATAAAAACAAACTGCTTGTTTACCAGCCAACGATTATTTACATCTAATTTGTAAATCTCTACGTTGAGATTCTAATTGCATTAAATTAAAAGAAAAAATATTGTAGTAGAGCTCATAGGAGATTGCCTAATAAAAAAAGAAGGAAAAAAATATAGTGCGGTGTAATCAAATGCTGTGACTCGAAGAGAATGCATAGATTAAAGAAGAGTTGTGCCTCGGCTGAGCAGCAGGATCGTAACATGTTAAGAGAAAACCATTTAGCCTGCTTTATCCAACCAGCGTGGCCGGAGAAATGGAAAAAAAGGGTAACTCGCATTCCGGGCGAAACCTAATAACGCTCGAATTCCTTTTCCGTATTGGTGACTATGTTTATCATGATACAAAGTTTCATAGCCGGGATAATAAAATCTTTTATGACAACTGCTTGTCTTGTAAGTTTCGTCGAGTTTATGGGAGCGGAGCAGCGTGTACGCGATCCACTGGTTCGCGAGCAGGTATCATTTTAAATCCGGATCCCGGAAGCCTCGAACATTTGGATATCGATCTGCTCGCATATACATTTCTCCGTTTCGTATCGCAGTTCTTCCCTAAGGTCGTTCTTCAATAGAAACGTCCGGGGCCACGTATCGTGCTGGTCTACTCGAAAACCCCTCAAGATTGGATCACAGAATGCATCCTATTGCAGTTCATCGATCGAATTACGTGGACAGCATCGGACTTAGATGATACCCGTAGTCTCCCCAGTAATATTTGACTCAGCTTTCTCATTCCCGGTTTACGAGTGTTAGGGACACGTGGGATTAAGTTTAGCCGGGTTTTATACTACCGTTTTAACTTCTCCGTTGTCTTTCGGATCGAGCGTTTGCCGGTTTTTATTAATCCTGCACCCACCCACACACACGTATCGCGAATGGAGGATAAAAGAGGAAGCTCGATGCGAACAATTTGCAGCCTGTGCCATTTTTCTGGTTTATTCGTTTGCGAACGTATTCTGTTAGGTATGTGCATAGCACTTTGCACCTGTGCATTCTTCATTGTATACGTGCATAAAAGTTCGTGCCAAGATTGTGCGCCTGTTCGAGGATCCGTGAATTTTTATATTACCACATGTACCATCGAAAACAAAAAATTGTTCTGTAAATATTTAATCAAGAAGACGAGTAAAATCAGAAATTATTTCAAGTGTAACCAAATAATCAAACACTGAAATCCTTATTCCCTAAATAAAATATAAAAACATTTTTTTATAAGACAATGAATGACCAGTGGTTATCGATAATTTTTTGATCTTATTTAGAAGAGAACCTGCTGTGCATTTGTTTTCCCACTAAACACGATAATGATGATAATCATGGCCAAAAGTCATTTTTCAATATTAAGATTATTTTAAGGCAACAAAATTGATACGTTCATTTAAAAAATGATTACAAAAAGTATACATTTATTACTATAATTATCAGAACATAAAAATCAGTTTTTACTGAATTTTAGAGGAAATTTTTCATCCCGATTTTAAGAGTTATTGTATAATGTCATGATCCAGCCCACTGTGTTCTTCAGCCGTCCGAGGTTGTATATTGTGGTGTAGCGTTTACTTAAATAATTTTAATTTCATCAATTTTCAAATGTCCAGTTTTTTAAAAACAGGTTCATAAAGGGCACACTTGGGGCTATATCCTCATTTTTTCCATTTTTTAAAGAGTGACTCATTAAAAACTCATTTTAGTTCTGCTGTTATAATAGTATTCCAAAGCATGGGTCAACAAAACGCATGGCTCAGCGTCTGTACTGCCTCGGAAGCAGTGGGTCAAAAAACGCGTGCGTTTCAATCTAGTACAACATTCGGAGGTTTCGAAGCGAAACAACAAACGCGAACGTATGTGCCGAACACATCGTAAATCGATCGATGCACGTGTTTGAGTTTGGGCGATGCTCTTTCGCTTTTCTTCGCAGGTGAAAAACAAGAAAAGACATACCAAATCGTATCATAGCAACGCAAACTTGTGCGTCCAGAGGTACAGAAAAGAGCTACGACGAATGGAGTATGGATCGCAAACCGGTGCATTAAAATGAAAATAAAAGTCGCACAAAATTTCGGGAAAATTTACCTAAAACTAACAGAACAGTATAATTTATTTCGGGAGAACTGTGTCAAATTGACACGAGGAACATATAAGGGTTAATGTGCGAGCCGTAAGGCAGAGAATTTACGATCGCACGATGAACGCCCGTTTTAAAAGCAATCGTTTGCGACCGCGAAGTATGGCGGACAAGGCGTTTAGTAAGCATCACCGGACACACAGGGATTACGGTAGTCTCTTCATAAAGGCTTTGAACCGTGCGACGCAAGCTCGTTGTCAAATTGAACTTGGCTCAAGTATTCGGGCGCAATCGAATATACTCGACTAAGTCAAATATCTACGGCAACTCGCGAGCAGTATTTGAGTTAGGCCCGTCACTGGTTACGTTTAAAGGGTTGCACGCGTGCGGTATAGGTAGGAAAGCGAACAAGGGAGGTATTTCACCCAGTATGGAGTACCTGAATAACCTATAGACGCTTCTGTTCTCTTTGTAACGTGCGTATTATGCGCTACTGTTGCCGTTGATGTTCTCGTTACTTCTCGACTAGAGATATTACGTGACAGAAGCTCAGATGCTTCACCGCGAGAATGTTTAAGCAGTTGTATTTAACTTGCAACGTGATTCGGTAGGAATTCCATACACTTTCGGAAATGCTCCTTTCCCTTATCAGCCTACTATGTATCTTGTGGGATCTGTATGTCTTTCGATAAAATTATCGACATTTAAATTATGTTTCTCACAAAGAAACTGTACAACTTGACACAAGATTCTTTTTACTCAAAGATATTTCGTTTACATTAAACATTTCGTGATGTAATGTGATTCAATTATTGCAAAAATGTTTTCAAAATCATTAATGTAGTACCATATTCGATCTCACACATTATCGAATCGAATGAATTGTATTTGAAAATTTTGTCGAGATCAGTACTCTTGTTGGACTACATTCGACCCTAGAAAGAATTTATAATTTCAGTAAAATCATCCACATTTAAATTATTATGTTCCTCAGAAAGAAACTTTCACGTCAGTCGTTAATCTTTATTCGTATGTTTTGTATGTTTATTGTAGCGGTGCGCGAAGCACACTGTTCAAAGTATTATAAAATCCATAATTCTAACAGGAACTGTACAACTTGATACAAGATTCCTTTTACTTCCAGATATTTCGTTTACATTAAACATTCTGAGTTTCAATTATCGCAAAAATGTTTTCAAAATTATTAATGCATTGCGATATTCGATCTCACACATCATCGAATCGATGAATGAACCTTATTAGAAAATTGTACCGAGACCGCTATAATGGTTAGAGTATATTCGACACCAGAAACAATACGTTTATGAAATTTGCGTGTTGCGTTACCGCTCGTTCCCATTTCCATTTACGCCATATCCGGCGCTATATGTCGTGCCGCGAGTAAGCGAAACGAAAATAGAAAACAAAGTACGCGCCAGCATCGCGGCCAATTGGTATTCCCGAATTCTGCATTCCGGGAGGACTTTATAGGCAACAATCTTTTTTTATCGCCATCTACCGAGTCTCTTGTCCCACCGAAAAATCGAACAATTGTATTTATTAAAGTTTATACGAGCGTACCTGCCCGGTCTGTGTGTTACACGCCGTCGGTGCACCACTACCCGCTACTTCTATTACTTCTGTTACTCTCCACTGATATTACGTTCCGTAGAATATGGAACTGCTCGGTGCTTGTAACCAGGAAACTCATATTCGGTGTACACGGGGTCTGCGGCTGCTTATTGCTCTCAGTGACTTCGAGTGTAAGATGTGGAACTGCAACTTACTGTGTCGTCTACATTGTCTTTATTTCTTCGCAGGAAAAACGTACCGTTCCGCTGACAAATGACGAATTAGGAGGCGACCCAGCTGTGAATGTAAGTAACCGTTCGCTTTAATTAAGAACTTGCACTATGCGCGTAGTACCTTCAGTGTTACTTTCTTTAAAATTCTTTGCCGCATACCTTGAGTACTTTCAATTTATTGGACGCATAAAGTCTGACTTCTACTACTTCCTTTATTATGCAATTTGGTCACGGTGCTGTCGCGCTATAGATACAGTAGACGATAAATCCTCTGCGTTCTACAGCTCTTCTATTTTATATATAAAAATTTCAAATTTTTAATAGGATGTCTACTTTTCTAGAATCTCTAGCGAACGTACCCACTGTTATACTATTAACCCTTAGCACTCGAGTGGCGCCTCTGAGGCGTCATTAAAAATTTCTGTCCTATTATTGAAAATATTGTTTACATTATTTGATATGTCGATATCTAACCAATTACTAAACACTTAAATATTGTATGAGGTATTATACCAATGTTATGAGGCGTCACTAAAAATTTCGATACTATTATTGAAAATATTGTTTACATTATTCGATATGTCGATATCTAACCAATTACTAACCATTTAGGTATTGTATGAGATATTATACCAATGTTATGAGACGTCACTAAAAATTTCTGTCCTATTATTAAAAATATTGTTTACATTATTAGATATGTCGGTATCTAATCAATTACTTAAGTAATAATAAAAAATAATTACAATTATTTAAGTATTGTATGAGATATTATATCGATTTTATATCTCCCAAATGTAAATAATCATTGAGAATATTCTGGGTCAGAAGAAACGTTTGATTCTCGAGTTAAAATAGCTCCGGGTGCAAAGGGTTAACTCGTTGAAGAGCAGATTCATTCTTTAACTTTGTCTCCCTTAAAATACATTGTTCTAAATACTTGCGCTGATGCGCATAAGTCTGCCAAACGTCCATAATTTCTAGGATACCGTAATACATCACGCTCGAGATTAAACTGCTAGAAAGCAACTTGCAAATTCGAGTTTTTCGCAGCCCCGTTATCCGGCCCGTGCTCCCCAAAGAACCGGGAAACAGAAAATACGGTATTACCACGTTCTTCTATCCAGACCAGGTGGAATCGATATTCTCCACGTATGTTATCTATCTTCTTCCGATTGTTGTTCCAAACTGGGTTCTAAAGTTCGAGCCGTGAACTTCGGAAACAACTCGATTGCTCTCGTTGTATAGTTCTTCCCAGCAGCAGCACTACCACCCTCCACTCACCCCTATTGTTGTCGATCGTTAATCCTGTCAGGTAGCGAAACGGTGATTTTCCTTATCAAGCCCGAGTCACGCAGCCGAAGTCTTTGAAGGCAGGATCCACTGGCGAAGTCCTCAGGTTGTCGTGGTGTCTGCACCCTTGTTCACCGCGAACGTTACGCAACAAAGGATTATGACGTTAGTCGTCGGTAGCTTCTTGCCGAAGAAGTTACAAGCTGTGTGTCTGCGGCTACACTTTGTTCTTTGCCAGGCAAGTTTACGTATAAGGAGCCCGCGCCGCTGTCTCCCGCGGCATTGTCTACGCTTTAATTGACCTGACACTAACGAATTGAGCTGAGAGGTGAGGATGAGTCCGCCATCTACCCGGTAAATGAGATTGCAACGGCGCATCGACCACCAACCAACGCGTGTACACGGTTTACATTGCAGCTGCATCGTCCTCTTGCTCTGCTTAGACAAACGATAACCGCTTTATACATATATACTTTCCCGTTGCTACTGTAACTACCGGCGCAATCAAGTTTCGGTTCGTACCAGAGGTGGGCATTATTTGGCTAAACAAATATTTCAAATACTACTTCATATTTTAGACTTTATTTTGCTTAAAGAAAACAGTATTTTAACTTAAATATATACAGTTTCGAAAATAAAATATTTCTAATTTAACAATCGGAACAACAAAGTAAAATATTTCTATTTTAACAATGGGAACCAGAAAATAAAATGGTGATTATTTAGTTTAGGGACTTCCTCAGCGATTTTGATGACTCTGAAATATGTTGTCAAGGTCATCATTCTGAACAACTTCTTTCACAATACTTTGAATACGAACAACATTTTGAAAATCCATACCAAACATTTCGAATTACAGTTGGTCATTTATTAAATAAATCATTCTCAATGGACTAATAAAAGTTTTCGAAGTTATTTCGTTTTGATATACGTGCTTGTTTTTTGTAAATATGATAAATACGTGCCTATTATTGCTAAATATGCATGATACGTTTGAAACATTAATTTTATGCATGAAAGTGATGGAAAAAGTTTAGTTACCAGCAATTTCTGTTTCGCAAAACAAACTGCGACAACGATGGCAAGAGAGCCCTGCCATTTCACCCTCTGTTGTTCACCAACTGACCTAATATCCTCGTACGTAATACTTTTATCCGTAAAGATGATTTTGAAAAGTTACTTTCTGAATATAACGCGAATTAAAAATATTCCGTCTCTGCCCACGTATCGGGAAAAATAAGTTAACGTGCTATTGATACAAGAATTAATACACACAACTAATGCAAGGGAGCAAATTCAACACAAAACGTACCGTGACCGGTCAAATGACCGGTTGCAAACTTTTGAGTAGAAAATTCCCATATTATTAAGTTCTTTTACAGTAATGGAAAAATACACTTTTGTTTAATTATTGCCTTAAAGTTACTTTTTTAAAAATATTTCCTAACTAAGATCAATATTTCTCCATTCAATCAGGAAAAATAAAGTCCTTATCTAAAAACCGGTTATTCGAAATAAAAAACACGGAATGCTGTGTCCGTTAAGATAAATCACAGGTAACTTGTAGTTTCATTTCAGAAGGTAATCGTACTCGCTACATTCATAAATACGGACAGCAGTAGAAACATCCGGCGATAGCCAGACGCGCAGGAAAACTTCGTATCGCGCATCTCCGATCGAAATTTTCCCATAGAACGACCGCCATTTCGTTTAAACCGGGAACTCGGGGACATTTTATTTTCCCGGGCCGGTCGGTAAATCCGCGCCATCTAATCTGCCGTGTTGAAAAATTGTTGCGCCAACAATATACGCTGTTTGGTATGCGTTGAAAAACAAATTCGTAGAATTTTATGGTGGCCGCGCAGGTCACCACCATGCCCCCGAACCCACCCCCACCCTCTTGTACACGTAGAGCAATTTGTTGCATAAATCCTGGAACGTAACTTATGGTATCATGATTGCAATTTATTACGGTTCGTGCATCAGATTGTGCATCTCCATAGTTCACGGATATTCCACGACTCGGGAGAATGAAGGTGAGCTCAATCGATAGCACGCGAACACGCGTAGAAAACATTCGGAGTTAAGGCTAATTTACACATCCTCTCTTTCGACATACATCGTGGATGAATAAGGTGTACAGGGTGTATAAAAAGTAATAGTCATCCGTTGTAGGGCTGTATCTACACAGGTGTATCGGTGGACATTTTTAAAAGAAACTTACCCAAAAATTGTTTGTAATCAAGAAAATTATTGTTAAAGTTTCTGATTACATCAATGGGGATGTACGTTTTTTTAAGATCGTACAGTTCCCGTTTTCTGATATTTACTGTACTTAATTAATTATTTACTGTACTTCGGTTTTCATCTGTAGACTTTTGTTTATGTAGGCTTTCGTTTATACGTGTATAATTCTACACAATCAAATTTTGCAAGAGCTTTAACAATTACAGTTATCTCAATAACCATTTGTTTGCTACATGTGGCTTCTTTCAAACTTTTTCAATTCTCGACGAGTAGAAGGTATTGTTGATGTAAAAACCAACTTTACCAACAATTTTCTTTGTTATAAATTATTTTGAGGCAAGTTTCTTTTTCGAATGTTAACCGATCCAGAGATGTAGAATTTACCTCCAGAACAGATGACTATTACTTTTTATACATTTTGTACATCGTCCACAATGAATGTGCCAGATGAAAACCGAAGTACAGTAAATATTAGAAAACGTACGATCTAAGAAAAATGTACATATCTCCACGATACTGAGGTTACAAAATATAACAGAACTGTTTCATTGTGGCTGAATCATCCAGTTGTGCACACACGTAAACAAGAAAAATGAAAAACTTGCGACGTATTATTTTGTAACAATAATACTGACCGCCATTGCTGCCTGATCTCCATTACCCTACTCGCCCCAACTTCGAAAGCGAAAAGTTCTCCTTTATCGTCTACCGGAAGGAAAATCGCCAGGAAATGTCGAGAAGTCTGTCAGCGATATCGAGAATGGTTCTCGATCGAATCCTTCCACGATCCGGATTGGTTACCAGCCTAAAATTGCGAATTTACACGACAAAATACGCGAAATTGGATCAGTTTCAGATGCCGCGGTTAGTAATTACTGAACACGGTCATCATTCTAAACGGCTTTGCAGGATACTTGTTCGATTTTTTTTTCCAACCCCCCAAAGCGTGACCAATACCCATCCGCGGTTAATGAGTTTGCTAATTGCGAAAGCTGACGTGCGATTACTTGCTGCGACCGACTCCGCTGCAGCTGTAATTTACACACCTGAGAGATTAAATGACGAAGTTGCCGCTACGCGTTATTTAGTTTGCTATGCATTAACGGCATGCACTCACTTCAGCGGCCCTCGGTTCTTTAAGTTTTAACCCTTTGCAGTCGGAGCTATTTTAACTTGAATAATAAACATTTCTTCCGACCTAGAATAATTAGATTGCACATGATTTTTTTTCATGTTGTGGATATGAAATTGATATAGTACCTCATACAATTCTTAAATGTGTAGTAATTAATTAAATACATAACAACATATTTAATGATGTATGTAGTATATTTGGAAGTTTAAGATTGGGTATAAAATTAATTATGAACGTTTAGAATCTGTTGATCATTGTAATTTGATTTTGCGCTCAAATTCCCCAATTTTAACCCTTTGCAGTCGGAGTGATTTTAACTTGAATAATAAACATTTCTTCCGACCTAGAATAATTCCATTGCACATGATTCTTTTTTCATGTTATGGATATGAAATTGATATAATACCTCATACAATTCTTAAATGTGTAGTAATTAATTAAATGCATAGCAACATATTTAATGATGTATGTAGTATATTTGGAAGTTTAAGATTTTGTATAAAATTAATTATGAACGTTTAGGATCTGTTGATCATTGTAATTTGATTTTGCGCGCAAATTCCCCAATTTTAACCCTTTGCAGTCGGAGCTATTTTAACTTGAATAATAAACATTTCTTTCGACCTAGAATAATTCCATTGTACATGATTCTTTTAATTTTATAATTGTAAAATTGATATAATACCTCGTGCAATACTGAAATGTGTAGTATTATAAATTTAAATACTTTATTTATAAATTGTATACAAATTAAATATTTTATTAAATTTATATAAAAAATTTATATTAAATATATATAAAAATTTATATTAAATTTATATAAAAGAATAATTGATTAGGTACCAACGTATTCAATAATGTAAACAATATTGTAAATAATAGAGCAGCAATTTTTAAGTGGTGACTCTGAATCACCCTTCTACGACTATGTTTAAATTAAAAACGCTGGATAAACTGGATAAATCGATTTTGAAAGAAAGAACTCGAGTTTCAGAAAACACTTGTTCGTCTTAATGAAGTTGAGATGACAGTTCAGTGGTACAGACGGTATGCATACGTACTGATTTTGGAAAATAAGAATATTTCCGTGGGTCGGACGATTTTATTAATTGTTCACGTTTCGATATTTAAATCACAGATTTATCGGCGAATGAGAGGCATGCACGTGGCGTTAAACAGTAGGAGGAAGGAATAATGAGCATCAGTACTCGAAGAGCCAGTTCGATATTACCAAATCGGTCACCACTGGAATTCTGTGTGATTGGATTGGTTTCTACCGCTGTCGGGAATTTAGGACACGCATGATTGTACGTGCGAAATTGGCTCCCTGTGCGACCATGACCCGTAATTACGGCCGAGTTATCACTATTTTCTGATGAGAGCTGATCAGAAGTTCTCGATTCTGCGACCCCCTATATCGTATCGACAGAAGCCCCGGTGCCACGAATTTTAGAATAATGGAGGCACGAACCCGGAAAATTCAGGAATACAACTGCCAGCTGGAATTCATGAGATTCTTGTTAAATGGTAGGCAATTAAATACTCCATTATAATATCAGCTCTTTAACATCGAAATTTCTATTTGCTGATTTTTATATCATAACTCCAGAGATGTATATGTAGAAGCGTTAATGTTTCAATATTTGTGCTCGTTAAGTGAATTTAAAGCGATAAATAATATATACGAAAGGCTAACAATTGTATTTCTAATTATCGGCGTACAAACGCGGAATTAATTAAGGGAGTTCGGTGCATATCCGATACAGTTAACAAAATTTTCTGAAAATGTTGTTTTAATTCGTTAAAATATTTTTGCCTTAAATAAAACACAAAAATTACCCTTCGTCCAATTTTTTCATCCCCATTAAAAAAAAAATCATGCAGTGAAGGGTTAAAGCGGTAAATGATACATACAAAAGGCTAACAATATATTACTAATTATCGGCGTGCAAACGCGGAATTAATGAGGGGAGTAACAAAACATGAATGTAGGTCTTTCTGATATACTGACATTACTGACGAATGGCGTTAAACTGAGCACGCCGCGCCGCGGCAAGAAATTGATGTTCATTCTCTTTAACGGCCATGCTCGTCCTATACGGAGAGGAACTGACACATTGGATTATTAATAACATCGTTCGCGTAGTCCATTAAAATTCATAGTCCATCGTACTAAATTCATTTTCCAGAAAACATATTTGCAATTAAAATTTAGGGTTATCCCAAAACTGGAATATTTAAGAAATGATGCCTCGTCTTTGCCGTAATTAATGATACACTGTATCGACAAGTGATGTGCATACATATTTAATACGGTGAAATATCGATCATGTGATAACTCGAAAAATTATATCCATTTGATAATCGTGGCACGCACATATTCATCGAGTAAATCGACGTATCTTTAATTAATAAAATTAATACGGATGCTGACGAAATAAACGGGATTTTAGTACATTGAATTGTACGAGTATAAATGTATACAAAAAATTAATTGTCCGAAAATGTTTTGCAATTCGAAGCCTTTCAGAACGAAGCCTTTAATATGTTTGCAATATTTACTGTCAGACAAGTAATGAAAAGATAATCCTTCACATTTGCAAAATGTGTTGTCTGAATAATTAATGAACATCGAAAAGGAGCGTTGAGCAATCATCCTCTCTGTAAAAACATAAATCTGTGCTTACACGATATGGCAAAATGTAAATCTGTTCAGCCCATCCTTTAAGAGTTAAGCTGAGATTATGAATGTGTGCCATTATAAATCTCGCTCTACTTTGTCGAAAAAAGTTATTGCGAAAGAGGGACTCTTTTGTACGTTCTTCGGTGGTACATGAAGCGAAGAGAAATGAACAATCACGTCATTAATTAACGTTCCGTTGCGTTGCACGATCTTCTATCCAAATACACAACAACAAAAGAGAATGTGCAAAGAATAAATAAGGTAGTTTCCGTGTTTTTTTCTTTCTCCTAGTTTCGTGTCTGATTAAATGGAAAAATTTTAGGAGGAGTCGAGAAAGAAATCTCGCAAAAAATGTTCACCTACAATAACTAAGGACCAGCCTAGTGTGCACGCGTGATCGCGTCGATCTGTTGGCAAGTAGTCGAAGTCAAGGCCTAGATAATGAAAGGTAGTGCGCTTTCAAAGTCAAAACGACACGTAAGAGCGGTGAATAGGACCTGTGAATAATCGATAGTATGCACAACAGAATGAATTCTATCCGTGGCAGACTCTTCCGCCAGCAAATCGACGGACTCTCGAATCCGCTTACAACAAAAGCCGGCTGCTCCGGAATAAATTGAAGAGATACGCCTCTTCGTCGATCGGCGGCGATTAACTCGAAATCGTCCAACTTCCGAATCGTTTCTCGAGTGGCTTCCAGTTCGATACGAGCCCGTTCAATAGCTTTCTTGATACTCGTCGTGGACAGTTGACTTTTAATAGCGACGACTGTCCAGGAAATATGGAAATCCCCGGATAAACTCTGTTATTCTAACTCAAATGTACAGCGGATTCCACTTAAGTTGAAGCTAACAAAACATCGTTGACACTTCGCTGTCCAATTAGTGAAAAGCACGTCTCTCGGACGTGAAATGAATGTGGAAGATGATTTGGCAAAATAATCTCTACTTTGAGATTTTAATTGCAAAATAAAAAAAAAAAATTTTTAAATGTGGAAGATGAAAATCAGAATGCATTAAATATACGATCTAAGAAAAACGAGTAATCCCTCCTTTACGGAGTATATCTCACAAGCGGCCGAGAAACTCGAGCTGCCTCCGTGTGAACCACTACTCATTCAATCACAAAACTTCTTTATTTTGTCATTATTTTTGCTACGAGACTTTCGCCAATTTATTTCTGACAGTTCTCTGATTAAAAACAACACTAAGGATTTAATCTCGGGGGAGGCCCGAGTTGAACAGAATAACCACTTTTGTTGTTGAAAAATATTTATTAACTATAGCAAAGCAATTATTTAAACATTTTGCAAAATAATTTAGCTTCTGTTGTTGATTCTATTGAATTTCCTGTAGATGAAGTAGTATCTCAAAAATTTTCTGTGACGAAATGGCCAGCACAAAGTCTGGTTTAATACCCAATCGAAAATTTGTGGTCAATTGTGAAAAGAAGGCTAGCAAAATATGACTATCGACCTTCAGGTGTTTATGAATTGTGGATAAGAACACAACAAGAATGGTACAATATTCAGCCGGAAATTATAAAAAATTTTATAAATAGTATGCCACGCAGGCTAGACGCTGTACAAAAAAGTACTTTACTTACTATCTTTATTTCGACGAGCACAATTAAAGTGCAAAACTAAACATTGCTACGAATCCTTATTTTTGTGAAACATTCTATATATTGTTAATAATAACGAAAATAAACTGTGATATTATGGTTATCATATTCACCATGTAACTATTATTGCCTAAGCTTTACATTATATATTATAGTTTTATTTACTTATTATTATTATTATTATACTTTTTAGATGAACAGATGGAACTGATTTTTCTCGGTCTTGCCTATTTTAACAACATGGTTCATCAATATTCATAGAATATTAAAAGTCTGGTATTTTCTTTCGTGAATTCTTCTTTCATAGATATATTCTTTGCTTTTTCATTTCGTTATCCAGAATTTATAATTTTAATTGAAAAGCGTTGCAACTTGGGTAGTCAAGATCGGTTATTAAATTTCCTCTGCCTCTCTTTTCTTTTAAATAAATTTCGAACGAAGTCGAAAAGAAAGCGACGTCTACCACGTGCACCGATATGAAACAGAAAAGATTAGACCAACGTATAAAGAAAAGCAAGAGAAAAGAATGTAGAAAAATATAGAACAGAAATTGGAAAGATATTCTTTTGACCGCCACAAGAAAAGGAAGAACCAGTCTAAGGATGACGAAAATAAAAGGGATCACATATTCTGCTGTTTCCACGAAATCTTCTCTATAGGATAAAGGAACTAAGTGAAACACGAATTGGTCACATAAAGAGTGCACTACTAAAAATGTTTTCACAATTCGAATAATTGCATACACTACGCATTTGAAGTCCATGTTTGACTGAGTTTATTGAAAAATTTGTAGCCAATCCGGCCTGCACATTAGAAGCAGCTGTTCTACGGTTTAACTAATTTTCTGATGTTCTATTTACTTTTTCTTGGCGCGCCACTGAGACACGATATAATTCCAACTGTATTTACTGGTTCAACTCAGGCCTGTTCTGTCAGGACTGTCCAGACCAGTTGCCGGACCTGGTGTTCTTTCAGTTGAGTTTCAGTTGAGAAATAATTAAAATTTAATGTCATTCTGCATTAGAATCCCTTGGCAGTTGTTCCGCTAAACATCTCTATCAATATATTTTCACTATACGATTTATCCATAAAAGTATCATACCGATAAAAAAGAACGAATTTTTGTTTCTCGTTATAGATTTTATAGAGTTAGAAAATTCAGACCATGTAGAATAACATATCAGATTATGCAGAGGCAGATGAAATATTTTTTCGACGCACTGCAAACCGATAGCAAACCGAAATTGCATTAATGTAGAGTGAGATACAAGCTGTATAGGTATTTCTGTGTCCGCTTGACCGCATTACGAATTAGCGTAATTGATTTCGTGTGCAATCACGTGTTATAAACTAAATCTATTATCTGAATCGCCCCTGGTATTACGTTGCTCTCCCCACATTTCAATTATTTTCTGTCATGCTGAAACGTTTAAGAAATGTTATTTCATTTCATGCTTTCTTTATAACCATATGACCTATTGTCTTGCTATTGATGCAAAATCTACAATCTAGCTATTAATTTATAGGAGATGCCATCCGGAAGCTTGCATGTCAAAATCATTTTGCCAGTGAGCTTCTATCTTTTATGTATTTATTGTATATTATATACCTGTGTTATTCATTTTGTGTTTGGTTAGAAACGCCGTTAAGCAGTCACCTATGCTGACATACGAAAATCCAAGAGAGAAAATTCAATACAGTATTCGTGATACTTTTTTGCGAATATGTCGAAAACTAAAACCAAGCGGCGGTAACATGTATAAAGAAAAGTTACTCAGAATGGTGACCTTGACAACATATTTCAAGGTCCTCAAAATCGGTGAGGAGGCCCTCAAAGTAAATAATTATCGTTTCTATAATAAAATATAACTATAGTAAAGTATTAATAGAATCAAATATTTAGAGCCATCGAGAGATACGGAATGATTCGTGTTGAATCATTCAGCAGGAACTCCTCCTCCGTTTCTTTCGCGGGAATATCGTGGGAAAAATCTTGCCTGTACATAAATCGTCCGAATCGCATTGGAATTGTCTTTCTAAAATATAACTGTGGTAAAGTGTTAGGCGAATCAGCGTCTTGGAGCCACCGAGATAAGGAAAGCGCATAAGGCACGTTGAATTTCTTAGGTGGAAATAATGGAGGCGCTCTGTTTCCGGAGAAATATCGTGCGAAAAATTTCCGGTGTCGACTCGGATCGCCCCGTAATTCTATTAATATTCGTCGGTATTAAAACATGGAAACACAGGTTCGAACAAGCACTCCGCGAAGTAATACGTAATGATTAATGGTCTGTCTTATGGGTGAAACTGATACTGCAACGCCGGTGCGTTTCGAATATCATTACCGCGAAATGAGATTCGCTGGCCGGAACAGAAAGTTATTAATTTGGCAGCGCGATTTGCGCGCGGAACGCTGCGCCGATTTTCACGGTTATATGTAGATTCCGCGTGAATATCCTTTCGCCGTGCGTCTATTTGCAATTTAAACCTCGTGGGTAATCATTTCGCCGGATTTCCCTAGGCCAGGCATATAAACACGCCGTATTTTGCCAGCTTGTGCTCAGACCGGGCCAGACAAGCTTGTCAAATATCCTGTTGATATTAAATCTCCGAGCGCCTCTGAAAAAGCCCCGGGGTCGCAAATAAGTAAAAGCCCGAATCTTTTTCTAGAAATTCTGCGACGAGCTGCAAGCGATTCCGCTGAAACTATCCCCTCCCTCCCCCCGACATCGTTTCATCGAAGCTTATTCAAGAATAAATAAATTGATATTTTCGGCGCAAAGATTCGATCCATCTGATTCTTTGTCTCTCCGAACCAAGAGTTTTGTCGTTTTCATATCATAACGTTTGTCACATTTCACCACACTCTATATTATGCCAGCATGTAGTCAGCACGTGGTTATCGCAATAACTTTTAAATAATTTTTCACTGAGCAAGTAAGTTTGCCCCATAAAACCATTTTTTATGTTTTAATATCATAATTTTTTTATGTTTTTCGACTTTTCTTTTCTCTTCTTTTTGCTTTTTAACACGGAATTAAACTTGAACTATATAATTCACATTGATTAATTTTTACAGACACAATTGATCGAACCTATGCGCCGATATCATTAATTTTTGCTTAAAGCAATTTACGAAAGAAATTATTTAATATTTAGCAATTATATATTTCTTGAAAATGGTCTTAAACTAGACCGAAACGTTGGAAAAAGTTGTATTAATTTGCAAAACTGCTTAATTAATAACATAGAATCGAACCTGTGCACCGAAAATATCAATTTATTTATTCACAATTGTCGATCGAGATAAAAGGAAGTAGTTATTATTCACGAATGTTGCAGCAAAGAAACTCGATGCTCGCGTCGCGCTCAAAATTAATGAACAGCCCGGCGAACGCTTTACCGCGCAAATGTTGACGCACAATCGTTCGCGTGAAGCGAGGCGAAACATTAACGTAGAACAACTCTTCCGTGCAACTATTTCATTTCGATTAAACGAGATGTTCATTGAATAATTTATTTCCTTCGATGTTTTCGTACGTTTTCTTTGTATTCTGAATAGTACAAGTGCGCCTCAACTTTCTCACTGTGGCAATGTAATATTTCATGTAGATTTGTGTGTTGAGTAAAAGCAGCTCGGGCTGTTAGTTGAGCAGCTGTAATTCAAGAAGCAGCTGGAGTTGCAAGTTTCAACGCGATAATGAGTCTCTACCGTATACCTATTAAGTTTGGCAGTGTTAATTTCCGTAACTTCTTGCGATAATAGATTAATACCTGAATGATATTGTTGTTTAATATATTAGGATTGGATTTGGAATGAGTTGATTTCCAGCAATATATGTGGGTGGCAATTCGTATTTATTTTAACGATGATTAGACACGACTGTCGTTTTTAACATTCATCCTTCGCTGGTCGCTTCGCTCTTTATTCATTTGTTCGCGCGTCGCTTTGCGTTTTTCATCTATTTGCGCGAACCGAGAGAACAACAAATTATAATCGTTTGCTTGAGGCATCCTTTATATATAAGATGTTTTTGAAGTGAAACTTCTTTGCTGAAGGTAACAATTTTCTGATATTACGGAAGTCGATGTTACGGGACTCGACGTTACGGAAGTCGAAAGTTAAGCACGAAAATTTAAACTGAAAATGAACTGAGAAAAATAATTTCTTACCCCAACCGAATTCGAACCCCGATCCACCGATTGGTAATCCAACTCCTTAACCGGTTGGACAATCAACAATCTTTTGAACATACAGATAGGCTTCGCCGTTTTATGGGCGAGTTGAAGACCACACTGTCGGCGTGGGGGGGGGGGGGTAGAAAGAGTGAGAGAGAAAGCATTAGTGGGATCTATAGCGCGCTCTCTCTCTCTCTCTCTCTCACCCTTTGTAACCCGCGCCGTTATTGTGGGCTTCAGCTTCAGGGCTGTGTAATAAAATTATATATATATTACACATATATTAGATATACATATTTAAAAATCGGTAGTGCGAGGCTCGAGGAAAATAAAAATATACGCGTGGAAAATCACGCGCGGTAGAAGCGAAACTTCTTGCAGTCTAATAATGTTTAGAAACAAATTAAGATTGGAAATGTTAAAAAAACTTCGGGTTAAAATAAAATTTAAAATTTGATATAATAAAATAAAATTTTAAAGTTTAAATTTGGATAAAAGTAATTGGGATACAGTAATCCCGATTATCGATCGTCAATGTTGAATATTTAATTTAACGATGCTTCCGGCGCAACCGTTTCGAGCAATTAATAAATATGGCAATTTCGAAATAAACTTTTCTTTGGTAATTATATAGAAAAGGTCTGCGTACTCCGATTTCGATGAAATTTTAATATGTTACGCAGCAACAGATTTTGAACAACTCTTTCCTTTTCCAATATAGGGGGTTCGCTTTTAGTTTTTCAGATATTTGCAAGAAACTATCGCGAATACTGTATCGAATTTTTCGTGTTCCTGCATGCTCCGGGGCCGCTAAGATTCGCGGGCCGATAGTTAAACGGAGGAATTGTGAAAAAAAACAAACGTTGCGCTCTGAATAATTCAGGTCATTAGAACTCGCTTTACCGAAGCGGATTCATCTTAATAAATTAGCGAAGTACCTGATCGTTAAGTTCATGAAAATTTATGAGATGTTGAGGTAATAACATCCTTATTTATTGCGACCGCCTTCTGCGACGTGTCAAGAGTGTTGCAGCTATCTTCGGGGCAAGAAATTTCATGCGAGAACTTCCACAGAGTCTGCTGGAGGACAACTGATGTCACGTAGGGTACGTGGCACGTCACGAGGGCGTATATTAACTGACGAGGAATTTACTTTATCTAGTAACGCCTTTGTTCTCCTCTTATGCCGTGATTCTTGATCAAGTGCTCCCTTGGGCGTGCAACCGACTCTATCGTGTGAAACGCGCGAAAATGCAATTAGCTTGCCGTGAATATTCGAGAGTTCTTCGTTTGTCTGCTATTCACCATTGCGCTACGGATTTTCATGTAAAACCAATGTTTCGTCAAGCTGCCACAAACAGGAGCGGCATGAATATTTATTTCTCATTAGAGGAATTTCAGTAAATCGAAATCATGAAACCGTTCCTAAATTCTCTTGTAGCCTTTACTGTTTATGAAACCCGAGGTCTGCTTATTGACAATGCCACATCTTCAGAGATTCGATTAAATAGAAATTGACTTGATTTCATTTGATTAGAATTCGAATATTCGTGGCTTCTTTATTCGTCCCTAATTAATCAGCGCTCTGCGGGTCTTTGTACGAAATGAACATTTTCTGAAATAATAAACTTAGCTACGGAAGAACATGATAATGTGAATTATAAACTAACACGCAATGACTTGAAAATTTAGTTCAGCGATACAAGATGACACATTATTTGAATGTTCTCCTTGCCGATTTATTATTCGAGTATCGTCTAAGAAAGCTTTGGAATAGTCGCGCTAGGTACAATGTGACCTTCCGTTCCATTAATATTAATAATTCAGTGGGAAATTTCCGAAGTTAGCCGTGTCTATTAAACTTCTTCATCATCTGAGTGAACTATATTGATCCTGACACGGGAACACGTAACCTACTAAGCACCCTGCACAAGCGGATAAACTTTAATGATTGCGTTACTCCCATGCGAACAAAATCAATGGAAACTATCGTTAATGCGCTAATACCGTCACTTCTGCACGCGTAACCGTTTAGAACAATGAAATTTAATCAATGAACTCGCGAAAACAAAATTTAATAACAGAACCCTGAATAAGGATAACAGAGTAAACAATTTCCCAGTCGGTTCTTCAGTCTCGGAAAATAGATTATATATATATACGGTAAACAGACATATTTTGGTTAACTCTCTAAGATTAAGTTAGGATTGTAAGTTAATTTAAGTTAGTTGTAAGCAAGGTTAGGTATTATGCAAGTTTTTTGTATTACCCAAGATTTTAAGTCTGGAAGATGTTTCTCTGAAGGTAGGAACGTTTAATATTACATAATAGATTTTTAAAACTTGGAAAAGATAGGTGTAACTTAGGAGAAACGTCGAAAAATCGGTTCCAATATTTTTAACAACGGCGCACCAACCCAAAAAATTTGAAAAAATTCATGAACAATACCTATAACAATATACCGGTACTGTAAAAATATAAAAGTTGTCACTATAGAACTTCCATGTAAAATCTGAATTTTTCGATTTTTTTGAGGTTTTTGAATATTTACAAGCAGGATTTTCACTTTTTTATCATGATTTCTAAACATCATTAACTAGGGAAAATAGGCCAAAAACTGATTTTTCGATTTTATCCTATAACATAACTTCATGGTGCCCTATCGAATGACGATACAATTGAATGACCATACAATGACGATACATCGTGGATAAAATTCGGTTCAAGAGCATTTTTGACTATCTTGTGCCAGGTGTTGTACTTTCCACAGCATTAAAAATTGTAGGCGAATCCACGTAAATATTTATCGATTATTTTGCCGGCCAACATTTTGTAACATAAATATATAGAAGGCCGAGCTTGGAAGACGAAGAAAATATTCCCAAGGACCGGGATAGTATTGCTTTGAAAGTTTAAATTATCGAGTAAGAGGAGGATTGGTTGGTGTTGAGCGGATCGCCAGAAGCTGGAGACGTGGTAGACCAATCGTTCAACTAATTCATAACATCTCTTGCGCGGATACACTGTCCATGGGCTGACCCTGTGTCTTGTCAGAGAAACCGTTCCATAAAGGGGACACAGGTCGCCAAATATTTTATTATCATCTCGTTAGCGCATCGTGTCGTTAGGGAGAGAAGCGTAACGTGAAATATGCAAGAGGACAGGGACGGTGGCCTACGGATAACACGCTGACAACGCCAGGCATAAACAATACATGGTGTCCCTTGACCTCTTCTATCCCCCTTTGCCACCCCTCTCTCTATCCCCCCTCTCTCTTTCTCTCTTCCTCACACCGTCGCGCCCGCTCTCTTCTCCTGTCGACGATTCTGCTTGTATGTGCTTGAATCTGACGAGGCTCAGTCACCGACGCTTTTATCGTGGCCCCATTACCGCGAACAGCGAATCGAGCGTAACTCGTGAGGCAGAGCCCACGTTAAACGTAGTTTAAACTCGTTACACCGCCAAACTTCCCCTCGAAATCGTTCTTAGTTCGCGGCCTGTCGGAGAATAATAGAAGACTGTCAACCGAGTTTAATTTCACCGATTGTAACAGGGACCGTGATGAAAGCATAATCACTTTCCCAGGATTCGGGAATTTAAGACTAACTGGTATCGCCGATGACGCACAATGGGGTATTCGTCCGATTTCAGCGGTCAAAATTCAATTTTCAAAATATTACATAAATTGTAAAATATTTGTGGCTTGAGTCAGTGGAATGTCTGAGGAACAATCTCCTATCATTCGTTTTCCCATTCACGTGAAAGTCGGAAGTTTGAAGTTTTACCTCATTCACATACACTAACAGATTTTTGTTTTGTAGAAGTTTTTTTTAGCTAAGTATAGGGTATACTTTTAAGAGAAATTCACTTTTGTACCATATACATTTTTGTAATTATTAATTGTACATCACACAAAAAAAGAAAAAAAATTATTGTGGTAATTTGCAAATAGTGTTTAAAATAATGATTGATCGAACCAGTGTGTCGAAAACATAAAAATATTGTTAGCAACAATCCACGATCGACATACAGAAACGTTTACAATACACATCCGCCACTGTTGATAGTCGGTAGGTTTAGTTAAGGAATTTAGGTCGAATCAGTGGACAAACAGCACTATGAAACTATGTCGGTTTGATAAGAATGGTTTCGCGTGAAAAATTCGACGAATTTCATTTGGTACGTTAACTGGGTACTTCGATCTCTTTAATTACCTTCGCTTTTGATTTAGGAGAAAAAGTTAGACGAATTTCTATCGTTAACTACGCCCCGCGAAGATGAATAATCGATTCGATAAATTCTTAAGTGGCAAAGTTCTGTAAGTATCGCGCGTCTTGCAAGTTATGAAGTACTATTAGTGGCTAGGACAGTTTATGTCTTCAGCTATTACCGGTGATTTCTATGGTCGAGTCGATACCGCCGAAAAGGCAACGTTGAAGTCGGTTGTTGCATTAAAACATCGTTCTCCGGTTCCCGTTGGCAGAGAGATCACCAAGTGTTTGTGGTAAAATGGAATTCGAGGATCTGCATACGTTCGTCCAGTGGCGGTTTTGCGATGAATCGCATCGCCACACGCGTTACAATTCAAAAATCGAAACCAGCCGACCGCTCTGTTTGCGTATTTACGAATAACTGGCGGATAAATCGTTTCGCAGATTCTCGCGTGACGAGTCGTGTTTTCCAAAATCAAAAGACGAAACGGAAAGTCAATAATGGATCGGTGTTTCTGTTTTCTTTTGCCCCATGAATCAATATTCGAGGGAATTCTGGTCGTAATAATGAAAAAGAGGGGCGGAATGAGCATTACAAATCATTGTATCGAACATTATTGACATTATTGACACGTACATGCACTTCCATCTCTGTGTTATATATTTCGTGAGAATTCAGTTTCAAATCTAGACAAATAACTCACTCTACCATTTCTGAGAGGTGCAGTTAAAAGCGCGGTTCAGATTGTTCATGTATGCAAAACGCAAATTCATACACCTCACTTATGCATATTTTTCGAAGTCTTACATAGTATATGAACTACCAAAGTTAGTAAGGCAGACTCGGTGCGTTGAAGGAAAACGAGGAACTCATTTCACTGATTTTACTTAAAAATAAAACTTGAGTAAATTAGTTCGAAATTGTTTCGCTTGTTTCACTTTAAAACGAGCTTCAAACTATGCTGAATTTCTTCTTGAAAATTACTTGATTATTTCCGAACAATAAACACTTTCTCTGTGTTGACACTATTTGAAAAATAAATACTTACTGGGCTAGAAATTATTTGTTATAATTTTCAAGGACCAGATTTTAGGGAGAAATATAGAACTGAAGGGATTGGTGGTTGCATTACCATCCCTTCATCTTAATTAATTGTGAGGGTCACGAATTAATGTGTACGTGGTTGTATTCATAATTAGTGAACATTTTTTCATAAATGTCCCAAAATTCTGACCTGTCAATGTCCCAGTTCTATCCCCACTACTGCGGGGTGATCGCCGAGAAATATGACACCATGTTGCTCGGAAATCGGAATTTCCAATTTTTCTGTTTTCCATTATTTTTTTATGTGACTTCGATAACCATATTTGTGACATTTTTCTAATAAAAATCATACCAAACATGGTATAATTCCGATGATATTTACTTGTGTAATAGACAATTAAAGTTTCGAGCGCAAGGAAGAATAGTTGTCGGCGAGCCTTTGAAATGTGCCGGTGACTGCGACTTTCTGTGTCTTTTTCTTTCCCACATGCTATCCTTCCTTGAGCCCAAAACTTCAATTGTCTATTACACAAGTAAATATCATCGGAATTATATCATATTTGGTATGATTTTAATTAGAAAAATGCCACAAATATGGTTATCGAAGCCCCATAAAAAAATAATGAAAAATAAAGAAGTTGGAAATTTAACCGAGGCCTCTCGAGTTCGGCTGTCCTTCTCTACGCTCGGCAAAAGTCAAAGAATACTGTCCCTGGCGCATAAATGTCCCTCGGCAGACTCGTGCTAGGGACTTGTATAGATAAAATACTGTGCTTGCTTTGCGAAACGGAGAGAACGTGTTAATGACAGCCTCTCCGCCGAACGTTTGCAATAATGAAAAAGGCACGTCGACATTTTATTCGGCGACGAAATTTTTGAAAAAGGGCGGAATATCAATATCGCGAAAATGTAGCAGAAGGCGTCGATCAGTAGCTTCGGCCTCTTTGAAGCGGGAGAGTTGCCAGCTCGTGCCTCGATCGAACGGCAGCGGCAGCGGGCAACCCTTTCATTGGTTTTCTGCCAGCGCACAGTGACTTGTTGATACTTGGAGGTAGCTAGTGGAGTGGGTAGCCAGGGTCGACAGAGGCTGAGCAGGTTTTCCACGAGCTTCACGCAGTCACGTGATCGAATATCGACGTTTCAATAGATCACCTTAAGTCGACTCCGGACGCACATTGAATATTTATGACTTTATTGAGTGTAGTTGGCCTTTAGGCGTGTACTCCACCCGACGTGATGGGAACTGAACGAAACATTGCCGGCAATTCGAGTTCGGGCAACTTGCTATGATTCTCGACAGTGCGAACTATAAAATTGATTACACTTCGCGCCGCGTTAACTGCTGTTGCGTTCCCGTCAGATTTTATACCTATTAACGAAGGAGCACACGTGATGGGAATGGAAAACAATTTCGCAGAGATGTTTACGTCTTTCGAATAACGTATTGACGGTTCTAGTAATTATTCTACAAGGTGTCTCAAAAATGTTGTATTTCCTTGATGGATGGTTTCTGACGTTATTTCAAGTAACTTTTTCCTTTGCAAAAATGTTTTCCGCGACTAGAAGTTATTCGCGAGAAACGCGGACCAACCGGAGCGCCGCCACTACAGACGAATTCCGGATAGGCTCAGCGTGAGCTGCTGATAGTCGTGGTCTGATTGGTTCACCCTTTTTCGTTAATAACTCCTTCACAAAACCACAAAGACATTTGAAGCATAACATTTTTGGGACACTTTGTATAATCACGGTAATCATGTCTCAAATTTTTGCTTCGTTATTATTAAACTTGTAGAGACACTGCCACGCAAAACGATTAATAAATCACTTCGTAATTATTTACTTTGAGGGCCTCCTCACTGATTTTGATAACCTTGACATGTTATGAGATACATTTAGACCCTCATCTCCACAGCTTGTTTAGAAGCAAAATGTAAACAAACCCCACACCGGGACAAGCTTTCGTAGCTACAGATTGTGCAGAAATACGAAAAATTCAATACAGTATTAGCAATAGTTTTTTGCAAATATCTTGAAAACTAAAATCGAGCAGCGGTAACATGTATAGGAAAAAGTTATTCAGAATGATGACATGACAACATATTTTAAGGCCATCAAAATCGGTGAGGAGGTCCTCAAAGTAAATAATTACCAATCTCTTTAGTCCAGCATGTTTTATAATAAAAATTTCATTCACCTATTTTTGCCATAAATCCGCAGTCTAATGGAGTTAGAACACATCTTTTGTGTGAACGATAACGCAGTGAAAGTGGGAAATCGTATTAGCCGTAGATATTTGTATTACTGCCTGACAGCATCTAGCGAGCCTGTGAAAGTTTAAACAAACCAATGTCGGAGCAGCGAATTAGCACTGAATAAGATTAACCTAGGACGAAGGGACTGAAGCTGGATCAATTCAAGACAGGAGATTCGACTTGAACCAATACAGGACAAAAGGACATGTACGGGATTCAAGTTAGAATCGAGAAACTCGGAAGGGATTAAATCAGGCAACAGCGTTCTCGCTCTAGACAAACACAGAACCTTAAGCACGAATAACGACAATCAGTACTGGGATAATCGAATCAGATCATCGAGAAGTTACGTACTAAAATCAAGGAATCTATGGACACCTAAGCTAAACGGTTCAAGAGAACATAGCGTTCCAATCAAACGACTTCATCCGCAACGAAACGAATCTAAACATCAGGGCCGTGCTAAGATATTCGGCGCCCGTGGGCTACTAAAAATAATGCGCCCCTCTTCGTAAGAAAATAATTATTTAAATACAAATAAATTTTTCAAAATACCACATTTTTAAAAACGGACTAAAAAGTATATAATAATTTGTCCTAGTCCCATACAAATTTCTAACCTCGTACAGATAGACCTGAAAATTTGTGATTATAAACTTTTAATAGCTATGAAAATACTTGTAAGATTTCAAACGAAAAATGTGTTTTAATCTTCTAATCCCTAATCTTCATTTCGTTTACTCTTTAGTATCGTATTCTTCCTCCTCAACGTTTAACATTTGTCAATTTTGAGTATTGTGTCCTCGATTCTTTAATGTTCTATGGTTTAATCTTCAGTTTCGTATCCTTCGGCCTTAGTGTTTCGTTTCCGGTCTTTGATTCCGTGCCTTTATACGTTCAATACTAAGCCTTTGATTCGTCGGTTTCCGATTCAACTATATCGAGATTTCCAGTCCTAATTTAGTTTGTATTTGATTCCCCAACCCCATGTTTCCTCACTTAAAATAAGTCAAACTCAAATCCTTGAACTTTGGATTAGACAAATTCAGCTCGTAAAGTTCTAGGTTGATAGGATTCGAGTTCTTCAGCCTGCAGTTGATTTGGTTTGAATATCTCGTTCGATTCAGGTTTCTACATCAATTATATTAAATGACCTAATTGCAGTATGCCGCTTCTAGATTAGTCTGGACTAAGATATCTTTAAGATTATGAACACTTATTTCCAACTTGTGAGTAGAAATTGAATTTTGACATTTCTGACTTTCCAGATTATTGTAGGATAATATTTCGATCAAGAATAACAAGAAATCGGCAAGGTAATTGGAGTCTACTTTAATAGTGTCTCGTGCTATTTAAACTGCAACGGATCTAAATTACCAACTACGGGAAATGGCGTCGAAATCTCAAACAGAGAACTACTGGTTCGAAAGTTCATTACATTAACTTTGATCTCGATGGTGTCCGATGAATCGGAAGTGTCGATAAACGTAGAGACAGAAAGTGTGACAGACAAAGTGATTATAGATAGCTCGAATTGAAAAAAGGAACAGTTAGAAATAAAAAATCGTTCAGGTGGGAACGTCACGAGATGAAACCATCAATTTATGATTATTATGCAGAATATTATGTGGAACACTTCACACATATACTCCGAACAATTTTTAGAAGTTTTAATATGCACGAATGGTCGTATTAGTTTTCAGAATATCTAACGTTCAAAAGATAACGTCGAAGTCTAGTTAATTATTGGAGATAATATTTCAGAGAATATATCAAAAGAATTTTTCTTAATTCTCCTCGTTCCGTGTATTCGTGCGAAATATCTTCAAACTCGTCGAGCTATTTACTTGCACATAGATGGCATTTTTAAATTTCCGTACAGCGAAAGCTGATCTTTCAAATTCACAATTTTAATGTTATTAGATATATACTACCTTCAGATTAAACTACAATTAATGTTATCGGCGCACTGGTTCGATCCATTGGAACATAAGCAAATTTGCAAAAATATCACATGAAATTTAATTCAACGTTTCGGTCTCAATCTAGACCATTTTCAAGAATAGAAAATTTCATTATTGCGTCTGTAAGAATTAATCAAAGATATTATTTTGTATAAATTATAGAACGGTTAGGCAAACGTGTTTTTCACATAAATAGAGAATACTTTCAGATTTATTCAAATTACACATTCATTTAATATAGAACGTAGACCTCGTTCTAACCACTGTCAATAAATGCATTCATGCGATCGACAAATAAAAAGTTCGTATCGTGAAGACTGCTTATGCATTATTCTCCTTTGAATACTAAAGCAACATGAGTGAAATATCCAGTCTACGTTTGCTCTACAATATTACGCTTTATGTATAGAATTTTATATGATGTGACGATACATTTCATTCTCAACTGTATTCATACTGCTGACACAACACTACGTATTTTTCTATCTCATATTATTTAAAATATTGCAAAGTAACACGTTAAAATGATCCAAATGGTACACGAATTTGTAAACAGCAAAGATATTTCCTGATAAATAATAAAGGACAATTGAGTGACAGATGAGTCACATATTCAGCAAGTCGATAATGATTTTAGGGCAGATTCCTAATTATAGAGTAGCCACGAGCTTCTACCTGCAAGTAGACCGTGAACGAAACTTTCTGACACAAGCGTTCGATCGAAATCGTTAACGTGATCTCGCTGGAGAAATTATTTAATATTATCTAGAGCAGTGGTACAAAATGATTGAGAATATCGGAGCATTTCCCCTCGGAATATTGCCGATAAATATCTGTTCTAAAGTAATACACATCTCCTTTTAATAGAAAACTTCTTTGTAGGGACCGAGAACCACATTTTTCACTGATACAGTATATCCTTGGAATATCTCGCAGGCACAATGGAGAAATAGGATACGTATCTTTCCATTTCGAAAATTTCATAAATCGCGATTCTCACGCATCCAAATGTCCTTCGACTATTTTATGCATTATACTTATGCGTTCACGCTTTTATTGCATCCGCAACCTCAATTGTACCTTAGCGCGATAAGACACTGTAAGCTTTGCCACATGGAACTTAACCAGAGCTGGAGAAAATAGTATTATAAATAGTAAATAAAAAATAATCCTATTTATTTTAATGTATCTATACAATTTTAAAAATAAATTATTTTATGTGACGCAGTAATTTTTAAAAATAAAATAATTTATTTGAGGCTGTAATTTTCGAAAATAGTATTTTATTTGAAGAATATTGAGAACATTTGGACCTTGTCTTTATTTTCAATTTCAATTTTAAGTAGAAATAGTTTCCTGGTGATAAGATACACTGTATGTTTATCAACTTACAAAACGTAGTTTTTCAATTTTCAGTATAGGCCCACATAAAAAAGTAGTAAAATACAACTTCTAGTATTTTTTCTACATTTCCGATCAATTGCAATTTTTGACAAAATTGTTTTGTCACATCCTGTAGCAAACTAATTTTCCTCTAGTGTCGGAATATTAGTGGGAGTCACTGTACATCGCTTTGCCGTGTAATTCTGAAACTGTTTCAGAGATACAGGACAAAGTAGTGATGGTGCCCAAATCACCGTGGAACTTTGAAATTCTGGTGATACCTATTTCGATCGAACTTAATCCGGCCGACAGGAAGACCGTTGATGCGTGTAACAATTCATATAGAAAACACAGCGTTCCCTGCAAACATAGTTCCCGTAATAGTTCCCCAACATCTCAAATTGATTTGAAATTGTTAGCAAGTGAACGAGTTAATCTACTGATCCATCTATAAATATCAGTTACTTATTGACCGTGTATAGAACAAATTTATTAATAGCCATAATTTCACTGTAATCTGTACTTCCCATCGTATTAGATTACCCATAATGCCACAAATAAAACGATCTATATTTTCAGAGCAGAAACACATTTCCATATTATGCAGTGCGAAATGGTACTGGATCATGCTGCTTAAAGTCGAACATTTCAGAGAATATTTTGTAGCAATAGTGCTTCGTTAAATCATCAACGAGATTTCTTTACAACGTGTGCTCATCTGAATAGGAAGCTTTAATAATTATCAAGACGATGTTAAAAAGCAGGGAGCACTAACTAAACAAGGAATAACGTTATATTTAAATTGTACTTTAATAGGTGTACGCTGTTTGAAACTTCATATAGCAGGTCGTAGTATCGATTTCAGTTATTCGCTGCAGAATACCAACAGGAAGTTAATAAAGGACAAAATTACAAAAGTTAAATGACATTTAAAATGCAAATTTCTAACGATATTATTGTCTGGGGTTATCATATATTCTGATGAAATTGCGTAGTCCTCGACAGTATTATATCTGCTCGTGTATGCGATCATTGGGATAGATATTAATGATATCAATGTAGAATAAATAATTGCAGTAAAAGGCAAAGTGGTATTAAAAACTTTCTTTTCTGGACAAAAACTAAAACATACATGAATGACTATGAATATAATTAGGTATGTTTATCAATCGTATAGACTAACGTGATTATTATACTCGTATTAATATTATTATATTATAGGATACTTATGTAAAGACAAAATCACAGAGAAATATGTCACATTAAAATGAGTATTTTGTTCGTTTGTACTTCAATCCTCAATTCTATAAATTCGCCAAATTTGGAAAATACACAGCCGAAGAATTTTGCCTTCGGACCATACATAGAGGGTTTCTTAAAATTTTTGCAAAGGAAAATGTTGTTTCAAATGATCTTACAGGAACCTCCCATTCCCGGATGTTGAAGGAATTTTGTGACACCCTGTATATGTTCTCAGTGCAGCATTTAATTAAAAAATAGAAATGTATCTACATATAAAACTTTGGCAAGGTTAAATAAAAAAACTTGATTATCCCCATCAATAATTTCAACGGATGATGTATCGAATATGATTGTTGGCTCGAGACCGTTCGTTTCTCAAAAGCCCACACAGGTTCGCAATTTAATCTCGACGCATTTACTCACGAACAATGCTGAATTGAAAATCTCGCGAAAGTATACGTATGGCGAGCCGAGAGCAATGGCGGGCATCGTCCGAGCACCGTGTCGCCATATTTTTTATCGTCCTCCAGCTGGCAGTTGAAATTAACAGGAAGCGTCGGGAATAAAATAAACAGAATGTTTTCACAGCCATATCGAGTATGCGACAATTTCGCGGAGTGTCTGCACCGACCATGTACATTACGTTTACTGTTCCGAGGAACGTCGAGTACTGCGTCTATGAAATTACTTCGAATCGAACGCAACACGTTTCACTATACCCCAGTCAAACACCACTTTACTTTTTTGGTCGCAACTCTTTTGAAAGTGTTTGCTGATACATTTTCTCTTCCTCTCTGCTGTTCCCTCTCCCGGGCATTCGTTGCAAAATCGAGAGCCGGCAGGCCGTTACATCGGCTTCAATCAAGCCATCGACATTTTGTCCGTGAGGGGTGTGGCCTTCGCGGGGGTGGGATTAAAATTATATAAGGAAATACACACTTATCCGGGGAGTCAGGGACAGCTCATCAAGCCTAGCAAACAGAAACTTGGTAGAGCAGCTTAAACGGGTCAAGGCAGAGTAAGGAAATATTTCAACCACTCACGGAGTCGATGGAACCCTCGTCCCACTTCATTAATGAAAATCGATCTCTGTTCTCCCGAGGTGTACATTCTGGAGGAACGCCGAAACGGAAATCCTCCATATCTATCCCCCGTTAATTTTATTCACCGTTCCGCACGGCAAACAGAACTTTTATTGATTCCTTTCTGTCACGTACCGAATTCTGTATCCCGCCGCCCGCGCCCTGGAGAGGCTGTTATTCTTCTGCTCAAATATTTATCTCGATCGAACGACCCGCGCAACGTTCGTTTACCGACAGAAATGGTTCAGTCATGGAAGGCTACATTTTTCATTCCGGTTCATCAGGAATGATACAACTTCTCGCCACGGCGGCGATCTGGAAAACTCGCGTGAAAAAACAATGCAATTGACGATCCGCGACGACGCGCGGAAAGGAATTCTGTTCGTGGAGATTGGCGGTTTTTTATGCAAAATAAACATGACCGCAGCTGATCGTAAGGAATTCACGCGAAATGATATTGTAGTTGCACTCTCAATAAAGAACCCCGCACTAATTATATGGAAAATCTATTCCGATAAAATCAGTTGGATTTTTCATATGTTTCACCAGCCAAATTCTCGCATACCTCCTTTTACAAAAAACGACGCAGCCGTTTTTTAGAGGCTTGTAACTCCGAACTGGAGGCAGATGGAGAGATGTAATTTAGTACACTTGTTAAATGCTATCATATCTCAATATTGACAAAACATTAATCTTCCAACATTAGTAGGTTCCGAGATCTACGACCTCAAAAATCGCTAAATTTGACACTGACCGACTGACTAACAGATCATCAAAACCTTTTGGATACTTCCCATTGACCTGGAAGATTGAAATTTGGTACCATAACAAACCATCGAAGGAATAATTATCAAAGTTTGAAATTTTATACCTAAAAAAAAAAGAAAAATGGCTGTATCGCGGGCAGAGTTGGGCAAAATTTTTAGTTAGTTCCTTTTTAAAGATACTTTTGCTTCTAAGATCCTTTTGGCCAGCTCGAGGCTTGCATGAACGCGTCCCTAGGCTCGAGAGTCCGGCATCAAGTCGTCAGCCAAGAACACAATAGCAATGCAATAAACACTGGTGACCTTACGGCCAGCCAGGTATATCGGGATTAGATCGCTAAAATTCAAATACTAAACTTCTTTATTTCACATAATTCGTTCACGGTGTCATGTTAGTAGTGACCACGGCGTTCTTCCGATTAGAACAAGACTAAACTCGACAGAATTCGGATTGCGTAAACTGGTTCTAATCGTGAACGAATTTCCAAAAGGATCCGAAACAGCGAAAGTTCCTTTTTAAAAATACTTTTGCTTCTAAGATTCTTTCTTAGAAGATCAATCCGAATTCTGTCGAGTTTAGTCTTGTTCTAATCGGAAGAACGCCGTGGTCACTACTAACATGACACCGTGAACGAATTATGTGAAATAAAGAAGTTTAGTATTTGAATTTTAGCGATCTAATCCCGATATACCTGGCTGGCCGTAGGGTCACCAGCGTTTATTGCATTGCTATTGTGTTCTTGGCTGACGACTTGATGCCGGACTCTCGAGCCTAGAGATGCGTTCATGCAAGCCTCGAGCTGGCCAAAAGGATCTTAGAAGCAAAAGTATCTTTAAAAAGGAACTAACCAAAAATTTTGCCCAACTCTGATCTCGGGAACGTGCATTCTACCGCAAAAATAACGAAATTTTCGAAAGACTTAACCTAAAGCATATACGGTTTGACCAACCACAAAAATTAAGAGAGTTGAATAAAATGGAACCTTATTTTCAGCGGTGGTAACCTTCGCTGATATGAAACAAACGAAAATTGTACTAAATTCTGTGAAATTATTATATTCTAGCACTTTTGGAAGCCATGAACGCATACAGATCAATTTGTTCGGAACTGTTGAGCAACATTTTGATCGCATCGTAAGCGGACTTATTGTAGACTGTGCAGTGTACTGGCGAACGGAGCGTTCAATAAAAATGCCGCGCGAGAAGAAGCGACACGAACATTCGCAACAGTATAATGTAAAATAATGCTGCTGACAGTAGAAACTTTCTAACCGAACTGAATTGGACGCGATGTTACAAATGAAAATCCCTACGTAAAATGGGGATCATCTTGCGAGCCGTCGTCGTCTGCTCCTTCCATTCCCATTCCCATTTCGCTTTTTTTTCACGTCGCCTCGCGATTACTCGAACGATGCAACCGGCCGGTAGATTAAATCGTGCCACAAGTGTCATCGACGACATTGCACCGTAGCGACGAACTAGCAGGAACACGGGGGCTGGTATATTTGGAAGCGAGCCATGATTTCGTAGACGCGGCCCGAACGAGCCGGGGAACGCCGAGATAAGCGGCCCCGTTGTTTTCGTAAAAGCAACACGAACTTAGGTAGTTTCATCTTAATGTCTTCCTTGGAAATTTAGAGAGCATCGCATTACGACACGTATACTCCGGACAGGATTTACTGGACATCTGCGGACGTGGGTCTTCACCGAATTTTGATCTTCATCACTCTCCGCAAACAGGGAAATTTTATTCAAACTAAATTTCCTCTCGCATTAAGTATACCACCGGCGAAAAGGTACTCGATCAAATAAAGGATGTTCTGGAGGCACAATGGGAGACAAAAGTACAAGAAAATCGAAATTCATAAATATATTGACAATGAAAGCCATTCATGAGTATATTTTGCTGTAAAAAAAAGAATAATTTAAAAAGCTTTCGTTTAATTAGTGAATTTCATGTGATATTAATTTTTTAATCAAATTGTCTTCATATTATACAAAATTGTAAGTGACTTTTGCGAATGATTGTACTCCCTGATTTGAACTTCAAGATAATAAATTTGTGATGTCCAATATATTGTATATATATATACATAATTACACAATAAAAAGTTTAAAATAAATATTTAAATGAATTAAAAATACCTCGGAAAGCAATATTCATGGTTATTACTAAAAATTAACATGTGAAATTTGCGTAAAATTATGTTCTGATAATAACAAAAAACGTGATAGCACTGTACTACACCGTACTCAGCTGTCTGTATTTTTGTATTTCAGAGTTAGGAGTATTGTGTATGTTTCTTTTCGTTTTCTTTTTTTACTTTATTCTATGAGAATTATTTCGCAACGGGAACTACAGTTTAGATTAAAGGTGAGTTCGAACCAGCTTGGACACCACAGTATTTAGGTAACACATGGAATATTTCCAGAGGTGACGGCGGTGGGATCAAACCCGCGGACCACGGCATCCGCAATCGCGCGTTCTACCCACTGAGCCACTGCGCGCCCCATTTTGTACGTTTGGAAACTCTGCATCGTGATTTTGAACGTTTTAAAATGTCCAAACTTTAAGTTGCTATAAATATTAAATGGTGCAGTGAATCGAACCTAAACTTTGTTAATCGTATTAATTTAGTAAGAATTATATCTTGTCAAATTTTCAAAAATTTTGTTGCGTTTTTATATGTATAACTCTCGATATCACAAATTTATTATCTTGAAGTTCAAATCAGGGGGTACAATCATTCGCAAAAGTCACTTACAATTTTTTATAATATGAAGACAATTTGATTAAAAAATTAATATCACATGAAATTCGCTAATTAAACGAAAGCTTTTTAAATTATTCTTTTTTTTACAGCAAAATATACTCATGAATGGCTTTCATTGTCAATATATTTATGAATTTCGAATTTCTTGTACTTTTGTCTCCCTATTGTACCGTCAGAACATTATTAACTTTTCCTTCCATTGGCAATGCGTTCATCCGTACATTTGAGCGTAATCTTTGTATAACAGTGTTTCTAGGTACAGAGGATTTTCGGAAACAGAGGACAATTAGAGCTCCGGACCAGTGGTTTCGAATTTCAAATAGCTGAGCATGTTTCAGCAACCGCAAAGACCTCCGTATTCTCCTAATTTCTAATGAATCTTAATCTATCCATTGAGTCCTACCAATTGCTACATCGTTTCAATGTGAAATGTATTATTTTCATCATTTCTACGTTTTAATGATTGTCTGCGTATTTATAGATTTCATTTTGATTGAATGGAAATCTGTAAAGAATATTTAAGAGTGTTTGCGTCGAACAAAGAACGAAAATGTAAATATCCCTTAGAAGATCATATTGACACGAGCACGTTATGCGGGTTGAACGTCTAGGGGTCCTGATCACACATTGCGGAAGATATCCTATTTTAATTTCCTACAATGTATGTTGTGTGCCTATGCTACTATGCTCGACCTCACACGTAACTGATAAATTGTGATGTCTAACGTCATTAGGACAGAGTTGAGAAACCTTCCAGTCACAATTATGATTACTGACTAATAACCTCATAAGCTCTACAAAAGTAACATAACTTTTTTCACGTTTCCAAATAACTGTCGGGTGGATCTTATAAAGTGTGTTGCGCTGAGATTCTGAATATGGCCTTAATTACCACGTTTTTATTAGCTCGCTTTCTTATTTGTTTGTTTGTCTGTCTGTTCGTCGAGAAATTTTGCAATTGGTTTTAAAGTAATTTCCGAATGAGCTAAACAATTGGATACATGACTCAGAACTGGATGACAATGCATTATTAAAATAAATTTTTTTTAAAAAGTCTATCCGTTTCGGAAAAATAACAATTAAATATTTAATGCGCTACGGCATCGTTTTCGATATGTTGCGGTTGCAATACCATCTGAAATTTAGTACGTCTCTGATATAATTTCGTAACATGATAAAAATTTTAAAAATCCATTGAAATAATTTCACATACACAAGACTGAAAAGCAGAATATAATTATGTAAATAAAAATAAATTTTTAAAAAATACCACGTTTTTAATAACAGACTAAAATATATGTATTTTTCCTAGTCGCATACCGATTCCTAACCTCGTACAGATAGTGGTGAAAATTTGTGATTGTGCATTTTGAATTGCTATGAAAATATTTGTAAGATTTCAAACGAAAAACGTGGGGAACATGAAATAGATATTCGATGCATCATACGCCCCACGTTTTTCGTACGAAATCTTACAAATATTTTCATAGCAATTGAAAATTCACAATCACTTTTCACCGCTATCTGTACGAAGTTACGAATCGATATGCGACTAGGAAAATTATTTTATACTTTTTAGTCCGTTTTTAAAAACGTGGTATTCTTTAAAATTTTATTTTTATTTACATAATTTACTGCTCTGCATTAGGATATTCTTTCGAAAAACAAGAGAGATAATTGAAAACTGTGGTAAATATTACTAAAGGTTTGAACGTTCTCCACCATTATGTACTATTATCCGATTCACTGCGTGCGATGTTTGTGGACTTTGTTTTCAACCGATCCTGTTCCATTTTATCGAACATGCGAAGCGTACGGAAAAAATACCCGTACTTACTAATTAAAAACATGCGACGTGGCAAACACAAAAGCTTCAGCATCCACCTAAAGTACCAACATTAAATGTGACGCAAACTGCCTGTATATAATTTGTTAAATTACAGATTGTTTTCAACAGATTCTGCTTGATTTCATTTATCACGTGAAACGTACATGAGAACACCATGTAGCTTCTAATTAGATCCCTCAAAAGAACCATTATCGAAACGTAACACAAACAACCTGCGTTGAATTTTGTTCCGAATAGAGCCTAGTCCATTTTATCGAACATGTAAAGTTTGAGGTTTTGTAAGTAGCGATATAATATAATATAATGTCCTAATTGAAACGATTGTCGCGAAGAGAGAGCTTAGCCTTTGTATGTACCATATTCCTTCACAGAGATGAAATGCGGTGCAAGTGTACAGTCCGTGACACAACACTGTTCCATAAATACAGGAATCTCGGTGGTCAACATTCGGAACCGGTGAAAGCACTTGGAAGCATGCCATAACTTTAAAGGGGTGCAAATCGTAGTTGCGGAGCCAAAAAGAGCTGTAAACACACAGGAAATTCACGGCGCGGCACGAAGTGAACAAATCTCGAACAATCCCTTTCCTGTCCCATAGAATTTTTGCAGGCAAAGTCAGAGTACAAACGTTGCAATCGCGATTGGGTGGTGTTGAATCACAAAATCATTGTAACTTTGTCAATGACATTGAAATATATACCCCAGAAATGATTACTTTAACACTAAACCTACCACTGCCTGTCAAATGACCGGTTTTATATTTTTCATTTCACAATTATTGAAATTATGAAGTTTGCGTATCAATTTCTTCATATGTAGAACCACGTATTGCAGTAAAAATGGCACAAGACCTAAATAAATAAAGCTTTGCCATTTTTAAAAACATTTCAATCGCTTCGAATGCTCCGTACGTTTAATATTACAATCTCAACCCCAACAAATCCCAGTAACAATTGATTTAATGAAATACAGAGTATCTCAATCAAAGCAGGTCACCTAAATATTTCCTTTATTTTCAATCACACAAAAAATATGTACGGCATAATTTAAATTGTATCAAAGAACGAATATCATAGAAGAACAATCTTTTTTGTCCGGTTATTTTTTCATAGCATTTTTCAAGGTCATCGTTATGTTTTCATCGGGAAAATTGAAAATAAAATACCCGGTCGACTCGTAACACTCTCAGTACTGAACACCGATGCTCTTCAAACTTCGATGCTCTTCGATTGGTCTTTAAGCGAGGAATGGAAACACTTGCACGGGAAGCTTACATACAAGTAAGTGTGTAAACGGTACACTCGATGCAACATGGTTTCAGTCTGATACGGTTGACTTTCTGTTCCCATGATTGCGTTTCCGAATGCAGTCACTGAAACTGGTGAACGATTGCTGAACCTTGTATTCCATTTGAGAGTAAGACACAAGGAGTTACACTGTAAAGTAAAGTTTTAATCAGTTATTCTCTTACATAATATACAGAGTGTCTCAGTCAAAGCAGGCCCCCTAAATATCTCCTTTACTTTTAATCACGCGAAAAATATTTACGGCATAATTTAAATGGTATCGAAGGAGGAATATCATAGAAGAACAATCTTTTTAGTCTGGTTATTTTTTCATAGCTATTTTTCAAGGTCAACGATATTTTTTTAGCGGGAAAATTGTTTGTTTTTTATTATTCCATCTTATAGCAGTTTAAAAAATACATTTGAATATGCTTAAGTCATTACCTTTGGGTGACCTTCAGTCCAAAAAAATGTGATAAAATCGTAGGATAATATTAAGATTACATTTGAACCTAAGCATATTCAAATGTATTTTTTCAGCTGATATAAAATGGAATAACAAAAAAAAACAATTTTCCCGATAAAAAAATATGGTTGACCTTGAAAAAAATTACTAAACTACTACTTGAAAAAAACATTCTAAACATGGACACAGGACTGTTATTTGCATATAATCGACGCGGCAGTCCGCGTGTTAGTGTCAGTATGTAGAGAGTAGTAGAAAATGAAAAAGAAGAATCGAACTACCAGCGACCATCGGGGATATATTATGTCTATTGTCGAGGCTGTCGAGGAGCATCTTCGGTCTCAGTCAAGTTTACGCGAGCCATAGAAATTCAGAACGTCTCCTCGCATCAATTTTACGGTTCTATCCGAAAGATACTAAAGAAATTGGCCACGGGAGCGCGGCACAGAGGAAGAGGTATCGGAAAATAATTTCGCGAGGCTCGTAACAAAGGGTGACAAAGAAGCCGAGGCTGTTTCAGGCGTCAAGCACGAACAATTGATCCTCGCGTGACGGTGCGCTGTACATTTTGGAATTACCGCGCGTTCTATGCTTGAATATTACACCATGGGTCTTTGATGAAGCGCTGGTCCGTGCGAAAAAGAATGCAAAGCGCACAGTTCCGCGCGGAAAGAATGCTCGGTCGCGTTCGTCGGGGTTTCGAAGTCACAAAACACGAATGGAAGAATACAGATGGGGTGTGTGTGTGTGTGTGAAAGAGAGAGAGAGGTGGGGAGATATGAAAAAAGCAGCAACGAGAGAACCGAAGCCGTGAGATCGATGCGGTCGCGAGAAGAAACGGTGCGAGGTGTAGATTTTACACGTGGATAACGATACCGTACGAAACATGGCTGGGTGCCTTTATCATCGGCCGTTTAGACCCGGATGGTTGCCATAGCAACAAGCATTCCCCAAAATTCCCTTCTTCTCTTTCTAGAGCCCTCTGTCCTTCCGCGTCATCTTCCTTCAGCACAGTTTGACCCTGTATATACACAGTTGGCCTCTCTTTCGTAATCTCTCACGATCCCCCGATCCCTCGAACTCTGCTGTTACACGTAGCCCTTCCTCCCCTCCTATTACCCTCTCTCGGAAATCCCTCTCTCTCTCACTCTCTCTCTCTCTCTCTCTCTCTCTCTCTCTCTCTCTCTCTCTCTCTCTCTCTCGTTCTCCTACTCCCTCGATCAAGGGGTGGAACGGTGTTTCTCGCTCTGGAGCCCGCTCGATTTATTCGGTCATTGCTGTCTCGGTTCCGGAGCCGCCGCGCATCCTTGCCTCCAGTGTTATCGTTCCTCCCTGTCAATCCGCCGCAATTTCTCTACCCCTTCGACCCACCCCCGCGCAAACACACTTCAACGATAGTTCTACCGTTCGCTCGTCCTCTTGCTCGCCTACTTTGCTCGGTACACTCTCTCTTTCTCTCTCTCTCTCTCTCTCTTTCTTTGCTTTTTTCATCCGTTTGTCCGCACTCTCTTCAGCCTCTACCCGCGACGCTTTTCACGGCAAGTTTGTCAGAATCGGATCGAGGGCACGGGAAGCGCAAAGAAGAAGAGACAAAAGGAGGGGGGGAAGAGTCCTTTAGCTGCGAAACGAAAAGAGAGAATGAACAGGTAAAGAGAAACTTCAATTCCCGTCCTCCTCGATTCCGAAGCAGCTAAGCTCGAGATACTCTTACCGTGCTTCCTTCTTCCAACCCCCTGCACCCATCCCCATCCAGTAACTCACCCTCTTACCGCCTGTTTCCGCAGACGTCTTCTGATTTTGTTATCGCCCCCGTATTCCACGATCTTGCTCTCCTCTTTCTCGTAAGAAAATCGTCCTGTCTCTCTCCCCCCCCCCTCTCTCTCTCTCTCTCTCTCTTTGTTCGCCGCGGTTTTCCATCAGTTACACTCGAGACCATTAAGTTTTAACCTTGTCCTTCGATCTTTACCCTAGGTCTAAGCTCGAAGCTACCAACCAGGCCAACACAGTTTACACTACTCGATTTTCAAACATCTATCCAAGGTCAAATAAATGACACCCTTTCATGTTCCCCTTGAAACTATACAACTTTTGTGTGAAATATTTTTCTCCAAAATTATTTATTTCCGAGATATAAGTCGGATACATTTTAATTGATTCACCCTGTATATTATTTAAATTTTACGAGTGTAATGTTTTCTTATTTTAGTGTATATTGTATGTTTATTATTATTATTTAGTATTTACTTAAGTTAATACGGAATATATGGAGAATATATGGCGCGATGGCCATTTTTTCGTAAATCAACTATAAAACACGGAGTCAGTCGTAGTCAGTTCTAATTTTTCTTGCATCTTAATCAGAAAACTTCAAAGAATACAATGGCACAAAAATGAACACCGGGACTCACCGGGGAGTATAACAAAATCATTACCAAAGTCTTGGAATCATCAAGAAAGTGACTCATCGTTGGTTATCTTTAAATATTAATAATTTCAAAAATCGTAAGGTATGAAAATATTCTAGATCGGAAGAAATGTTTAATTTTTCAGTTAAATTAGCTCCGAGTGCAAAGGGTTAATAATTTAATATCGTCTCGCAATGTTTCACGAGACGTAGACTTGTTTGCTTGGTTGGTTAGTCCAGCAGTGTACCGAACGAATCAGAAAATAATGATCGACGTGTTCGTCGTGACAACCATCTAAAGAGTTCATTAGCAATCTTGCGGGCGGAAGTTTCTGCACTCGGCAGACCATTGCGGTTCGTTTTCGCCTCGCTCACTCTTTGTTCATTCGTTGGGGCAGCAAACTCGGCAAAACAGCTACCGGTTAATTAATTCATCAATTCCTTTCAGAAATATAATACCTCGGCGACTCTCGCGATGTCTCGCGGAAACTTTCTAAGACCGCGTTTGGAATACGAACTATTCCGAGCCACTTTTAAATAAGTAACCGACTGCGGCCCGTTCTTGTCGGCAGATATACCTATGAAAATTTCAGGAGAAGATTAAAACTGGATACGTTCAGAGTGATCTCCCTTCCATAATTACCCGCCACTTCGACGTATTGATTACCAATACCCGCTCGGAACACTTTCACGGTTTTTTAAAAGCTCGCCCGCGGATTCGATATTTCGTAAAATAAACGCGTCCAATAAAGGCTTCCTGGCTCGGCTCTGGATAAATTAAATGTTCTCCTGATAAATTAATCGCAAAGGCTAGCAATATCTGGTGTACAGCCTTCTTTGAGAAAGAAGACGAACAAAGAACATGGCGAAGCTGTGTGACGTGTATGTGTCACAAATAATTGTCAAGAAAAATCTCGACGAAGCTTCTGTACAGCTTTAATACGAACTGGCAATGTAAGAAAGCTTCTTACATACCCTGGTGGAATTAATTCTGTACACTTTGAATAAAAATTACTAGAGAAAATGTATATTGATACCGTAATATTGTTATTGTAATCTATGATGTTTACAGGGTAAACTGTACAATGATTGCCTACCTAAGCCAAAATCGTAATTAAAATCTTTTTATCTTTTCTTTTGAAATATTTAAACGAGTTGAAATTGTAATTTTGATTGTATACTCTCACTGATTTTTTTACCACGTTTTTATTAGCTCGCTTTCTTGTTTGTCTGTTTGTTTGTTTGTTTGTTTGTTTGTTTGTTCGGTGGCAAATTTTGCAATTGATTTTTTTATTATATAGACGACTCCTTAAAATTAGGAAACGATGATTCGAATACAAATGATTATATATTAAATAATTTGAATAAACGCGAAATTTAAGTAAAAATTTTCAAATATTCAGAATTATTTCCACTAGTGTTGGTATTTGGTATAATTTGAAAAAAAAACCATTGAATAATCGCGAGTGATGTCTTGACGATGGAACAGCTTCGACGGCGGTTGTCCCGAAAGGAGATCGGAAGGCGAGGTTAATGAAAAAGGTAATTGAAAGGAAGCGGTGGCCTGGAACCGCCGAAAGTAAAATCGATCGGGGGTCACGTTCATTGGCCCTTGTTGATACAAAATATTTTCGAGGATCATTCTACTTGAACGGAGGGGAAACTTTGGTCCCTTGAGCAGCCCCGATATCGTCGCCATAGCAACAGCGAGGGCCAGCGCTGCCGCGCAGTGAATAGAAAAGAACGTGAAAAGCAACGTCGCATCGTCATCCAGCAGGATACGGTTTTGCTGGTCCTTTTTTCGGGCATTTCAAGAAACTCAATCTTCAAGACTACTCGCCACGGTACGTTGCCGCCTACGTGTTATCGACCTGGTCTAACAGAGTTATTCTCTCGGAAACGGAAGTGGCACTTGACTGACCGTCGTGCCACGAAATTACGCGCAACATCAGCATTGACCTCGATTTTCCTCCGGCGAAACGAGGAAAAACGAGCTCCCGTGCCTGCTTGTAATGAATTGGAGCCATTCGCATTTAAATGAAGCGCAAACCGATCGGAAATGTCTGCAACTTCTGTAGGCTTTCTCTACAATCCTGCGCTAATGAACGCCTCGGCATTATACGAACTCAATGTGACGATCAATTTGTTGGTTGGTGCACACGGAAGTCGAATCTCGTTTGTTCGTGAAAGTTTGTTTTACAGAACTATATATTTTTGAGAATTTTTCAATAAACTCAGTCAAACGTGGATTCTGCTGATACATGTTCCTGGAATTTTAGTGGTTTAAATGCGTAGTGTATGCAATTATTAGAATCGTGGCAAACGTAAGAAACATTTTTAGTAGTGCACTCTTTATGTGACCAATTCGTGTTTCATTTAGTTCCTTTGTCCTATAACCTATTTTTCAATTGAATATATATAGAATATATAGAAATATTTTTATATATTTTATACAATATATAGAATATTTTACAAAAATAAGGATTTGTAGCAATGTTTATAGTTTTGCAGGTTTTCTCAGAAACGGTTAAGATAGTATTCAAATACTAGAGAAATGAAGTTGTCGACAAATACTGTTAGCCAACTGTCGTAAGACACGTGTAGACTAGTGTTTACGTAGTTATCCTTCAGTTTGAAAGTAACTTGACAAGTGAGGGGCAAGATGAAAGCACTTAGCGCAGACGAGAGAGAGAGAGAACCAGTATAATTTCATTATGCAATAAAGGATTTTCACTATGGTAAATTGCAGTAAATCTGGTGTAAGTCATACGATAGTTGCAAAAATTGAGAAAACCTGTTAGTGTTTTCACAATTAATGCGAAAAACTGTAAACATTGCTACAAATCCTTATTTTTGTAAAATATTCTATACATTGTTAATATTAACGAAAATAAACTGTGTGATATTATGTTTATCATATTCACCATATAATTATTATTGCTGAAGCTTTGTAATTCAATTGAAAAATGGGTTGTATTATCACGATTTATGTAAACCTAGCGAAGTATGTTTACACTTTTGCTCGTCACTGTACCTGTGAAATAGTTGACAATCCAGGGTAAATTGAAAAGTGATTAAATATGGAAGATGAAAGATTTCCCATTTTCGTCAGCTTCAAAAGCCCCGAACTCGGACAGTTACAACCGCGAAACGTTGGCCTCGCGACCATAAACTGTCAGAGTGAAAGAACGTCGTATAACTTGTCGCATAAAATAGAACTATGATCGCCGCGATGGAAACGCCAGATCAAAACCGAATCCCGTTCTAACGGTCTTAACACGTGACAGACGGCATCCGTGTCTTTCCCCTGAGTGACGTATCAATTAGTTCCTCCTGTGATCCTATGATGAAAGGAAAACCGGGGGAAAAAAATATTGTGCTGACAAGATCGTTTAATTCAACTCGAAGCGAAGTCGTCGAACGTCGGCGGTGCTTTAATCTTCGAACTGGTCTCTTTTCTCATGGTAAACGCGCTTCCTATCCACGATAATCCCAATTTACTTGCTGCCAATCTACGAGCGCCGAGGTCCTTCGTAATTGTCGATAGTGAAATTAAAATCGGTCGACGCGACGATGCGCGCACGTCACGTCGCCATTTATTTCGTTCCGGAAAGACCGATCACCGCAAATGGACTCAAGCTCGATGTATATTCACGAGTCTGAGGTTTCATTCGATTATTTTCGATCACCGCGCACAAACGCAGTCAAGTTTCATTGAGCATACCTGTAATTTAATCAACTACAAGTTGCTCTCGAACCCTAGAATGAGCACCATGAGTATACTTGTAATGTAATCATTTCATCCAACTTGGTCTCAAAGTCCCTAGAGTATCTTCAACTTCCGAAAATGTACTTCTAAGTAGTTTGACGTTAGAAGGAATCGATCCTTTCACGAGTAGCACTCAAATCTAGAGAATAAGAATTCCAGAACTGGTTTCAGCAAGTGTACTTTGTAGAATGGCTGTAAATAGATTGAGGATCTTCGTGAAAAAAGAAACAAAAATTGTCCAAGTTGATTTTGAGTGAACGAATCTGAAATAACGTAACGATATTCTTCCATTTCTATAATGTTCCCACAGCTTCGTTTCTGTATTTATTTATTTTGGTCATAAGTTTATTTTTTTTATTTTTTGATCATTACTTAAACCCATCACTACCAACGTTCATTCTTCCCAGTTTTCGAGGGAAAAAATATTAGTCGATGCATGCCTGCCAATTGTCCAACGGGAAAGGAAAAGTTTCGCGGCGTTAATAAGGTACGGAGTCCGGTGGTTCGAACTTCGGAGAAGTTCAAGAAATTATGAAGCTCGATGGCACCGGCGTTCGTTCGACGCGATTACTACTAATGTCCGTCCAACGTCTTCTAGTTGGAATGATGTAATCCCGCCGAAGTCGAACGTCGAACTATGTAACGTTCACTCGAACATTACCGTTGACGCGCGTTCGACAAATTAATAGAAAATATTAGATGCTTCAAAACTTGCTTGAAAAGTTCTTAAGCTTACTTCAAAGAGGGTATTTTCAACTTCGAAGACATTCATTATTTAAGACGCTTACAGTCAGTGCCCTGGCCACGTTACGATACGGACGCTGTCTCGTTCAGAAAATGTTGGTTGCCCGAACATGGAGTTATCCTTTTATACACGTCCAATTACCTATTTACAGAGCTGGGGAAAATAGTATTTTAAATAGTAAATAATAAATAATCCTACTTATTTTAAAGCATCTGTACAATTTTTAAAATAAAATATTTTATTTGATGCAGTAATTTTTGAAAATGATATATTTTATTTGATGCAGTAATATCTGAAAATAAAATAATTTCTTTGAGGCAGAAATTTTTAAAAATAGTATTTTATTTGAAGAATATTGAGAATATTTGGACTTTGTCTTCATTTTCAATTTCAATTTTAAATATTGTTGCTGAAAAAATGGTTCGCATTCAATGGATTTATGTACACTGTATGTTTATATATAATATAAACTATGTCTGTCGGGTCAGCTAGTTTAAGATATAATTATGGTTTATAAAAAATTGTAAAAATTTACTTGTTCCCGAAGAGGAAAAATAGAAATGAATATTACGGCTGACAATAATTGTTAAATCAAGGACAATACAAATTGGAATTTTTTATAAGTTAAAGAATGTAAACACGAAAAATTTCGAAGATCCGACGAAAAACTCGGCGCTACAAATTCTACAGAAAGCTGCTTTGGCATCTAAACGCGCCTGATTAAAGTTTTGTGTTTTAATACTGCCCTACGCTTTCGCCGTAGTGCCCGGTACGTTTTAAAACTTTTAGTACATTCTACAAACATACGATATGCCGTAGGCAGCATTCGTTAATAAATTCTTAATATATATTTTTGTTTATGCTAGTGTAAGGTCTGAAAACGAGTGGAATAACAATATCGGTGCTTGTACTAATAGCTGTGCAATAGTGTTAGTATTACCAACTGTGTACTGCAAGTTCTACATTGAACTAGGAGAAAAAAAAATACGTTGCAAAATTAATTCTTTCTTTATACATTATTAAAAAACTTCAACATAGGAATATATTTTGTTAACCCTTTGCACTCCGTATTATTTTTCAATTTTATTGCCAACAATTATTTACTTGAAGGACAGTTCCTTGACTGCCACTTATTTTAAACAATTTTTATTTACTAATTATAGTAAATATAGCTCTCAAACTTTATTGTAATTTATTGTAATAAATGTAATTTACTTTTAATTTAGTTTTTAACTAAAAAATAAGAAATTAAATAAATAAAAGAAGTAGCAAATACATATAAAAATACGTTTCATTTACATTTTTCTTTCTCTAATGTCGAGTTACACTCGAGAAAGGAGTGTAAAGGGTTAATTGAATTAATATTTAAAATATACAAGCGAAATCGTTCCTATTCTGCTACGCAGCTGGAAAATAGTCGCGGAATTACAATACCGAGAATGGTGCGAGCACGGAAGACATTTTCACGCATAGATAATATGATGTAGGTAGTCACCTTTGAAAATGTTTACCTTTCAAGCGCCACCGCGCATGTGCTGTCGACAGAAAGCTCCTCGTTACGTATATCAACGATGCACGAGATTATTTGCTCGGCGGGATAGATAGGTTACACCATCGCATATTCGATCTGGTCATATTTTTCCTGTACTCTTGCCACTAGGGAAGCGTAAACGACCCCAGGAATCTTTTCCCCGACTATGGCGTGTGTTATTTGTCGTCCCCGCGGTTTTATCTAATTCTGTCTTTGCCCTTAAAAATCTGTTTATGATCCTCTCCCAATTCGAAATCAATGCATATTTTACAACGCTTATACTAGCTTGCCGAGTTGTCGTCAACACTGAGCCTACCATCACCGGTCAAAATGGCCTGTTTTCGAGATTTATTTTACGATTATTGATATAATACCACCCGTGGCAGAATGTTTCCGATTATACGCATTGATACGAATTTTCGAAAAAACATTCATAATTTAAAAATATAAAATATTACTTTATGCAGTTAAAACTGATGGGACATGAACAGGGAGTTATTGAAGAATGAAAAACAACAAAATAACATTCCAAATAGTATTTGAAATAGTAAATAATAAATAATTCTATTTATTTTAAAGGATGTGTACAATTGTGTAAAGAAAATATTTTATTTGACTCAGTAATTTTTGAAAATAGTTTAATGTTAAATGAGAAGTTCTTTTGACGCGCCTCGTTTAAAATTGCTGACCACTAAATGAGCCTGATCCGTCACGCTCCGAGATGAAACGCTATTCGGGTAAACTCGTGGGAGTTTATACTCGGTGACAGATAATAGGTACATTGACTACGTAATACAGATTCAGATACAAAAGAGCGAAATTTATAGCACGTCTTGTTTCTTGTTGCCACCCTGTGTTGTCATTTATTTCTTGCAAACATTCAAGACAACAGCCGAGAGTTGCATAGATCTCGGTCGAGAACTCTGAGCAGAGTTACATTATTATTATCTGTGCTCCGACGTCGAAGACTAAGGAGGAAGGAAGGCGATGAAAACGCTGATATTTACCAGCAGATAACCTAATGATCTTCGCCGTTGATTTCTAATTTCCCCAGAGTCCCTATCTAACTTCGTTACGTATCTGTTCGGTGAAAATACACAAATCGATGCTTGCCAGTCTTATCGATCGGCACTCCAAGCCGTAAATTATTAAATGTCTTTTAACAAACGTCAATCGCTCTGTAACAAAGTAGCGGATATAATCAAATGTCTGTTTGTCCCGTGTTAACACTAACTTTTACATTTTAGTATATCATTATGCTCGAAATTTAATCATTGGCAGTCAAGAGGTGATTCTGAGTCACCACTAAAAATTTCTGTACCATTATTCGCAATATCGTTTACTAAATATGTGAAATATCCATAAAATGAAAAAAATTATATTGAATGGAATTATTCTAGGTCGCAGGAAATGTTTAATTTTCAAGTTAAGATAACTCCGACTGCAAAGAGTTATCTAGTAAAGAATAATTATCTAGCATTGTAATTAAGTAACTGTTGGAACGTCGAATTGTTATCTGTTCAGATTAAAGTATCATGATAAAATATCTTCAGCGTGTCGGAGAAAATTTTGACAGAGCAGGACCATTTGGTACTTATGCGACAGGGAACGTCAAGTGGCAGCGATGGTCTCGCATTTGTTCGCCTCCAGTAATTCCCTCTTAATCCAAAAACGGATTATACGAGATTATCTCAGCAGCCATTTGACAAGAAACAGAAATGAAAGGATGCTATCTCGAGCTGCTTTGTGCCTTCAAATATTCTGGGAACAGCTCTTCACTTCTGAAAGAGCCATTCCTTCGTGCAAAGCAGAGAATAAGATTCCTTTCGGCTACAGAATTTTTATGAAGGTTTCCGAGGAGACGATTGTTGTCTGCCTCCTGTATCATTCCTATTGTTAATCGACACTGTCGGCCGACTTCAATCGTTGATTCTTACATTTTTGAAGTTGCAAAGATCGATACGAGAAAATATGTGCTGTACATAATACGCAGATGCAACAGAAGTATGTAGATAAATATAATATACATATTTTAAAATTCTGGAACTTTCTTACGAGGGGAGGTACATCACGTGACATACCTATTGTAGGGTATTTATCAGTGTTACCAACCTCTGCGTGGAGAAAAGTTTTGTAATTATTTACTTTAGGACTTCCTCACCGATTTTGATGACCTTGAAATATGTTGTCAAGGCCATCATTCTGAACAACTTGTTCCAATACATGTTATCGCCGCTCGATTTTAGTTTTTGAGATATTCGCAGAAAAGTATCACGAATACTGCATTCAATTTTTCGTATTTCTGCACGCTCCGTAGCTACGTAGTTTGTCCCGGCGCGGTGTTTGTTTACACTTTGCTTCTAAACACGCTGTGGAGATGAGAATATATTGTACACATGTGTTATTCATTTTGTGTTTGGTTGGAAATGCCATTAAGCAATCGCATATGCTGATATGCATAATAATGAAAAATAATAAAGAAAATTAAATATAGTATTAGCAATAGTTTTTTGCGAATATCTCGAAAACTAAAACCGAGCGGCGGTGACATGTACAGTAAAAAGTTGTACAGTAAAAATGATGACCTTGACAACATATTTCAAGGTCATCAAAATCGGTGAGGAGGCCCTCAAAGTAAATAATTACCCTATCTTTTTATACAGGAGCGTATGACTCTACGCCGGATAATTAAAACCCCGGTTATTCGAGGTTCCACTGTAACTGTATGAAAAGTGATCGTGAATAATGTTTTTGTCGAAAGGCACGAGATATTAATTCTTTTTATTTGAAACGAACTTTCGTTCCTTCTTTCGTTCCACCTTGAAAAACCCGAGTATTTCATTTGATTAGGAAATGCGAAAGGGCTTTTCCACAATCAACGAGAGAGAGAGAGGAAGAGATTAAAAAAGATTACATTAAAACTATGAAAGGGTATATGAAGAGTAAAGCGAACTAACTTCGAAGGGAGAAAGTTCCGCGAATTAATAATAGTTACTGTTGGACTGTTCGCCTGTAAAGCGAAGATTGGCAACGCAAAGAAGATGGATGAGTGGGATCCTCACGACTTAAGTGACGTTTGAAAGCTTAAACGAATGGATAGTCGCTGCTCCAAGCAAAGAAAAAAACAGCAACAATTTAGTACCAGAATAAATCACTAGTTTCTTCGTTAATGGACAGTTCAATTTTCAATGTTCGATTTCGACGGAAGTACACCGGGCACATACATCGATCTTAAGGTACGCGTACACGTACTCGCGCAGCAAAATAATCTCGTTACGGAAACTGCGATCGCCTAAAAAGAAGAATGAAACATGCTTCGCGGGCTGATCCATGGAACAATTGTGATTTCACGTTTCGCAGATCGTTTTTGGGCCTGATTGGACGGTATCGCAATTAGCGGAGCGCGGGCAATAAGGAATTCTTCCGTAACCGGAAATTTCCCAGTAGTTGAGAAACACATGAAGAGCAGAACGCGAGAACGATGTTGCGAGAGCCTGGTTGGTATTCTTCGTGGGAATATTTCGTGCACGGTGAAAACTGCAGGGCGATGTGCTTTAACGAACGTATCGGAGCTGGAAAGGAGAACGATCACGGGAAAGGTGGCGAGAGAAAGAGAGGAGAGGGGAGAGAGCGGGTCGGAGAAGAAGAAAGAAAAAAATATTTCACCGACTCTGGCTGCGACGGGAAAGCAATCGAGGCAATTTCGTTTTCCCTGCAACTGCAGCTGCTCCGTGTGCTTTCCGGCGTTGCGCGCGCCTCCAAAGAAAATACTGCACCCGCCTCCGGAGGGCAATTGCTATCTACGAACGGTGAACCTTGTCGCGTAATTACTCGCCGTTTAATCTCGCGTCGCTTTTCCATCATTACTGATATTCCCACTTTGACCGTCTGTAACAGCGAGCACGCATCACCTGCGACATTACAGGTCTTTCGGTACGCGGAACGCCAAAGACAATTTATACGCATCTTCGATCTGCTGTACAGGATGTTCACGCTATTACTAGCCACCGTTCTTCTTGCAATTAATATACGGGGTGCAATTAAAAAATGTTTTCGAGAAAAGTTTCGACGAAGTTTCAGAGAAAGTTTATTATTAGGAAGGATATGTACCTTCGAGAAGACGGGTGTCCTGCCCACAATGCTATAATCATTCTCTTTTAATTAAAAAGCGTGCACCATTTGACTGCAACGGAAATCTATTGGCATGGCTAGAAAGTTACCTTAAAAACCGTTCTCAAGTTATACGCACACGCGATAGCTTATCATCCCCGATACATGTTCCATCAGGTGTACCTCAAAGCTCCCATCTTGGTCCTCTTCTATTTATAATCTTCATAAATGACTATTTGCTGACGATTTAAAAATCTTCAACAGCATCTCGCCCTATGATCGCTTCAGCAATTGATGTCGTATGAATGGAATGGAACTTAACATTACGAAATGGCATGTTACGCGGCCATTTAAATTCATAGTAATTCGTAACCCTTCCTTCGTGAACTTATCGATTACTGGACTGCGTATTTATATACGGAATAAAAATTTTCTATCTTAATCACAGCATGTGGGAGTTCGATAACAAGGTGTTTTCTATTTTAATCATTTTAATGAGTTAGAAATAATGTAACGGTATCTTTAGATTTTTCTGATATTTTTTATTGTTCGAGATTTCACATCCACTCATTTTTCTTATAAATGCATAAAATCCGCATCTATTGATTAATTACAAACGACGAAAATACATTTTGTTGTAGAAACTAAATATCCATCGGTTTCGATGAGCCTAGTGTTTCTTACAAATGAACCTTTGATCTTATTGATTAACGAACTTTAGTGATCATTTTATCGTTCATAGAAAAACAAACAATTTCACTTTATACTCCGACTGGAATAGAATGGAGAAATTCGTTGTTATAACGAAAGAGCTAACAGTGTTTTCATCACAAATGATGTGTTCTGACCACCGAGCGAATAAACGAATCTGCTACCTGCTACAGCCATATCTGCTTTAATTCAAATACTCGTGGAATATAGGGAGAGTTGTGTTGCCATAATTTTAATTGGGAAACGCACAAAATTTGTTTTGGACTAGAGTAAAGTTTGGACAGTTTTTGAAGAATGTTCTCCCTTGGATTGAATATACAAGTAACAACTAAAACTGTATATAGGATCGAATGTCTGTTTAAAGGTTCGTGCGAAAATTATTTGAAAAACCACGCCGAAATCTGAATAGATTTTCGCTTCAACGAGATTTCGCATAGGTTCGCCTTCGGTGTTCGCAAGTGCAAGCGCTAAAGTGGAACGAACAAGTATTTAAATAAGATGCGAATAAAATGGAGGACACTGACGGATCAAGTTTATGACTCAATCGGCGATATATTGCAGAAGTTCTCTGAAACGAGTGTCTCTCCCTTCAGCGACGTTGGCGTTTGTTCAAAACATCCTTTTACGTAGATTTATTGCCAAACGAGACGCGGTCGTATTTCGGTAAATGGATTTCCAAGGAGTATAGCGGGAGTTACGCATTTCTCAACGTGTATCTATGTACGTGTGCCTGTGTGTGGGGATACGCGGGAAAGCAGGAGGATTGACATGAGAAAAATGAATACTTAAGGGGTGGGTCTGCACGAAGAAAAAAGTAGAAAAATTTCTGCCCCTCAACCGGTACCGTTCTAATCGATAGTTTTCCACTTTTAGAGACGTAAAGTAAGCAGATAAATGAATCGTCCATTTATTAGAAACTTGAAGTGTCCGATAAAACGATTATAAAGCGTCAGACCGGTACTTGAACTATACCTATTAAACTGGAGAACTCAAAGTTTGGTTTATTGTCTTCAGCCATATTGCGATATAAAAAGGAAAACTCGATGTGGAAACTGCTTGAGCCAAGTATTAAACCATTTATGTTAAAATGCACTTGAGAGGACCATGAAATTGTTACCTCAGTTGTGTGTGTGTGTGTGTGGAGTCGAAACGTACTTTCAAAATTTTCAATATAGGACTAAATAGCGAGAGGGGCTGGGGGTGAGCTGACCCCGGCCCCCAGGGGGAAGGGGTTCAAATCCCCCCGTGGTGGCCCGACACCCAATGAGGACCTTTTTCCGGTCCCGGCGAAAGGGTGTAGGCCACTTGCCGGAGACAGGCTCCGGTAAGGTTGAGACGCTTCCAACGACCCTCTCTTGCCGGTGTCGGCGCCTTCTTGTACTGGCCGGGTGACCGGAAACCTATGGGTCCCCTGCTGTGAGCAGGGCACGAAGGTTCCGGGAGTTGTGAGTGGAGCGAGTTGGGGTTTCGGAAGCCAAACTCAAAAGCTCCAGGGATGGGGACACCGAGCGGGTCCCTCCGCTCGGGGCAGTGTGACCATATTAGGGGAGTCACGGTGAAATGATGTATTTCCTCTCTGATGACGGGGAATGAGTGGGACGAATGGGTGCCAAACGCTGCGCGTGCGCAATATGGATAGAGTGGGGCAAACGATTGAATTACATAACTGCCGGAGACAAAATGAAGTAGACACTCTTCGAGAACAACTTTTTAAAATCGGACAGGACCGCTCGATTGTGATTATTTAACACGTTCACGCCGGTATTACAATTCATGTTTCTCTCCCATGGTCGGCGCCGAATGAATTTCTACTATTTAACATTCAAGCGTGCGCCATCGAAGGTACGCGCCGGCATGATACGTTTTAATTTTGTCCCCGAGTGTATACGTGGTTGAAGTATTTCCCGAAATAAGAAAGAGACAGCATTTCAGACAATAAAAGATTGAAAATGTTGATCCGATTCGAAGGGTGTTCGTGCAATTACGCGAGTGACTATATGTTGAAAATGTTAGAGGCAGATTGAGAGTGGTTATCCGGGTAGTGGTGCAGAAGTAGGAGATAAAGAAACGGATTTACGGAGAGAGCGGATCGCAAAGTGAGCAGCACGATCGTAACCTTCGCCGTCGACGGGGCCGTTTGGCCGTAGTCAGGCTTTCTCACCCTAACGAATCCGATACAACCGGCCTTGCAAGCGACGCTGCTGCTACACCAGTTTTATCGCCGGTCGCTACTCACTACTCACACATCGATAATCGTCGGTTGAATGGCGGTGTGGCGTCGGCCCTGCGCCAGCGAACGAAGGCAAAGAAGGGAAGAAGGGGAAGAAGAGGAGGGAACGGAATGGTGATGGCTTGTTGCTGGCGTGGCACCGGAATGTGGAGCAGTGTGTCAGAACGACACCCTTCTGTACCGTTCCACCGTCACCCGGTCGCTTAGTTCTCTTGCACTTTTTACCCCCTTTCACAAAGACGGCTCCCTCCTCATCCCCCACGACAACTACACGCGATACATCCACAGGTCCGCACCCCTTCCTCTCGTTCCCCATAGTTCACCGTGCTACCTAACCCTCGGCAACCCCCGACCCCGACCCTACACCTTTTGCCTGCAACACACACCGACCAAGCAGGACATCGACTTTCTTACTTCCCTCCTAGCCATCCGACTAGCTAACACTGGCCAATTGATTTCGTCACTTTTCACCCTCTTTCACAAGGACGAAATATTGTTGTTTGCTAAGTTAGTTAAATACATGAAACATAGTGTAGCAATCCACAGGTCCATAACCGGTTCCTGCCAGTAATATTGTGCGCGGTGGTAGCAATCCCTTGGCAACGATACACACCGACCAAAAAGGACATCGACTTTCTTACTTCTCTCCTAGTCATCCAACTATATAATACTGGCCAATTGCTTTCGCCCCTCGGTGAATTCCTTCGTTCCCCAGGCTGCCTCCCACATCATCCGATGTGCACCAGCATTTGGTTAAAACGAGACCTCTGCCTCTCGTTTGGGTTTCGTTCCACAAGCATATTGTTCTCCTCAGATGCTCCCACTTTGACACGTTCCTCGTCGTTTACCTTCGTCTTCGTGCCTCCGTTCTACCCTTTATTTAACTCTGATCTCTTTAACCTCTAGAGCGCCGGAGTTGCCACTGTAATGGCCAAGGACAAACTTGTGAATTTTGTTCAACATTTTGGTTGTATGACATATATGGATGAAAGGGAAGATTCCCGAGATCGTTTGAAATAAACTCTTTCCTTTGTTAAGGAGTTATCAACGAAAGACACTGACACTGTTGCCAAGCCCTGATTCACAAAGGAAAGAAATACTTGACATTGTTTGTGACACTGTGTATGTATCAATTTTTCTTAATGAACCGCCACCGATTTCGGATTTGATGTTTCAGTATTAGAGAAGATGCAGCTACTTTCGTCGTTTAATTTTATTATGAATTATTATCGGGTGCAAAGGAACGAGTCTATAGATTCTAAGGACAGATCTTAGAGGCTGAAGTAACGGTTCTATCCCCTTATTGGGTCAACCGGTATATGCGCATCGACGTTTAAGAAGCCGTGGATATCGAGGCAGGCAGCCTTGGCTACTCAAATCACAGAGGCTTACGTCTCTCGGATAAACACTTGGCTACCCCGCTTTTCAACGTACTCCTCTATCGATTCCGACGTCTTGTTGCCGTCACTCCGATTGCTATCGCGGAAGTGCAAGGAAAAGGCGACAGGTTTGATCAGCAAATTTATAACACGAGAGATGACGAGAGCACAACAGAAAACTTGCACCTCTTACTTAAACACGCGAAAGAGAACATCCCAAACTTCAACAGATACACATATGTATATGTTCTACGTGCCCGAAGCATCATTATGAAAAGCCAAATGTGCATGTAACAAATATACACTTCAGGTTCAAAAGATTTTGAGTCAAGGTAGTAGGGTTTGCCGGTTTTTAAAAGAAAATTATAAAATTCAAAAACCAGTTTTTTCAGTAAAAAACACGGTTTTAAATTTATACATAACTTTTATATATCTCCCAGTAAATTTCTTCCCTTAGCTACAAAAACTGGTATTATTAAGTTAGCCGGACAGATATCATCAAGATTATATCAAGATTATTCTACAGAAAATGACCGCGATGTTAAAAAAAGAGACCAAGAAGAAAATCGAGACATACGTATGATGAAAAATGAAAATAGATAGCAATAAATAAATATCTGCAAGAACCTGAACTACTGACTTCCTCTAGTCCTCTTTAGAGGATACCCTAGGAGACCCCCTAACAATACTTTCGGAGATATTCGATAAAATAGGATTCTCCACCCCAACATGAATCTCAGCCGCTATAAAAAAATACGTGTCAAATATTTTCAAATACGTTTAAATATTATTATTGAATCGAATAAAAATTTTCCAAATTCAATGACTGGCGAATGAGAGATTTAGGGTACGCGCGATCGTGATCATACTTAAAAAGAGTGTTAGGCGGTGTAATATAGCATCGTTTGCAGTAATAGTAATATGGGTTTACTTTATCCAGGGCGCAAAATATTTGCGGCAATAACAGTAGATTGTAATTAATCGCGATAGAAACAGGCTGCTCAACGGAGATAATCCGAATAAAAATGAGACGTTAATCACAACGCTAAGCACACGGCGCGATGTGCATTTTTACTATGAAATCTTACCCCCTGTGACCCATTTTTGTAAGCACATATTTCGCAGAATACGCTGCACCTACTCTGAATTAATTTAACGAGGAGCTACAAACTTAATGTAAAACGCACACACGTGTGGATAGAGTCTAAAACGCCAGTGCAAATACAGTTCCCGCTCAACAATATAGTGAAATATGTTTAATAAAATGAGAGGAAATCGTCGGAGTCGATGTCGATGTAAAAACACGTAGAGCGATGTCTTTGGTAACCTTTACGAGTACAAACTAATTAGAAACAACGTCGTGGCACTAAAATTGTTATGATCCCGCATACAAAGTTTCTGGTTAATTTTCGCACAACGCCGGAACACTGTACACAAGAAATTACACTTTACGAGAGAGTCATTAATTTCTTACCGTCCAGATTGCGTAAAAGGCTATTGTTAGCAATCTCCCGGTAACCGAGACATAATTGTGCCTCTGTAGGAGGCTGCTAAGTCATGACGAACATCAGGAAACTCTGGAGGTAGCAGACGACAGATGTTGCTATCCATAATACTCCTATTATGGAAGAGGCAATTTACCCTACATACGTGCTATCTACCGAAAGCATAGGTCGGGTGAGCCAAGATTGAAACCAATTTGCTGCGAGAAGAAGAAAAACCGAACGTTCACACAATTTTGTATCTCGCTAGCCAACTTTAGCAATAATCTCTGCTCGGACGTGAAGAGAAGTTTCGATAGAGAAATTTGCATTCCCATCCAACACCGGTATTCGTTTATACAGGGTGTCTCAAAATTCCTTCAACATCCGGAAATTGAAGGTTCTCGGCATCATTTGGAGGGTACTTTGGGATTATCCCGTCGACCTCTCAACGCTCGCGAAAATGCGCTAACTCCGAGTTAGGTTAGGTTAAGTTGGATTAGGTTATTATTATAAATACCAGACGGCATTTGATGAGCCAATAGGAGCGCAGAGCACCAATGATGCATTCGATATTCTGCTTTACACCCCCTGTTCACGTAGTCAAGGATCATTACACAGTAATTTGCGGTTATTGGTGGAGAAGCTACCTTTTGGCGATAATTTCGTGTTTGGCGAAAATGGTCGACGGGATAATCCCAAAATACCATTTGAAGCAACATTTTCCTTTGCAAAAATGGAGTCCGCTGCTTCGTTAAAGAGTTATTAAAGAAAAATAATGACCAATCACAGCAAGACCTAGACGCGTGTTGGCACAGTCGGCCAATTGACAGTTGGCCATTTTTGCAAAGGAAAATGTTGCTTCAAATGAACTCAAGAACCTCCAATTTCCGTATGTTGCAGGAATTTTGAGACACCTTGTATAAATTAATACGTGATCATATCTTCGTAAAGTTGATTATTTACAAACAACCATATCGTAGCGAAATCCGGAAAATCGTCTCCATCGTTTTCTGTACACGTACATCATCTTACAGGTATCGATGTGAACCATTACCAATCCAAGTACAAAACTTCTTTATTTTTTTTTTCATTATTTGTCGTAGGACTTTTACCACTTTATTTGTGACACGTTTCTTATTAAAACGACACTAAACAAGATATAAATTGAACTGTAGTTAGTGGTTTCCCAACGCGGATAGCTAGGTGGGGTCACAAAAATGGTAGAACTACACGATCTAAGAAACACAACACAGACCCGGCGATTTTTCTTAGATCAAGACCTTTTCTTTTTATTGTTATATTCGACGAAACCAATCGTTCTGACACTTCATACTATCATTTTCTATCTTCTTCAATGAACGCTGCGCATTTTATCAAATGAATAACGTAGATCTGAGAATTGACGAACGCTTTTGTATGTGCACGATTCGCGCAATCTAGAACACATTGGCAACGAGTAAGGATATACATGTTGCTTCTAAAATTGTTCGGTTATTGTGGTTCGTATAGTAGTCCAGTCGGCACGTCGAAAAAAAGGCGTCTACCTGGAAAGTATTCCGAACTCAATGAAATTTTGACACGTCATTTA
>CM052335.1:5559957-5614862 GCA_028455595.1 Lasioglossum vierecki | reverse complement strand
TAAATGACGTGTCAAAATTTCATTGAGTTCGGAATACTTTCCAGGTAAAAGTACCTGGCGACTGGACTATAGAACTTAACGCTGTTATTGAATTCGAGGTTTGCGTCGCACGTACACACCTCCATTGTATGATACTAGCGACTGTAGGTAATACGTTATCACAATAACCTTGACTCGAAAGCTACCAAAAACGTGAAGGTCCTCACCTTCCCTCGTTGACCCGCAAGCTTTTCATAGAACAGGGTTAGCTTTATAGTGGCGGACCAGAGAATACACTCAAGATATCGCTCGTCTAGATCCGAAACTCTATTGTTTATTATGATGAGCTGTTTCTACTTGAACTGAAATATTATTTCCAGTAAACTGAGTCACTTTGTTTCCCAGTCCGTCACTTCCCTACGCCTAGAAAATTATTGTACAGATAATGGAAACCATAGATGCTAGAAACAAATAAATTTTTAAAAAATACCACGTTTTTAAAAACGGACTAAACAGTATAAAATATTTTTTCTCAGTCGCATATCGATTCCTAATTTCGTACAGATAGCGATGAAAATTAGTTTTTATTAATTTGGAATTGATATGAAAATATTTTTAAAATTTCAAACGAAAAACGTGGGTCTCACGATGCATCGAATATCTATTTCATGCATCTCGCGTTTTTCGTTTGAAATCTTAAAAATATTTTCATAGCAATTTCATATGCTTCGATGACAGACGCTAAATTCTACTAAAATTGTGTTTCAAATAATATAGAAATATAAAATATTTTGAAAAATCATCTACTCTGTGCACGAGTTTTAATTAAAAACTCACTAAGGGAACTTTCAATGTTCCCGGTGTTTTCCATCTCGCAAATACGTTCGTTTCTGTCCAGAAGACATATTAAATTTGACTTTCCGATCGACCCCGGAATTGCATGACAAAATTCGAAGCACGTGTTGTATTAACGTAACCGGATAGTAGGAAACTAAGCATTCTCTCTACTCTTTCCGGAATACATTATTTATTCGAACAAGTACTCGCATATTAAATTACGCGAACTTTCCGCCGGAGCCACGCAAATGGCCAAGGCTGAACGACCATGTACCTTTCGGCAAGTATCGAGGGGGTCTGGTTCTCGGCGCTATGTTCGTCTTTATCGCAAAAAAAGAAAAAACCATACACGAAAAAGAAGGATTCAAGGGCTTGAACTGACAGTGAAAGGCCAGTCTCCCAGCATAATTAGATGAAATGTAATAATTGGGTGGTGATTAAGGAGCACATATGTACCCCAAGGGGCACGTTCACGCGATCTAAAGCTCGCTCGTTAACCTAAATGCAATTTTCTGTTTCAATTAAGTTCGCGTTCTACCTCGCGTTGCGTCACTGTAGTGAATTTTGCGCGTTAAATGTCTTCCGCTCAGACGACGCATTGCTAATGTCATCAAAACCGTATGCCTGTGAAATGTATCGATGGTCTGATACCCTCCCTCTGTTCAGCAAACCGTTTCATGTTCTTCCTCTGCTCTTCTGCATCAATTTCATGTCGCTATCGAATCGAAAACATTAATCGAAAATTCTATTTTAAAGCTATGATAAAATACAACGATGTTTATATTGCACGAAAACTTTCAGTCCAGTCGTTAAGATGTTATTCGGAGAATGCAAAGTAAACATGAGACAAACGAAGACGTATCCTAGCCATCATCCTAACTATCGCACAGTGTGACATTTCGATCATTTAGGGCAATTTAAAAGTATTTATTCACAATTGAAAAATTTATTCATAAATAAAAATAAGAATATAATAAAAATAAAGATAAATAAGCCTCGTGTATATACCCGAATAAATGTGTATTTATTTGAACTTCAATTCCTATTGTATTTATTTCAGTGATTATTCAATCCTTTGTAATGTGTTTTTTAATATTTTCAGTTTTTTAATATTACACATATAATTTATCATGGTTAATGATCATACGAAATCGAAGAACTTTTCAGTATCCGCTAATGTTCTACAGTAGGGATGGGCACCATCGACTAAATTCAACTATCGAATAATTACTATTTAGTTGCTACATACTATCAAATATTTAGTCGATAGTTTTTAGTCGATAGAAATTTTGTTTTAGTGGTTACGAAGAGACAACATCATTAAGAATTTAATACCCCAAGACGATCAAAATGCCACACTGTGCATCGCTAACACCCCAGCCGTGAAATGATCATCTGTCGCGTAAGGATTAAAAATAACTGCATTACTGTTTACTTTAAGCGTCAATAAACGTCGCAGCACGCAGGTAGCCAAGCAACAACTCATAGTTGTTAAAAGTATCGCGAAACTTAGAGCAGTAAGCACGCTTCTCGTATCGAGGACACGCGCTCAATTGATAAGATTAAAAACAAACGAAACAAGCTTACTCTGCTCTTCTAGCAGGCAGGCAGACTGCGCTAGGCTGAAGCGTTCTTCCACTTCGAGGAGCTTGCGGAGTTGAAGTGGCTAGCTGGTTCTAGAAGCGTGGGATCCAAAACGCGTAGAAGTTCCGCAGCATTACCATAATGCAATAATGTATCGCCTGGCCAGTTAGTATTGACTAGCATAAATATCCGAGAACCTCTATTGTCTGTTCGGGAGAAGATCGCACCCGAAACGATAGAGGGTCCCTATTGAAAACTTCAATCTTCAATACCAAACATTTATACAATACATGCATACACACAACCAACATGTTACTTTTTTTGTTTTATTAAACTATAGAATTTCTTGGATTCCAGAAAGTAGGAATTTATCAAATTATGGATATCAAGTAGAAAAACTAAAGTTAAAGTCCCCAAGTTTGTCCCTGGCTTATGGGTACTTGAGGGGCAGCTAGATATCATCGACGCGTTTGCACAGTTTCAGTCGCACTCGACGTTTGTTTTGTTTTTCAGCCGGAGGTGGGAGTAGTTAGTGAGCGCCTCTGTTTCTCCGAAATTGTCAGCTACCCGAATGACCTCGTATACTTTAGTGCTTTAGCCAGTATATACCCGACCGTGTGCTCAGTGGTGCGTTATAACTAATTGGGACCTTGGGCAAAGTAGAATTTCGGGGCCCCTAACCCCAACGAAATATAATAACTTTCACGTTGGAAAAACTAAAACAATTGTAAAACAGTCTAGAATAAATATGTTCTGATTAATATAAATTAAAGCAATTTTGTTAGTTAATGATTTTAACTTTTAACGTTTCGATCCTAATATGAATCCTTTTCAAGATAGAAGAAAAACTGCGACTGTAAACTTTAATAGGAATTTCAGTAGTATTGGCTAACAACGGATTAAATATGATTGCATATTTTTATTAGCTACGAAAATACTTGTAAGATTTCAAACGAAAAACGTGGGGCGCATGCAATAGATAATTGATACATTTTGAGCCCCACGTTTCTCGTTTGAAAATCTTACAAGTATTTTCATAGCTATTAAAACTAGCTATTAGACTATCTATACAAGGTTAGGAACCTGTATGGGACTAGGAAAAATTATTTTACACTTTTTAGTCCGTTTTTAAAAACGTTCTATTTTTAAAAATTTATTTTTACTTAAATAATTTTTATAAAAAGAACATTGAGGTTGGATTTTGAATCTTGGTTTGTGTTCGGGATACTCTTTTGCTTGGGGCCCCAGACATTTGACATTGCAAGTTGCCCATAGGGAAACGCATCACTCCATAGACAAGGTTGCTCGTAACGAAAAGTGGGAATATCAAGTAGTAGGGCACAGCTGCCTAAAAGTTTCTCGTGATCGAAGAGTAGTGTGTGCCGATTGAAATGATTCCAAGGGTGCGACGACGACGCGACGACGTTTAGACTTGCATCAACCGTAGAAACGTGGTTGGCACAAGGGTTTCTAGGTCGGTCGGAATGTTCAGGAGCGGCTGGCTAACAAAAAAAGGTGTACAAGGACGGTAACGGGTTGCCACGGATCCGTTCGTATAACTGAATAAGCTCCGTAACAACGAAGGCGGCTAGTCTCGAGGCGGGAGCCACTTGCTCATTCGCTCCCCGGATTGTTGGACAGGTAATTAGAGGAGCAACGCTTCGCCCGTGGGCCTAATTATAAAAGGGATCTTTTCGCTTCTCTCTTCGTCAGCCTATTTCCGTCGCTCTCTCCCTGGAGCGAAGCGAAGGCTGCTTTCCCTTTGCAACTTCGACGTCCACGCTTGAGGAGAACAAGGGGGAGCAAAAAGGAAGGGAACAAGTCTCATGGCGGCAAGCTGGAGCGGTCAGGTGCAAAACCGCCGAGCGTCTACCGCCGAGCTGACCGATTATGATGTATCGATATATCCCATCGTGACCGACGCCGACGCCACGCCGGTACGATCTATCGTTCGACTATCGGTTAATAACCAAGCCTTTGCATGAAAATGGTAGCTAATATTGGTAACTACGCTCGTGTGCAGTACCAAGAGATTGGGTAAATGATGTACCCTGAAATCGGGCACAATGCGATGCACTGGATCGCTTTGCGCCAGAGCTGATCGCCGGAATATCGAGTGTCGTTAAAGACGCGACACCGGTATTACCTCCGATATCTGCTATCACGTAAGTTTTCGCCATTCCTGTCCCGGGTATAACACAACCCAAATTACCCAGTGAGTTATTTCCAGGCAAACCCGACGGAAATTGATTCTTAAGTCTACCGCGCGGAAATTACAACGCACTGTAGTCCGGCTTCTCACGTTCTCATCGAGAGGTGACTAACAAGTAAGACTGGCCAACTGATACTCACTGATTTTAATGAAATTTAATGTACTTATTAAACACCGAAAAATATTAAATACGTGTTTTTTATTTGGGCTAAATACGCTTTTTAGGGGTAGAAAACACCCCCCAACCTCTGGAGATGGAAACGTCTGTGGTTAATTATTTCTTAAAGGGTACAGTTTCTCTGATAAAAGTGCTAGATCTAGAGTTGTACAGTTCAGTGTGATGAACTTGATGGCGTCCTTGAATCGGTGCTTTCTACCCCTGAAAAGCGTATTTAGCCAAAACAAAAAAGAAAACACGTATTTAATATTATTCGGTGTTTAATAAGTACGTTAAAAATTGCTGTGAATTATTCACGACATTGTTCACATTATGTATTACCATAAATATGTTGGTATCTAATCAATGACCACACATTTAAGTATTGTATGAGGTATTATATCAATTTCATATTTATACAATGAAAAACATCATATTGCATGGAACTATTCTAGGTCGGAAGTAATGTTTAATTTTCAAGGTAAAATAGCTCCGACTGCAACGGGTTAATTTGTGAGTGTTTTGGAATATGGAATATAGGCAAAATACTGGTTCGTATTCAATACACTTGCGAGTATACGTATATTACAGTAATAAAATTAATATTCTATGAACTATAGTAATAAATTAAATAAACACAAACACATATAGTAGAGTATACATGATGAACAGTTTCTCTCGGGATACAATGAAACACTTGGACCGTAATCTCGGCGCAAGCTTCTTTAGCATTTGCATAAAATTACCTGAACAGCTTCGATCGCCAGTGGTCTATAAAGGCTAAAACACACATTCGAGAGCTCCCATTTAACGGAGACGTAGGGATTGAGGGCAATGTACAATGAGGACCCGAATTAATTGCTTGGCTGTTTGGAGTAGTCTCAAAGTAAACCAAAATTCTCATGAACGTAAATTGGACTTCAGCAGAAGACTGTGATCTCGATTACAAGACACTATTAACTGTCGGAAACGGTCCGCAATGAGAAATTGTTCGAAGTGTCTATTGAATTTCAGCTCCAAGACATACATTATGTTTGTATGGTATACTCGGGCAGAGAGAACTATCTAAAAATAGACCGAATAAACAAACGAACAAGTGAAAATGAATACAAAAATATTCACGATTTTAGAAATGCAAAGACAATTCCCGGAGATGTATCCTTACTCGAAACTCAATTCCATACATCCCTTCGAGGTGTTGAGAAATTCAAATTTTAATGCCTGGTGAACCATCCTCTCGAGATCTGTTTGCTCTGGAAAAATGTTTCATTCATCAAACAGCATATCTAAGACACTGACGTCAAATTTTTCCGGGTCAGGGAATACCTGTCATTGCCATGGTGGCGAGAATCACCCCCGAAACAGGATGATGCTGTTAAAAATTCCATCAGTTCCTCTAAAATAAGCTACGCGCCACCAGAAGACAACATCGTCATAAACTATTTCTTTATGGATATTCAAAAATGGATAGTGACTCTCAACGCTCGCGAAAATGCGCAAATCTAATCTAACCTAGCCTAGCTCGCGTATAGAGGGGAACCAAATAAGGTGTTAGGTTAGGTTAGGTTAGATTTGCGCATTTTCGCGGAGAAACTACCTATTGGCGATAATTTCGTGTTTGGCGAAAATGGTCGATGAGATAATCCCAAAGTACCCAAAATTTATGTCATTCGTTGCAGATCTTATTCAAAACATACATAATGATTCCTTTTGATCAAAAAATTGCTGTACGTATCGGTCTGCAATTTCATGAAGATATCGAATATTCCAAGAAAATTACAAAATACATCCCAGCAGCAAGCGAAGAAATTGAAATACCTTCTTACCCCTTATCGTGTGCGGCGTACATAAATTACTGCGAATATCGAAGTTGGACCGCAGATACGGCGTGAGAAATTTCGCTGGGATGAAAAATAGTAGCAAGCGTTTTCGTGTTCGGCATTTCCGACCATCTCGAACTGTCGGACGGTATTGAAATTTCTTGGTGGCCATTGGAACGATTTCGCCGTTGCGGGGTGAAATTTTCCCAGATTTCTCAAAACCGTAACTCCCTTACGTCCGTTGACATTTCGCGAGCCGTTAACTTTGAACACTTGCTCCCGCGTCGCGTTCCCGTGTGAACTTCCGCCAGGGGGAGTAAAATGTTATGTATGACCTTGGCCCGCTTTAGTTCGCTTGTGAGAGACTTATTTTAGATGGCACCACGATCGCTGCGAATCACGTGATTGAACGTAATTATATTTTGGCGCTACCATTTGCCCATGAAGTTTTTCGTGTATTTGACTAAAACCTCAAAAATCACTATCAATTGTGAATCACAGTTTTTCAATTTATAGTTGATATTTTCATATTGTTTTTACATTGTTTTATATTGTGTTGAAAAGTTGATTAATAAGATCGAAAAAAGAAGTTTGCTCAGTGTCTAAACAATTGTAGAAGTAATTTTTCAAAATTGAGCGACACTCAGTGAATTTATGTTAGAGCTTATTTTTCGTTTTATCTTTATTTTGTTCATAAATTATAATATTTTTTCATATTTCGTTTTGTAGCATAGTAGGACATAGTGAGGTGCACAGGAGTGCAGCAGCAAGTATAAAAAGTAAAACATAACCAATTATTTATATAATATTATTCTGTATTATTGTTATGTATCATTATATGAATTATGATGTATTATCATTATGTATTATCATATACATATAATAAAATTGTTAAATTAAAATATTTGTACAAATATATATACATATACATGGGAGTTGACTCCTCCTGACTTTCGCCGAGTATCAGATGTCGTGTGCGTACAGTTGAAGTTTCACACAGTTGGCCAAACTACATGGAAAGTTGTTCGGTGCACCAATGATCGGTGTGTAAGTCGTATATTTATTCTTGGGACGCGGTAATATTTCTTGCTTGAGCATCTTCCAGTCGGGCGGACTCCGGGCCACGTGCATATTTACTTCATACGTTTGGCGGTTTGTAAATAAGCCGAGCTGCTCGAGAATTATTGCCGGAAAGTTTCGGTGGATGTCAGGCGAGCGAAGTTCAACTGCGCGAATCTACAGGACCTTTCCAACCCGCGCCGCGGTTCTAACAGCGGAATCTATTAGTTGAAAAGCTACCCCGGGCATCGGACGCTATTTCCACGGGTACGCACTGGTTTCAATTCAATTTCTGCAAGTGGTCCGAAACGACAATCAAATAAATTCGCCCTATTTGTTAGCCGCGTTGCTTCTATGCGGATCAAGTTTTAATTATAATGCTCCATCTAAAGCTGTTCTGAACTAATCTTTTAGCAGCTAGTTTGCACGAGGACTGCCTAAAAAGTCGCGGGACAGATGCCCGAACGTGCATTCTCCGTCAGATGACGCGTACACATTTCCACTGAACTAATCCCATTCGGTAGACGTAATTCCTTTTGCACTAGGAGCTATTTTAACTCGCAAAATTAAACATTTCTTCCATCCTAGAAGAATTCTATTCTACAGGATTTATTTACTTAATCGACATGAAATTCGTATAACAGCTCATACTTGAATTCTACTAAAATTACTGCAAGTAATTGATTAGATACCAACGTACTTAAGAATGTTAACAGGATTTTATGTGTCTGATGCGTTCAATTCTGTATGGCCGACGCACTATGGCCTGCAAACCCGTTTTTCGTGTCCAAAAGTATTTGAGCGTTATTTTAAAGTTAAAGGTTATAGTATGCTAGGTCGTTGAATTCGTTTCGACACCAGCAATAATATTATAAAGTCAGAAATATGTAGTAACATTTAAAAAACTGACGTGATTCCCATTTTTTATAAACAAAATTTTTTTTTAAATTTTTGTATATTAAAATTTATATATATGTAAATACTAATCAACTCTTGTTGGAAACGTTTATGAATTGATTTTCCGAAGTTTGTCTTTAAAACATCATATCTCAGAAACGATTGAAAGGTTCTTATCCTGTTCCAAAAAAAATTTTTTGAAAATCTTAATCTTGAAAAATTGACTTTTGGCCACGAAAAGCGGGTTTCCAGACCATAGTGCGACGTTACACCGACTATTTAGACTATTTCTTCAGTTAATATTTTTAATGAAAATGTTTGATTTTTCATTAGTATACTTCTACACCAAAATAATATTTCATTTTATATGAAGCATTTCAGCACAGGTGATAAAACCGATAATTAAACCGATAGCGTTTTAGCAGCTGCTTGGAAATTTCAAACTGCGGCCACCTGAACATCGGTTTCCGAAACTTCACATACAGACTACGAAATTTCTGTAACAACCAAAGTACTGTAGCCAGTTCGGAACAAGATTTACGGTGCTTTACCGGGCCCCGTAAATTAAGGGACCACGGGACTTCGCCCTTGTAATCATGGGGGTGAGTTCAACCGCTAACGCGCGGTTAAGACTTCCTCTCAATACCCGAAAGGGAAACAGGAAGTATATTTATCCTTTAAATATTAACGAATATGGTTTTCCGACTTAAAACATAATCTATGTTTTCATAGATGAGGATCGACGTTAAAATATTCATTTATTCGAGGAATAAAAAAGAAGAATCAGTTTCCGATTCGTCTAAGTAGCCAAATTGATAAAAATAAAAAATATATCATTGACTACAAACGAACAGCGTTAATCTCTATTTATATACATAATTTTTCATAAAATTTTTTCACGTCAACAATGTGATACAGTGATACAATTAGCGTGTCATAAAATCATTTCAACGAAAACATGGTTTCATTAATTTCTTGTCACAAAAATCCATTTCTTGAAAAAAGCAGAGGTCGTAGACAAATTTTCAGATCACGTTTGAAATCAGCGTGAAAAAATCTGCGGGAAAGCATACATAGCATGTTAAAAAAAAATTCTGTCCGTGGTAACGGAGAAACCACATTTTCTTGAAATTGTGCAAGTTTGACTAATTTTCTCAAGGTTAAAAACCGATCGTACCGTAATGTCCCTATTTTTCCCATATTCTGCAAAGTTTCCGTTTTCATTAAAAAAAATTCATCGCTTTACCTCATTTCTATCGAAAGTTATTTCTTCTTGAATCGAGTTAGGTCAAGTTTCCCCAGTGTGCGCCGGCCCTGCCCTAGCCGTAATATCTTTGACGTGTCAGAGGAATCCGCGTTACACGAGAGCTGACTGTATCGAGTGAAGCGTTATTATTATGAATGTATCGGCGAGATCTTCGCCATCGATGTCTTCGGGAACGAGAGACAAGCGCGTGAGCTATACGAGAGAAGAAACGGAATTGGATCCGCGTCGTGTTATGAATAAACGGTTCAAATCGTAGCATTGTCTTGAAACGTGTCTATCTCGGTTGGCGAGTTATATGGTAGCAGAGACGGGTTCTATAGAGCGTAGGGGAGTAGTTTATCGATATTTTCGTCGGTTGCCATTGACTGTCAGCGGAACGACAACGACGCCCCGAAAAACCTTTCCGGCTCCTCTTGGAAATTGTTAAAAAGCAGAGGTGTCGGATGGTCGGACATAAATCACCATTAAAGGGCACACGGGAACGTTCTTGGACGTTATGAATAGCCGCGATTTAAATAAAATGGATTGGCAGGAGATGGCTTCCTCGTCGTTTCTCTCGAAATGAGCCCGAAAAACGGAGGACGCGCGGTCCGAAACTGTTCGCATTTCTCACCGGGGGCCGCGAAATTTCGGTGCAAGTTTTGCGAGCGCGAGAACGAGATGATGAAGATGCCGCAACGTTCTATAACCCAGTCCCAAGGGTATTTCTAGTTTCACGACAGATTATTAATCATTTCGTTGCTGCTGGAGGCCGACACCCAAAGGAACGCATTTAGAACTTTCGGGAATGAAATTTATACTGTCATCCAGAATAACGTATAGGGAGCGAGTTAATTTGGATCGTGATCTCCATCTCGGCACGTGAACGACAAAAGTTTGTATCGGAGAGAGTGAGCTCCGAGATATAATTTTAATAAATCCCGCCTCGTCTCCGGTGAACGATACGATAATTCACAGCGAGCACCTCGCGAGATCGCAATTCGATACCGCCGGTGCCAATTAAAATTTCATTAACCACGCTTTAGCGGATATTTCCGATTTCGCGCCGATACTTGTTGCACTATTTTTCTTCGTCCCGCGGGAGCCTGCTACTTAGAACGCTGTAGAATAAATTACTCGATGCTGTCGACACGGAAGAGATCGTGCCAATGAACAAGAAGAACTGTGCACGAACGTGACGTCGTTCACACAACATTTCATTAACACTCGTAAGGTTAAATCACTTTTTTTACCGACCGTTTAATAAATTTTTTTAATAATTACTTAGTTAACATGTTCCAATGTTCAGCTGCTTCTCAACCCCTTGCCATAACAATTTCTTTACCGTTACGGTGATTAGAACCGTCTTTATCCCCAAAAATATCGTCGAAGAGAAAAGAATATCCGATAGTCAATTAAATTTGTAAATAATAAGCCGGACTAAATCTGTCTTCAGAATGGATTTGTTGCGGTTTTCCCCCAAAAAAAAGAAAAATCAGCTCAAATTTATACAAAAAATATGAAGGAGAAAAAAGTTTTGTAAGTAACTTCAGAGTAGAAGTGAAGATAAGAAAACATAAATTGTCACAATACCTTTGACTCTTTATTTTGTATAGGATTTTATTCGGGCATGTAATCAATTATTATTTTCCCCACTGACGATCCCTGAAGTTTATGGTATAATTAATGAGGGGGCTATTTCTTTTTGTGGTAAAACATGTAGTCGATATTTTATCCGGCACGTTAATGTGAAAAACATACACATCGCTGTACACGCTTTGGGAAAGAAGTTCGAATACATTCGTTAATATCAATTTGCAACATTATTATCAAACCGATGCATTATTCGTTGCACACGATTCGCCGAATGAGAACGAATGACAGAAAAAGAGAGGGGCGTCGTTTCACACTTGTCTAACTACTTATCATAAAAGTTCTCTAATGATTTACACTTGAACAAGGCACTCTTTCAGCACCCCAACGATTTTTCGATGCGTTCAGTAACTTTATAAAGAGGCTCTCGAAAACCAAGCGTTCTGTTCCGAGTGGAAAAATTTAACAATATTTATAAAATTCATTTTAAATACCTCCGTTGCTGTGCTTTATTCTAATGTAAATAGAAATAGTACTTTCAAAAAGAATAATCAACTAAGCCAAAATGAAAATCAAAGGGAGGGAATAATTCGCATTCCGCAACAGATTTTTCCGAAACCCTAACGCAAAGCCGTGAACGTAGCAACTTTATCCGCGGAAATGCAAGTGTGAGCTACCGGGCATCACAAAGAACACGAGAAAGAGAGACGATAGGTTAAGCCGGCGAGGCTTACTATCATAAAACAGAAAAACATTTTCCCTCTTGACAAGCCTCGGTCGCAAGCCTCTCGAGTACTACTCCTTTCAGTTAATGCACGCGCGTACTCGCACACGCGATGGCACATGTGTGCTCCGAAGAAAGGGTGGGGCTTGCGGTTCTACGAATCAATATCGGTCGTTATGAATGTTGTTTCCAGTCTGCCAGTACCGCGGAAAAATCTTGACGACCAAGAACTATCCGCTTTCAACCCTCAACCCTTAACCTTGTGCGGAGGTCGGACTGGTGCGATGAATAATAAGTATTCATTCTCAACAGGTTTCTTTCCCGATTATACTGACAATAGCTAAAAATATGTCGATTGTTTGTCTCAATAAAAAACAATATGTTCAATATTAGTCCAGTCGCCAGGTACTTTTACCTGGAAAGTATTCCGAACTTAATTTTGACACGTCATTTAGGGGTACTCTGCCGTGTCGAATCCGAGTTTGAAGAAAAAACATGTTTCTCGACTTTGAACAATTATTGTGATGTTATTACATAAGATATTGTATTGGACTTTACATATTTAAACATGTTTCAACAATCACAACGTATTACTATTGTAAAGAACAATACAATATATTATATAGTAACATCACAATATTTGTTCAAAGTCCAGAAAAACATGTTTTAAGATACAATAAACAGTTATATAGAAATATTTTTTTTGTTGGACAGTCTAATTTGATCTGTCTTTTCCTATATTCGTCAGTTGCCACTTAATTTCCTAATTTTGAACGTCTGTGTCTTGGTGCCTATTCGGTGAAAAAATACGTTTGAACAGTGAAATTTGAAGGAAAATATCTGTTTTATTATATTACTGTATTTATTATTATATTATTATATACTGTATATTATTGTTATTATTTGCTACAGGCTCCGCGGTTAATTGCTTAATCCGGCACTGAGGCCGTTTAACAAGAATCGCGACTTTACTGTACGTTTAAAGCTGCGCGCCGTGTTTCGTGATTGATGGCTAAAATACGATACAGAACGACGCTGTGAAATGATGATAAAAATTCAGTCTAATTACGGTAGAACGATTATATAATCTGCTTACGGTCCGACAAAAAAGAGCCGCCACCCGTGGTGAAATTGAATTTACAACAACTGCGAATATACAATGGCGGCGCCACATGTTTTCAAAAGTCCATTATGTTTACGTCCGGGCATTAACATTGAAGTATATCCTGAATGTACAATACATTCTGAAAAAGTTAGATTTTCCTGTATGAATTTTACGCAATATATAACCACTTGTTTAACCACTCCATTAAAAGTTTTATATTAATTATGTATTTTATAGATCACGAATTTCCGTGCAAATTTTTCGTTAGCGTACCACCTTTTCGCGAAAGCAAACTACCATTTTGTTAAGAGTAGTTCTGCTATTTATTTGTTTTAGATTGAAATAACTCTCGATTGTTTGTTCCTCGATCCAGTTCATCTAATACGTATACACGCAATGTAACGGGAAGAATCGATCGGTTTAAAATAAATACACTGCCAGATTAAAAAGGAAAGGTGAGACACGTTCTACAATATATTCTGATCATTTTTAATACAACGTTTCGTGTCGGTAAGCGTATAATTACTTTCTAGACTAACGAAATTTCAAGAAATACAATTTTTTAGCGATCGTAAAATTTCAATATGAAAATTCCACGAAAATTCCTTAATCAAGTGCAGTATAAAATTTTGAACAGCTCTATAGTTCAGTCTCAGTTTGTAATAAATAATGAAAGAACACTATAGCCATAATTCGTGAGGTTGTCACCGTCAGCTCCGGTCGATTGCCGAAAATTACTATCTACGATCTAGCAGTTCCCGAAACGTTCTGCTTCGTCTGTTTGCACTGAATTAATTGTCTTAATTAACGCACGGTTCGATGAAGACTATCGATGGCCCAAGACCACCGGACAAATCGCTTCCCTATTTGCGACTGTTTACATTGATTCGAGATTCCAAATAAATCACGGTCGCTTGTTATGTCGTTACAAGCAATTGAAACGGGTATGAACACACGCCGACTTGTGATTGTTGGTAAAAGCAATTCATCAACGTCGTTAATTAACGAGCAACGAAAAGCGATAGTGTTTTCGCAATACGAATCGGACATGCCGAACTGTGTTTAGCATAAATTTCATTTGGAAAATCAATGCCTACTTCGTGATTCTCTTTTCTTCTTTTTTAACGTAATTACGTAAAGACCCTCCATATGATACTGTACAGGATGACAAGAAATAACGGAGTTTAACAATTCTTATTATAAATCTTTTAGCATAAATTTCATTTGAAAAATCAACGCCTACTTCGTGATTCTCTTTTCTTCTTTTTTTAACGTAATTACGTAAAGACCCTCCATATGATACTGTGCAGGATGACAAGAAATAACGGAGTTTAACAATTCTTATTATAAATCTGTCAAATTGACGAATTTTGAAAACCAAATAAAATATGTAAAAAAAAACTTTTTAAATACCACGCTCGTATTAGAATGCATTAAAAAGGGGATAATAATATTTTTAGTATTTTCACCTTTTTAGTGCATTCTAATGTAAGAATGGTTTTTAAAGTTGTTTTTATTTTCTATGTTTAAGCCTTTACTACCGAGCGTATTTGGTAAGAGCCGCTTACCGAGCAGAACCGCCGATCTTTGTACATTGTACACCCACTGTATATGTGATTGCTCTCTTCAGCCTCGGATTGTTGCTAGGGAAAGCAACTGTACCAAACCGGAGACGCTTTGTCCTCGTATAAAAATCGCGGATTCGTGAAAACTGTTACGGATCCTTGTCCGAGTAAATAATTGAGAAACAGCTATCGGTCGGTGTAAACTTTAAAATGGAAAAATACGCAGTGTCCCGGCCAATTTTTCAGGGAGCTTTCCGCACTCCGCGCGGAAATAACTCACGATCGTGAACGGTACCGAGGTAGATACCCTTGAAATCTGGTCCCACCGAGAGGATATTTCAGCCGAAGCATAGCGATAAATCGGATGACTTATTATCGAGAGTAATCTCCCAACTAAACGAAGAAATGTGCACGGGAAATATATTCTTCGCGAGGAAACGCTGTGTCTTCGTTAACGCTCCCTAACTATTGGAAACTGAAACAAAGTATTCAACACACGACGTTGGTATCGCTGGTTTTCCCGCGTATTGTACACCTTATACTACTCATAATTATTTGAACGACAGAGATTTTACATTTCACCCCAACTTTTAACATTTACATGTAAATGCTTCATGTTCTTTTTAATACATAGAATGCTTTCACCTAATGAATTTTTTGCGACCCACTCGAATACATTATACCCTTAATCTGTTCGATATAACGTATTTATACTGGTCGTGATTATTTGAGTGACAGAGATTTTCATTGCGCATGCTCTGTATCTTAATCGTCAGATTTAGAAAAGAAATAAATAAATAAAACAAATATATCAAGTACTATTTAATATTTTAGATTTTATTTTGCTTAAAAAAGATAGTATCTCAAATAAGATATAGTTTCGAAAATAAAATATTTCTATTTTAACAATCGGAACCAGAAAATAAAGTATTTCCATTTGAACAATGGGAAACACAAAATAGAGTATTATATTTTTGGTGCATATTGAAGTTTGTTGATAAACATACGGTGTATCTTATAAATGTATTGAATGCGAATAATTTTCAGCAATAATATTTAAAATTGAAATTGGAAATGAAGATACAGTCCAAATATTTCCAATATTCTTAAAATAAAATACTATAAATAAATAAATAAATAAAATATTTTGTTTTTTTTAAATTGTACACATACTTTAAAATAAATAGCTTTACTTATTATTTACTATTTAAAATACTATTTTCTCCAGCTCTGGCAGTTAAGAATGGACACATTTTCCAAATATTTTCTTATTTTACATAATATAGTATATCATTTTGTTAAATACAAAAAAAAACCGAAACTGACATTCAGAAATGTCTTCCGTTTCGCTACGTACAAGGGTGCATGTTTTCACATATCTCTATGTGTTTCCTTCCACGTTTATCTGTTTATTGAGTTATGAGATTAAACAGCAATCGTGATGCAAATATAGAAGTGAAAATGATTGGGATTGCAATGGTCGTCTATCGAATAGATTTTTTTTCTCTCGCGTGTTCGTGTTTTCATTGTTACCCCGTGGGACTGATCGATCATTGGGTGATTGAAATCGTGAATAATACAAAAATTGACAGTCCTCTTTTAGGTTTTGATTGCACTGCGTTCCAAATAGATTAAAATTATAAACCTCGTTCAATCGTTGTTCGATCCTATAAAACTTCAAAAGTTTTCGACGATCGTTACGCCACAGAGAAAGCTAATTTCAAGCGTATTTCAACATGATTAATGTCGGTATTCGTTTGACCGTGCGCGTATCGTTGAGATTGAAATTTCTCCTAAATACCTTCGGTATTGTCACGTGATAAATTCGTTGACCAGTGATTTTAATAAGATCAATACACGATCTTGTGACAAGGTTTTCACATTCTCAAGGGTCGACAACTTTTTCCAGCCGATTAGCCTATCTTATTTTCTATGTCAATACTCGATGTTCAGTATAGATTCAGCATTTCCCGTTAAGTATCATGGGATCAAATGTCATAACCAACATCCTATCAATAGTCATTCATCCCAATGGCATCGTGACTGGCTTGATTCATCGAAAATTGTATGCGCGTTCGTACATCGCATCCTATTGATCAATCTTTTTCACGATTCACGATTACGTGCTTCACGTAAAATGCCATACACATAATTGCGCGTTGTACTTGTAATTAGGTGAATTCCAACGAATTCGATTTAAAATGTTTTAGAAAAATAACCAAAGTTTTTCGGGATCATTAAATCATTTCCGAAACAAATTCTTGTGAAGTACATCTATAAGAATTATTTACTGCAATTAATTAATTTGCTTTAATTAAAAAGCAACGGACGAACAATTTCCTTGAAGTTTTTCGACAAATAAGTTAGTTTTCGACATTTACTAATAATGTTATAACTAGACAACGGATGTTTATGTTTTTATGACAAAAATGGGGAACTGTTAATTTGAAACAGCAAAAACATTAGAAGAATTCAGAAATACTGTTATATTATTTTCAAGTTATTAAACACACACGTGTCAAAATGAAAAAATATTTTCATTTCACTTCAGTTTGTTGTAAATCAGGTAGAAAATTTTAATTTTGCAGAAAGATCCGCTGTCTAGTTACAGTGACTCCCACTGATGTTCGAACACTCTTAAAAAGACGATTATTTTTTAAATATCGGATTCGAACTTTTTTGGAAAAGTTAGAACAAGTTGTCGGAACAAAAGTTGTATTTGGCAATATTTTTATGTGGGCTTATATGGAAAATTTAGAAAATACGTTTCGTAGATCTGTATCAGTGAAATATAATCTAAAAATTTAATTAAAATCGGTTGACGTTGGACCGACAAAGTTTAAAGATGGTAAAAATTAGAGTTATTCATGATAATCCGTATTGTATATGTTTATGAACAAATAAGATATTTTTTCGTTATTATTATATCTTGTTTTAACATTCTTAGTCATTAGTCATAATGAAATTCTGATTGCGTATTAAGTCATTATTTATGTCAGCAATTATATTTGTAATTATATTCATCCTTAATAAAAAATTTGGTCATTATTCACATTACGCTGAAATACTTAGGTAGTCATTACTCATAGTCACGCTCAAGCATTTATTTATAGATTAATTATTGGTCACTTTCGTAGAGCTTATAAAGTTATTAGTCAATAATCATAATTGTGACTAGCGTTTGCCCAACTCTGCAACCCAATATCGATGGTTTTCCTTAATTTGTTAACTAGCTGTTACCGACACACAAAGAGGGCAATTTAGCAAATGTACGACCGCAGAATTTCGTCTTCGGGCGAAACCCCGAGCAGAAAAACCGCAGATAGAGAATAACATGGGACCAGCGACATCCTGATGGATTCAATCGGAATAAAAAGTAAGTGTTTGCCATTTGCAGAGAAGTGAAATGCGGTTTCGTCGTGACGGCATATCGATTCAACTTGTAGGTAGTAACGAAGAGAAGTGAGACTGATTTCATTATACGCTACACTGTCACCGGGCGTGCTGCTCGTAATCATGATTGACGAGACGATGTATTATACATGTTGCCAACGACATTTTCAATATAACCAGCTATTCGTAAATTACATAACAGCGCACGCAGTTATCCGCAATATTACGGTCGAAAATCTGCCGAGACTATTTCTAGTAATGTCTGCTAATAAACGCTGAGAAAAACGAAAGAAACCCTTCGTCCCCCATCTATCATCAATAAAATACCGTTGACGCTATTGTACCGAAACTCGGGCGAAAGTTTATCCATTTATCGAGCAATCTCCAAGTATAATAGACAAATTGAAATTCTTCTCGATCGAAATTGTAATAATATTAAATTTTCTGTTTTTGGCGCACGGTTCAATCATTAATAGACTACCAGCAAATTTGCAAATTAATTTCACTCAACGTTTGTTAATTTGCCGCAATATATGTTTTCAAAATTTTAAAATTCTCGCTTGAAGATGATCCATACAAGGATCGAAACGTTGAGTTAAATTAATTTACAAACTTGCTGGTAATCTATTCATGATCGAATCGTGTACCGAAACACATCAAAAATAAACAAAGTAGCAGAAAAAATATGTAGAAAAGAAAGAATAATGTTTTTGTCGAAAAAAATGAGTTCGAAGGTCCGCTGGATTTCTCACGGCTTAATATTTGCAGGACGTGGAAGCTGAGTCCTATCGAACATTAGTATTTTCAAACGGAATTTTCGAACTCGATTTTCTTGCACAAACGTTCTTCTTATTTTTCCAAGTTAATGGTTGTGCCAAGGTATCGACGACACCCTGTACAGTTGGTTAATAGAACCGTTATTGGGATCTGACAGAAGCTGTCGCAATCGCCTAATAGATATCGCAATTGAATGAAAAAGAACCGTTTGATGTGTCGGTAGCTGCCCGTCGGTTTTTCGGCTAAACAAATTCGGTCGTCGATTCCGATTCCGAATTGGAAATTGCCGATCGTAAAATCCGCAGTCGAAGGGGACTTACCTTGAGGTAGGACGGTGAGCAAAAGGACTATTTGGAGACCGGCGCTGACCATACAGAGGTTTATTCGCATCTGCGGCAGGGCTCTCGTCTGGTCCGCCATGGCAAATGAATTTTGCAGACTCGTCGCGGTCGACATCTCTTATTCGCAAAAGGTCGGCCACCCGAATTCGCCTGCTCGTCGTCTTCTAGTATTCCGAATGGGGGCTCTCGTCCGTTCTCTTGTCGCGCGGCACTGCGGAATTCCGTGTGTCACTTCTAGCTGCGATCACCGTCTCGCACGTCGCCCGGGAACTCTTCGTCGTGTGCTCTTTCACTGATTATAACCATGACACACCACCGGGTGTCGGCCGAGTGGTGCGGATCGCGAAACAGTTCGCCAGTCAGACGAAGAGCGCATTTATTAACCGTGTTCACCCTACTCAGCCGTCACAACCGAACGTTTCCTCATCACTTTCCGCGCGCGACAATGTACATCGGGAACTTCGGCGAAGTCCTCGCTCGTATTGACAGTGGAGTTCTAGGTCCGCCTCGAATTTTCCCACGCTTCGGGCATGCTCCTCGTTTAACTCTCTGAAAATAATTATTCCCTAATGTCAGTCCGGCTCGCCGAATCAACTCCTGCCGTTTTCATTATTTCATTATTTTCATTCGCTTCTACCAACCCGTCACTATCTTTTACCTCTACCACCGGTCAGACATTTTAATAGAATACAAGCGTTCCATGATTTCGCTGTTCCATGACCAACTGTCACACGTCAATCATTTTTTACCATGTTAGCTCGCTTTCTTATTTGTTTGTTTGTCTGTCTGTCGGTGAGAAATTTTGCAATTGATTTGAAACTGACTTCCTGATTAACTAGAGACTTGAAATTGGATACATGGCTCAGAGCTGGATGACTATGCATTATTCAAAAAAAAATTTTAAGAAGACTATCTGTTTTGGAGGAATAACAATTAAATATGAAATTAAGTATGAAATTTAGTACATGTCTCTGTTATAATTTCATAACCTGGTGAAAGTGTTAAAAATCCATTGAAATATTTCACATACACAAATCTAAAAATAAATTTTTTAAAAATACCTCCTATTTTTAAAACAAACTAAAAAGTGACAAACTACAAAACTAACTTAACTAAATTACAAAACTAACCTCGTACAGGTAGTAGTGAAAATTTGTGATTCTTAATTTTGGCTATTATTTTCATCGTGTTTCATTTGCTAATAGTTCTACGTTTACTATATAAAAATGAATCGCATTAATTTATATTTTGTTACAAAGAAAAATGGGTGATCACGAAACCTATTCTCAAAATTTCAACCAATTTAAAACCATGCAAACCTTACTATCTGAGCAGGTTTGGGGTAGTTTTTGATGGGGGCGATAATATTGCAAACTGTAGGAATTACGTAAAATATGTATACGACATTATTTATAGAATTTTTTACGAGCTATATTTTTTTTCGAGAACTTTTATCTGTACAATTAATATTTTATGAAATAATTAACAAAAACAGTTTGACCTTTGCAAGGGGCTGGGGCACGAGTGCCGCATTCATTTGAGAATCTTATGTACTAGATAAAAAGAAGGTAATATGCCAAATTTAAGAAGAAAATAATTCTCTCGTAACTGTGATGATCAGTTGATGAATTTTTACAGTGTGTGCGGTTAGATTTCACCGCTGACGCTATTATTGCTCCCGGAACAGGTAGATTTATGTTGCAATATGCGTTCTCTGCAATTCTCTCGTAATTAGATTGATTGGTTAATTAATTTCTACGATGTATGCCGTCAAAATTCACTACTGTGCAATGCATAATATGTACTGTGACCTGCCGGACGTTGACACTGGACTAGTAAACATAATAGAAATTTCAATTGATAGAAAAATTAAGTCTTGCCTTACTTTTATTTGATAATTCGTTCACGAATATAAATTTCGAAACAACGCGCACTCTCGAAAAATATATTCCAATGACAAAATAATTTTGTTAAACAAACGTTGTTTTACATATTCGACTACTTTAATCGTGTCTCGGTAGAAAATAAAGCAGGAAGGGGAGTATTTATAATAGGTCTGCCGGAGCGCAGTAGGTTACTGGTCCGACATATGGCTGACTCATACTACTAACCGCTTTAGGGGAATACAATACGTTTTCTCACTTTCCAGACATCCTACTAGTAAACTTACTTTCACTTTTCTATAGATTTATTTAACATAACGGATCGATACGTCCAATATCAATGTAAAATATTATATTCTATAAACTATTATTCCTCAACATTCTATTTTGTTCGCCATACCTGAAACGAACTTCGTACATTGTATCTTTCTATTATTTTACTCTAAACCGTTCAAAAATGGCTGAATAAAAAATCCTTCAAATCTGAAACCGTGGAATATTGAAAATGAAATTCAATAGCAACAGAGCATTTTTTGAAGCCTTAAAAATTCTATAACAAAATAGAAGTTTGCAATATGTTTGCAGGGAACACTGGATAGCCGCACTAGACTCTCTCGATTCACAACACGACACTATTTCGCTATAAGCGGAGAGGGATTTCGTGTGTTCACATTGGAAAGACGTGCCGCGACTAAAAACAATTTGTTGCTGTTGGGTCAGATAACTGCTGTCACGGAGCACCACGCATTGTCGAGATCTGTGCTACCACGGAATGAGAAATCCGTGGAAAATTTACTTCGAGCCTAAACCGTTTCGAATCAGCTCGTAGGGACACGATCGGAATAAAAGAATTCGCTGCGGCCAGAAGAATGACCGGAAATATTTCCGATTAACATCATCGTCGGCATTACTCGTAATGGAATCGATGAGTCGGTAAGTTCTGCGTCAACTGGCCATTTCGGAGTTCACCGAAATTACAAATTCCCGAGATACCCGATCGCGGGATAGCAAATTCTCCGGGATTTCATTCGGCGATGAGCACGGAATGATCGGCGAGTCAAACAAAAAGCGAGTCATGGAACATGGAAATCACATTTCCAAGCTGCCGCGTCATACGATCCGGTTCGGTACTACGTCCAGGAAATTTCAATACCGATTTCAACCTTGTCAATACGAACGTACCTACGAATTGCGTTCGGCGAGACTGTCGCCGGGTATCATTTATCAGTAACAACCGCCAGTGTATATCTCTGGCCTTGATAACCGGGCCTGTCCGGTCCGTGGACAAGTCTCCGAATCTTTCGGTTCACAGGTGTCCGTATTAGATACGCGTATACGAACGTGTGAACGCTGGCTCCTCTTCGGCCGGTGTTGATTTCACCAACCGATCACTGTCACGTTTAACACTATATCTATCCAGGTTCGGGCGAAGTTCAACCGACGAAATCGATCACCTGTTTCTCCTCCCGTTGCACTCGAGTCTCCTCGGCTCGGATCTTTCTAACATTCCTCATCAGTAATCCTGGGTAGCGCGAGAACGAAGACGATTCGCGCGACAAAGTTCGTCGACCCGGACATCGAATCTACCACCGAAAGGTTCGATTCCATAAACGAGAAAGAGAAAGAGAGGTGAAGCGATAGAGGCAGAGAGAGGAGAGAGACAAAAGAAAGAGAGAGAAAGATCCGGAGAAGAGTTTTCGAACAGCTCTCTCCCGCTATCGGACGAACGTCGTGCCGCGGTCGCACCTTAGCACTGTTATCATACGGGATCCTATCTGAAGATGAAAGCTATGCTATCGCGATTCTTGGACGCACCACGAGACTGCGTTCGGTGGCTGATCGGCCTCGTGCATCGTCTTCTTCGTTCTACCACTGTCCACTGGATCCTCCATCCTTTTGGGTATTAGCACCACCTTCCACCTCCTTCGCTCTGCCTCCTACTTCACCGGAGCGCAACACGGTGCTGCCCGTATCCAGGCAACTTGGCCAAGCGTGCTGTTCTCACTCCCACTTTTCCGTGGAGTTTCCTCTCGCATCAGATCCTCGCGGAACACTTCATCTTCCGTTGTGCTCGTTGCTCGCACAGCCACCTCCCTCGCTCCTGTAGAAAATCATTCTCACGAGCAGGTGCTGCTGCTTGGTCGAACCACCACCGCCACCACCCTCTCTCTTTCTCTCTCTTCTTGTTTCCCTCCGTCTCAATCACATCCTTCAACTCCCGGAGGATATCGAAACACGGCGACGCGACGTCTCCTCTGCCTTTCACTGCTGGCAAATGATCACCTCGCCATGGTGCGCGTTAACCCGGAACGCCGGGGTTACTCTGTTTCGCGTTTCCCGTTCTCGTTCGCGTTTCGCTCTCTACCCTGTTGCTGGACACTACAAACACCGCCCGCCTCTCTCGTTCTCGGCGCTGCTCGGCTCGGCTCGGCTTCGCTCGATCACTCAGGTGTACAAGCGTCCCGCAGCTAGCCAGGTGTAGCAGATATACGGAGGATGTGCGGCGAGACGGGGACGTGGTATAACCTCGCTGCTCGCACCGGCTACTATAACGAGGATAAAGTCAGGCCGGTGTGTACGGACCACCTATCTCTCTTCCTCTCTCTCTCTCGCTGGACCCGGGGGTGAGAACTGTCGGAGAACAAACAGGCCTGCGTTTTCGTCGGCAAACACTGTATCACACGCGAGACCACGTTAGCGGCGTCGTCGTCTACAGGCAGGCGTAGGCGACTCGCGGTAGACTGAGACAACGGTCGAGAAAAAGGTGAAGCGGACAGAAGCGAGGCGTGTGCGCGGGTTGAGCCAAAGGGGCAACAGCTCGGCGGATGGTAAGCGAGGGGGGAGAGAGATCGAGAAAACGGGAAAGAGAGACTGTGTGTATGTGTGCGAGCAACGGAGACAGGGAGAGGTTGTGAGATAGAGTGAGAGAGAGTCAGTGATTCCAGGGGTGAGATAAATGGTCGGACAGTGTGTGTGTGTGTGTGTGTGTGTGTAATAGAGAGAGAGAGGGAGAGAGAGAGAAAGAGTAACAGACTGAGAGAAGGGGAGAGAAAACCGCCTCGTTCTGCGATCGGGTACCCAAACGGAACTGAAAATACCCTGAAATGAGAGGCGATCGGGGTCGTGTACGAGCTGCCGGTCGAGCTCTCGCGACTCGCAGCTACCGCCGCGATATAGACGCGAGGAAGGCTCTCTGAGATGGGTACAACCTACCCTCCGCCATCCCCTATCCATTCTACATCCCTTCCTCGACGGGATCCCCTACCTCCGAGGTTCAGTCCCACCACGATTTCGCGGGAAGCTGCGAACTGGACCACCACGCAACTAGCGTCCTCCCCACTATCGGTTCGGCTACCAGCCGGGTGCCCTGGTGAGACAGAGAAGCAGGATCGGAAGAGTGGGTGGCCTGGGTTGGAGGGCTCGAGGACACCATCCCCGAAGCCCACCCCACAGATCAATATTCTGCCCACCACCGTGCACCGGAGAACTCTCTGTTCCTCTCTCTCTCATTCTCCGTCTCCTGGATGCTGGATCCTTGCCTATCCCCTACCCCCCCTCTCCCTCTTTCTCTTCCTCTCTCCGGCCACCTCTCGCACAAACCCCCATAGTTCACCCACCCGTTACCGTGTAACTCTCAAGGTGTGCGTGCCTGTGCCGTGCCATATCCCTCTTCCGCACCTCCCGCGAGGTGTATGGATTCATGCGTGGACTCGGAAGTACTTTTACATATGTACCATCAGTGTGTACGTTAAGTGCGCGGCCCTTCTATATATGCAGCATGTTGATTCCGTAGCGACAAGGAGACGACGACGCTCCAAGAAGGATACTCCAAGCATGGGTCCAGGACCAACGAGAGGGATTAGTGCACCGGGTCCATCCGGAATCCTAAGACCGATGTCGGATCAACGACATCGAGCCGCGCGCCTCTTCGAGTCCTGCCACCACCGATTAAAGCGAACTCGGTATAAGTAGAACGTACCGGGGTGACACGGTTGATGAACCAATCGATCGATCTCGCACCTGTGTGCATTGAACATTAACGATGATAGCACTAACGAATTACCGATCGTCGACGACGCTCCACGGCCTCTGCCCGAGGGTGGCCTGTGTGCCACGTAAACGACGGTTGTATCGTCGGTGCAACCATCGACTTCGTTATCGCCGTTGCACTTGGATATTATTTCGATTAGAACAAAGAAGAAACCACTAGCGCCGGGCATACGCACGCTTCGGTACTTGTTGCACACGAATTCGCCAGGGATGAATGAAATTTGTTAATAGCAGCCTGCGTTTTCTAGGCTTGCAGTCTGGTATTCTGGGAGAAATGATTGACCAGAAGGGGACAGGGAGGCTGGAACGCCGGAAAATTTGCGGATGGGTTTTTTTATATGATTCTGTTGTTAGGTTAGGTTCCGAAGATGATCAACGGCGAAGGCACTTTCATCGCCGTATTTAAAGGAGATCTTACGGGCTTCGGTTTTCTACATCTTCGTTGACATTTTCTGAATCGCCTTTTTCACCAACGCACTTTCGACGAACGTAGTGCAGATGTATTGATTACTGAGAGAACATTTTTTTTTGGTTAGTCGAAAATGTTAATTATTGAATCGTTGAAAATTAGACAAGAGTCACCTGTACAACTGTTATACGTTTCTCATTTCACAAACTGAACCTGCCCCTCGGTGTTGATACAGTGGTAAAAGATCGATGAAATAACAAGATAAATAGTTGTTTCTCAATGGTTTTTTTATTTAAATTGATGAGTTAACATTTACATCTTAAGTTTCTCGGTTATGCGTTTCGGGGAGATTTATCTACAAATAACAGAACAGTATTCGGGGGAACTGTGTCAAATTGATACGAGGGATGAGGGTTAAAGGCACCTGCCACATTTGGATCATTTAATATGATGCAAAGGTATACAAACGTTTTATGAACGTTGGCTCATAGCTTAATTAGAAATGCACGGATTCTGAAAAAGTGTCGATGACCCCTGCATTTGTTTGCCTGGAAATGGCATGTAAATAAATCGGTAACACAAGATCATAAAGTGTATCGTAAATAAAATTTGTTATTACGATTGTTACGGTTATTACATTGATAAATTTTATTCAATTTGATTTATTGATAGACGCTGTTTGTGAATTTTCATGAGATCGTGTTTTCGGTTCATTTATATTTTTTTTTAACATAAATTACTGTCTAATCTTGATCAATAAATAAGTGGCTGTGTGTCAAATATTAAAATCTCTTGTTTTATCTTGTAACATATATTTGAAGCTTGGCATGTACGTGCAGAATTATATGATAAACTTTTACTGTATTTATTATTACGGTATTGCATTCTGTGTTGTATACACAGTACATAATACAGTATTTTATGCGTAAATGTCCCAAAAGTCTGAGCCATAAAAGTCCCTGATGTATCCCCACTACTGCGGGGTATACCCCCTTGAGGGGCCAAGAAGCTCGAGAGGCTTCGGTCACCGAGAAGTATGATATCATGCGGCTCGGGTGTCTCGGTGAGACCGCCTAATTAGAATTTCCAACTTCCTTATTTTTCATTATTTTTTTATGGAACTTCAAGTTCCATATTTGTGGCATTTTTCTGATTAAAATCATACCAAACATGATATAATTCTGATGATATTTACTTGTGTAATTTACTTGTGTAGTTGTCTATTACACAAGTAAATATCATCGGAATTATATCATGTTTGGTATGATTTTAATCAGAAAAATGCCACAAATATAAAACTTGAAGTTCCATAAAAAAATAATGAAAAATAAGGAAGTTAGAAATTCTGATCCCATTGTGTTTACACTTGGGTGTTTATCTCGGCGACCAAGTCTTCTCGAGTTCGGCTGTCCTTCTCTACGTTCGGCAACAGTCAAAGAATAGTGTCCCTGATGCATATATGTCCCTCGGCAGACCCGTGCTAGGGACTTATATACATAAAATACTGTATGTAGAATAAACTGAAGTGCGTGAAACATTCAAAATTTAAATGAATTGTTGGTATGAAAATCAATCAGGAAGAGTATTCGTTCACTTTCAAATTAATTGAATTATTATTTCATCAAACTTAAGATTAATTGATTAAGAAGTTCTAGGTAAAATGGTCGATATTGACAGATAATTTTTGATATAAGACATCAAATAGTTTGATTTAAGATCGTGGTTTTATTAAACATCATTAATCAAAATTCATTGCGCAGATTGAAAAATACTGCTACCTCTCAGTATTTATATACGTCGAGCATAAACGAATTATACTTCTAATGCACACGATGAGCTCAAATAGCGCTAAAATGAAAATTTCTGCACTATAAACTTATTAGCTCGTATCCTAAATAGTTCCCGTGTTATCAACAAATTCTACTGATGCATTCGCCATACTAATTACCCGTCATACTCGAGCCATCTGATAAATAACAACGAATGATCGCAAATCATTGTGAATGTATAATTAATCGAGACATCATTCTTTCTTATTCTATCGGCGAATAAAACTGATATATTAAAATGGAAATTATTTTCTTTAGAAAAATTTATATTTTCCACAACGCATTTATGAAAATTTTCAAAAAGTTTTGGTAGAAATTACTTGGAAAGGAAGTACTCTTCTCTGCTTACAGTAGACAATCCGAAGATTGCTGTTACTGGTCTTCGATAATTTAGTGCTTTTCTCTCCGATCGGTATTTCAGTTCCCATCTCGTCGGATTCCGTCTCCTGTTAAAGATGATGTTGGTTCTGTTTCATGATAAAGGCGATGTAAGTTCTATTCCATTCTAAAAATGTAGTAAATAGTGGGATTTCTTTGAAACAGCAAACTGGACGTTGGTCAAGGATAAACAACCGTATTCAACATATTCAATTTAATGAAATATATTTCTACATTTTGTAAGCCTTAAACACTATTAAAAATTGTATACGTGCAGCTATTAGCTCGACATTATCCTTTATTCGTAAGATACTTGAAGTTCTTACGAATAGAGGATAATGTCGATTGCCCAGGTCTCACCGCGAGGAGGTTGCTGCACAAGAGACCCTGAAAGGGAGTCAGAACGAATGCGCTATTCCTTCTGGCTCCCTTTCTTACAAGGAAATAAATACAGATTTCATATTATCAACTCTTACATTAAAATTTAACTTCTTCCAAATTATAATCGACAAAATGAATTAACCATATTTAAAATAATAAGAGTAAAGTAAAAATGAACGAGTAATAAAATAAAATACGTATATTACACAGTTGCAGTTTCCACAAATATTTATACATAATGACTTGTAACGACGATTCCCCTTTCCCATCTGCCACTTTACCTTCACGGTACTGAGATTTCTCAACATACTATAGCAACTGTGCCCACAAGAGTCGTCTGCTAGGCGGTTTAATCTGGTAACGAAGCAGTTTTATCTGCGCCGCGTCTATGGGTATACAGGGTGTCCCAAAATTCGTGTACTTCCCGGAAATGGGAGGTTCCTTGGGTAATTTGAAGCGACATTTTCCTTTACAAAAATGACGTCGGCGGCTTTGTTTAGGAGTTATTAACGAAAAACACGGACCAATCAGAGCGCGGCTACAGCGGATTGATTCTGGCTCGGCCAATGGCGCCGCCACGCTAAGCGGGACCTGTCGCTGAGTCGGACTCCGTTCGCTGTAGCCGCACTCTGATTGGTCCGTGTTTTTCGTTAATAACTCCTAAACAAAGCCACCGACGTCATTTTTGTACAGGAAAATGTCGCTTCAAATGACCCAAGGAACCTCCCATTTCCAGGAAGCACACGAATTTTGGGACACCCTGTATATTGGTATATATGGTCTAAGATTGTACCTGATTGTACCAGAGAGGAAACTTCCTCTCCGATTGTACCGACCATGTACAGCAGACGCTACACCATTATTAAAGCCGCCTATAGAGCGCGCCACATACGGTTCGAAGCAAGATGGCCGACGGAAGTTGATACCCCTTCCGTCTTTTCTTACGCCTCCGCAGGCTTATGCTCCGTCCTTTAGGTCTGTGGCTATGTAAACCTGGGTATGCTCTGCCGCTGTCTATTTATACCATGTGATTTATACTGACAAAAGTGGCGACAGAAAATATCCTGGGCGTTAGCATTGTCATTTCCTCTCTGGTATACATACATACAAATACTTTATTCTTTTTTTCCTAAGCTCCAAGCAATTCTCATTACATGTGCTGTACACTGTATACATGTAGCATCATGTCAAAGAATCTGATCTGGTCTGGTGTCTGTCTGATTACTAGCTCTGGTAAATAGTCTGGTATCATCTTGAATATTCTTGAATATACATATATAGCTACAAAATCTTAGACTATGTATACTTGTAGACCTGGTGCTCAGTATAGATATAGGGTTTGCATAGGACAATATGTTCCAAGATAACGAAGTATCTTGTGCCCACAAGTCATGTCACAAGATAATTCCTAAAGGTGGACAGTGATATAAAAACGAAAGTATACAATTACATTTATGCATTATTTCATAAACATTTGGGAAAATGGTGCGAACTGGTTGTACAAAGAATTTCAAGGAACGACAAAACCGTGATATAAATATGTCTTTTCACAAGTATATATATATACATACAGGAAATAAATACAGATTTCACATTGTTAACATCTAAAATTGAAATGTAACTTTATTCAAATTATTATCAACAGAATGAGTTATCAATATTTAAAATAATAAGAGTAAAGTAAAAATGAGTAATAAAATTTAAAAAAAAAGTATCCATATCTCTTTCCCCACTAGGTACACTTTAGCTTCGTAGTATGTACTGTGATTTCTCAACAAACTATATAACACTTTATCTATTATATATATAAAGTAATCAATACCCAGATAGCCAGGCATTTCCTGGGCCAAGTCGGCCCTCGGCTGAAAACAGGCAGAATTTAGATCAAGTTACGCTTGGAGCTACTCAAGGCCGACTTAGCTCAATTTCGGAAGAGATTCTGTACGCGCAGTCGTCGCTATTTGTGCCGTCCAATGGACCAGGAATTTAGACCTGGGCAGAAAGACGGCACAATTCCGGACGCTGGCCGCCGAATTCGGCCGAATTTTCTATTCCTTAAGAGGTCAGCACCGTCGCACTATAATATATATTATATATAAAGAACTGTAAAGAACAACAATATAATAATAATATATATAATTTTGACATTGGCGTTTATTACTTCGTTTTCTCTCCTTGCATGAACATAAAGTATTTTGAATTATCAGTAAACACGTCAGTTGACGTCTGCCACATTAGTGCGAACTATCCTCATCGACGGTGCTGCCCTGGAAAACGGCTATTCACAATAGCGCGACGGTGCTGCCCTCTTAAGGAAAAGAAAATTCGGCCAAATTCGGCGGCCAGCGTCCGGATTTGTGCCGTCTTTCTGCCCAGGTCCAAATCCCTGGTCCATTGGACGGCACAAATAGCGACGACTGCGCACACAGAATCTCTTCCGAAATTGAATTTTTTGCTATCTGGGTATACAATATAAATTATATTTGAGATAGAAAGGTAATAATATTATATATCCATAATTTTAGGAATCGATATTTGATTCTGAAGATTAACAATTTTAGCATATTATGCAAGTTACAGGATATTTTTTTACATATAAATCAATCATACAACATTATAAGCGTCGGTCTGCGTGTCAACCATTTTGAAATTATCTTGTGACGTCACATTTTATGCCGGTTCCATAAATAGGTTTTAGGTCTAAAGCTGTATTCATAAGGGATTTACTTGCAAACGCGTGTGCACCGGAAATTGGTTACCGAAAAACACTGCAGTTCACCCTCGTAGGAATGCAATCTAGATGGTGTTCTATGACCGACGCTTGCGCTGTGCTGTCCTTTCTGTGAAAGCACAGTTCTTTCACACGTAAACCTGTGATTTGGACTATTGTATACTTTCAAAGCAGCATATTGAAATATTTATATTTTGTATGAAATACGTTTAAACCGTAACGCATCAGAGTGCATTTACATAGCAACGGTTATTAATAGCTGTTTGCAGCAAGAAATATTGAAATAGTTTTTTGGTATCGCTGCTTCATGTTCCATTATGAGTGACTATTCAGCGGTTGCTCCGCCTCAAAATTTCAGCCAGAGCACCGCATTCGCGGCGGCTTTGCAACGTGCAAAACAAGTAAGTTAATGTATAAAAGTATCCTAATATTTACCGTCTACGAGCAAAAATCGCTTAAGTAGTCTATATTAGTATTTCTTGTGTAGATGAAACCATACATTCGCTTACATTGTTATAATTTTATGTTTGTAGAATTGATTATTTCGAAGTAATTGGTTTATGTTTTAAAATTCCGTTGATCCTGTTCAAAGAATTCTACAGCCAAATCAATCTTTGAAACATTTTATTGTTGAGATGCCTATTGCTGTTGATCCATTTATATTATCGGAAATAAAGTGTTTATATCATTGATGTTTATACAGCTTGTGTACACTTTCATTGTTAATACATTGCCTGGTATCTAATTATTTTTCTTAAATATTTTTCTTAAACACGGTTAGACCGAGAATTTTTATACAACCTCATAATGATATAGATTATTTTGTAGAAACAAATATGTAAAGTTTTGCTAAATTTAAAGTAATGTGAATACTCGTATCGAGTCACAATGAATTTATTTTAACCTAAATTTTAGTAGTACATTTACGTATAATGCAAATGCGTTATTATTTATAGTATGCGAATCATTATATGTAGCGACTAGGACCTTCCTGATACGTACGTCTAAATTCTGTCTTTTTCCATTTTCAGATAGCTGCAAAGATTAATCCAGCTAGTGCTCAAAATAATCAGGATGCAAAACTGAAACGTCCTTTGGAAGATGGTTCAGGTAAAAAGAAAGTTGATTTGTCAATTTAATTCAAACAAACTTATATGTATTAACCAATTAACTATTTATAAAGAATAATAATATTAGAGCAATACTAAAGTTGTTTTATGAAATAGAATCTTCCTTAACTTTAACGAGGAATATATCTTTACGTTCATCCTTTAACGACTTTGTTACGTTAAAAGTTAAATTACAACATCTTTGAATTTTTCAAATCTTTTACCGTGTTTTGATTGTGCGAAGCTGGAATAACAAAAATTGATTTCATCCCTTAACGCCTTTGTTATATTAAAAGCAACATTACAACATCCTTGAATTTTTCAAGTCTTTTTCTGTTTTATATTCCACGCAACCAATATCTTTATAAATGAATAAACATCCGCAGTCTAATCGTAATATATGTTTTGAACACATTATGATGAATCATGTTACGTTTTAGAACCAGAAGCAAAGAAAATGGCATCGTTAGTAGCAGACCCACTGATAGGACTTCGTGGTCCACCAGGAAGTAATTCGTTAGGAGATTCAAGCAATCAGAGTGGAAGAGCAGGGCAAGCAGGATCGTCAGGACCAATGGGAAATGTGGGAGGTATTTGTAATGAAGATATCAGAGTTCCTGATAAAATGGTTGGTCTAAGTAAGTAAAAAGAAAGTGATAAATGTTTATTTCACATAGAAATCTATAATCGAACCTAAAGCTATATATACAATATACATATATTAATGTTCTATGAACGGAAGAATCATCTATATTTTGATTATTGAGTTTGAATTGTTAAGTCAATATTATCCATAACATTGTGCATTAACCATTAACAATAATGTGTTTACAGTCATTGGAAGAGGTGGAGAACAAATAACAAGATTACAAAGTGAAACAGGATGTAAAATACAGATGGCACCTGAAAATGGTGGGCTACCTGAACGTGTTTGCACATTAACTGGCTCAAGAGAAGCTGTCAAGTAACTTGTTTTTCCTTCTTATTTTGTTAACATTAACTATTTTGTGTGCAATGCATTTTTAATTTGAAACTTTTACCTAGAAGACAGGATTATTTTCTGATGCTACAGCAAGTAGCGTCTATCAAGTATATTAGATAAACCAAAATACATATGCAATAATGTATATATATATATATTTATATATTTTACATTTGTACATATACTTATGTGCCATGTACATATGTGTGTATACATGTATTGAATATATGGTACACATACTGAATTATATGTGCACACATATAAATATCTATTTATATTTGTATGTATGTACATATTTTCCACTAAACACATAAGAATCTTCTTCTCCTTATATTTGCTTGAATAACAAACGAGTGGTCTACTTCTACTGGTAAATTTCCTAGAAACACCTGAAAGAATCAACTATTTATTTGAAAAAAAACATGTTTTTAAAAATCCCATTCATTTTTACATTAATATAAGATTACAGTGTTTCGTACACACGAAATGTATCTGTTGAAAAATGTGTTCCAAGTACAAATAGTTTCTGTATGTTTAGTATACCTCATATGCTATCACTTCATGTTAACATCCATTTCCCCAATGTAGGTTATATGCTTTTTGCATATTCAAATTGTCAAATGTTTTACAGAAATCTTTATTTAGCTCCTGGATGTGAATAGCGGGCTCATACTTGACTTTACATATGCTTCCGAACATTTTATCATTGAAAACTCATTGATAAGTTGTGGCTTTTAATTTCATAATTTTGTACTTACTAATAGTTTTTTGCTTTCAATAGGATGTGGAGAAAGAAGGAAGAAAGGAGGATAGGATATGCATGGGGACGAGTTATTCGCAACAGGAAGAAAATTGAATTTTTTATTTATTTAAATCTGCTTATAATTAAGCCTCTATGACATTTTAACATGAAATTTAATTTTATTATACACTTAAGGAAAAACTCCTTGTCAAGGAAAAAGATAATGTGACATTTATGAGTTATTAATGTTTTGGCACACTGTAGACATCTCATTATGTGTTGCAAACAAATTACATTACATTATGATACATTAATAGAATTATACTTGTATGAAAAGAAATTGTTCATAGTTATATTGCACAAGTAAACTGTATGTGTTTCAGTCGAGCTAAAGAATTGGTACTGTCGATTGTCAATCAAAGAAGTAGAACCGAGGGTATTGGTGACATGAATATGAGTGGAAGTAGCAGTGGAATGATGGGACATCCAGGATTTGTTGAGATAATGATACCTGGGCCTAAAGTTGGTTTAATTATCGGGAAAGGTGGAGAAACGATAAAACAGCTTCAAGAGAAATCTGGAGCGAAAATGGTTGTTATACAAGAAGGTCCCTCTCAGGAACAAGAAAAGCCCTTAAGGTAATCAGAATGTCCGCTTTGTAGCCCATTAATTCACATCTTGTATTATTGTTTAAATCTAAATAATCTGGAGAAGAATGGAAGCTACCTGTACCTTTGTTTATGCAGGATAACTGGAGATCCACAAAAAGTGGAATACGCCAAACAGTTAGTATATGAATTAATAGCTGAAAAAGAAATGCAAATGTTTCACAGAGGCGCAAGAGGTAGTGAGAGAAGTGGAAATTATTCGAACGAAAGCAGTTTTAATCATGGTTCTGGAACTACCGATGGAGTCGAGGTATATATACGTATATATACAACGTATCAATAATATTTATATAGGAATAGATTTAACAAATTAAGAGGGTAGACTGTTTCCAAAGATGCGGGTTTTCAGTAGCCAAAAGCGCTAGATAAAAGATCACTCTAGGCCGCGATCGGCCTCAAAAATCCTATTTTTACGTTTACGAAGCGTAATTTGCATTACTCTGCAACATATAGCTGTCGCAGCTTTATGAAAATGGTTACATGTGTAGATGTATGCTTCTGAATAATGCAAATTACTTTTGAGGGCGATCGCAGTCTAGATCGATCTTTAATCTAGCGTTTTTGATTACTGAAAGACTCATCGTTGTATTGTCGGAAAATGAGAACGCGCATTCATTTTTTCAAATCTTGGAAAAACGTGTTCACCCCCTTAATACAACTTAATTCAAATTTTATATATCTGTTTATAGGTACTTGTTCCAAGAGCAGCAGTTGGCGTAGTTATTGGTAAAGGCGGAGACATGATTAAAAAAATCCAAGCAGAAACTGGTGCGAGAGTTCAGTTTCAACAAGGCAGAGAAGATGGTCCTGGAGATAGAAAATGCATACTCTCCGGGAAACATCAAGCTGTAGAACAAGTTCGTCAACGCATTCAAGAATTAATTGACAGTGTAATGGTAAGTACTAAATTTACAAATAATTAATTGTCTTTTTGTTTCTGTTATACTGAAGATATCCTATTTTACAATGGACAAACAATTTGAGTACGATACGACGATTATACGTAAATGTAATTCGACCACGACTTTCGACTTTACTCGACTCTAACTTTTTAAATTCTGCTTCCTCGTCGCCCGTTTGTCCTGTTTTATATCGCGTGGTTCCTTTGTTTAATACTCGAGCCAACGACCGCTTGCCTTAGACGCGATTTGTCCTTCTGTTTTTCTCGGACGATCGACAATACATCGCGTTTCTCCTGCGCTGTTTTGTTTGTCCTTCCGTTGACCCGCAAGACGCCACGCACTGGTGATCTGCGGAGCAATGCCTGCTGTACCTAAACATTTAGTGGCTTTCGCAATTCGTTCTCTCTCACACACACGCACCCATGTATCCATCTCACACCTTTGAATATTGTCATTAGAGAAGAGACGATGGTAGAGGCAACATGAGTGCAAGAAGCGGTCCACGAGGAAATGGATTTGGTGGTAACCGTAATCCAAACGAATATGGTGGGTGGGATAGACGCCAAGGAGGACCTATGCAAGATAAAATAGAAACAACATTTAGCGTACCATCGTCGAAATGTGGGATTATTATTGGAAAAGGTGAGATTATATTTAATTATAAATGTTAAAATCAACTTAAATTCATGATACAATTGCTAACATGTTTGATTCGGATTATTATAGGTGGCGAAACTATCAAACAGATAAACCAACAGACTGGAGCGCATTGTGAAATGGATAGAAGAAATCAAAATAATGAATTTGAGAAAACTGAGAAAATTTTCATAATTCGCGGTAACCTTGAACAAGTGGAGCACGCAAAAAGAATATTCAGCGAAAAATTGGGCATGGTAATTGTGTGATCATTTAATTGCCAACAGTGTATGATAAAAGTATTATATATACACTATGTCTTTTTTCACTAATTATGCATAAATTAATTTAAAGGCGCCAGCCAATACATCGTTTACCGGTACACAAGGTGCAATCGGATATAATCCTACATGGAATGCTGGAACAGCGTATCAAGCGTGGCCAAATCAACCTCAAACCGCAGATACAAGTACACATCTATTTTTATTTGACATAAATAAATCTCTTGGAAGTATTCAAATTAAAACATATAATTCTTTTGTTATAGATTCTGCTAATCAAGCTCCTGTTCAAGTAAATCCTCAAACAGGACAACCGGATTACAGTGCACAATGGGCAGAATATTATAGATCATTAGGCATGCATAGAGAAGCAGATATGATAGAGCAACAAGCAAAACAAGGAAAACCAGATCATAATCAGCCGTCAGGTGAAACACTGTGATCCTATTAATATCCACGACTAGATTGAGGATCTTTATGCATTTATAGCAAAATTGAGTAAATGAAATTCAAAATTGTTCGAAAATTTACGAAATTGTAGATGTCAGTATATGGTTTTTTGGTCTATTTAAAACAAGGGAGTAGATTCGTTTTTCCAGGATTGCAAGGGTGCAGGAATGCAAATTACGCATAAAGATCCGTAGTCTACACATGACACTTGAGAACACATTTTACAAGTAGTTTTTTGCTATATAGGAAATGCACCAAATCAAGCTAACGCTTCGGCAACGGGTAACGCTGGGCCAACGCAACAGCCACAGCAGGCACAACCACAACAGCCACAAGCGGGAGCCACTCAAAACGGAGGCCAAGCAGATTATAGTGCACAGTGGGCGGAATACTATAGAAGTATTGGTAAAATAAAAGAGGCTGAAGCTATAGAAGCTCAAATGAAAGCGGGGAAGGTATATTCAAAACTAGAAACAATAACAGTTTAAAGATCGCATTATGAAAAGATCAAGTAATACGTTTAATTTTTCAGTTGGGAATGCAAAACAATCAAATGGCCCAACAACAAATGCAACAAAACATGCAGGGGCAATCTGGTCCTGCAGGCGCAGCACCTAATGCTTTTCCACAAGCTTATGGTAATTACCCGACAATAAATCCTGGCTCAACTCCGGCAAGTTATTATGCAGCAGCGGGGGCTGGATCTAACACGCAACCACAGGCTGGGCAGCAGAATCCGTCTTTCCCAACAGGCTATCAAAACTACCCGTATTCACAAACGAATTCGGAAAGTTAAACTTTCACCACGGAAAACATAAAGTGTAAGTATTCCTTTGTAGCCAGTACAGACATCACACGTAATTAAGAAATTGTGCGGTACGAAAAGTGTTCTTTTCTTTTTTCATATTACGGAAGTGTCGGTTATCGATTCGTCTGTAATGCCACTACATGATTACATACAAACGTGAAATAAATTCTTCTTGTATCGTACAATTTCTTGTAACATTTGCTTTTATATTAAGTCAATGTAAAATTGAGTGCACTAAAACATGTAATTTTGGAAATACTTTGAAGTATCTTTTAAAGAACGTTTCTCACATTATAAATAAATGTTTTAAAATATTTGTTCCACGTATGAAACACTAACGAAATTCAAATGCAAAGTTTTCAAACCGAACTGGATACACGTAGCATAATTTACAAATTTCTTGTATGGTCCGGATTAATTGGTTTTATAGTTTGAAGTCATCTTGTAAATCAACAAACTTTGTAGTTGAAGTTCTTGTTGATATATGATCGTTATACATAATCTACGTGAAACGGAAACATGTTTAGTTATATATCGTGAAGACTATCCATATGCAATTATTATTATTATTGTTGTTGTTATTATTATTCTATTATTATTGTCATCGTCATCATTATCATCATCACTATTATTACCTTTATTATAGTATTTCTTATACATAAACGTTTGCAGTATTAGCTTAAAACCAAACAAAATAAAATTTAACCATAAATTTATGATGATATTCATTCATATATATACAATATTTATTCATTGATACGTTCAACTTATACCCTATTTACAACCGCTAATATGCATAAAAATCTTCTATTTATGTCCAAGAGTTTTGCTCCATAAATGATTCAGATTGTATCTCGAAAATACAACTTATGATTGTTATCCTTTACAGAGGATTGAACGTGTTAATTTTATAATCCGTCATATACTATTATATTCAATCACTTATATTTATATTGGCTTGATATTTATTGTTCATTATGAAAATCAATGGTGTAAGAGGAAAGGTGTGTTATATGCGCGCTGACGACTGTTGATACTTTCAGGGAGTTGTATGTCCATAAAATTGATAAATTCGTGATATATTGATATTTTGTCTGGTTATATGAAATAATATATTTTACACCTTTGAAAGTATATTCGTACTTACGTGTGACTCATGTGTTTTATTATAATTGTTTGTTTATTTCAGATAGTTTTCAGATAGTTTCCCAACGGTATGCGGTTAATGCCTGCTGTAACTTCATATAATATTTACAATAAATTACGATAGTTGATCGCTTCGCAAAGCCCATAACACTTCAAAGAATGACACTAGAACCGATTATGTTCTATTTATACTATAATATTTTGTGTTTTTTTTTTATACACAAAGATATATACAGATTGTAGGATATTCATGGTTTAATTTTAAGTAATAAGAAATGCCAGAAGTTTAACATTAGTATCGGCATGGTGTCTACTTGTGTTTTACTTATATACTATTGTATGTATTTTTGTTCCATAACACCTGATTGTAATATAAATTAAAACTGGCAGGTGAAGCGGCAGTTCAGAAACAGGAACGAGGATTCGACTACAATATCCATATTATTATGCTTCCCATTTATCATTAAAGATACTAAAAATTATCGTTAAAATATATTAATAAGAGAAACGTTTAGATACTTATTTCAATATGTCATTATTTATGTTTCACTGTCTCATTCATGAAACATTTCCCTTCAGTAAATTACAAAACATTGATAGCGTAAACGGCTGCAATGACAGCTACAATATCTTTCTATCGTCTATGAATTGTTTCACATATTATGTATGCAAGAAAATATGATATACGTCTGATGGTCTACGTACACTATATATACTATTATAACAATACTAAATACAATTTTACCTTGGTTCCTTTGCATTTTTTTATCAAGTACCACAACTATTTTTAGATTTTTGGAGCTGCCAGTTGTAGGAATGTGTATACCCGTGCTTCGATAAATTTCATCAAGGGGATCTACTATTTAAAACATTTTATTCAGCAATCTGTCTGTTTATATTCAAAGGAATCAGGACCTGCAAAACTGGAGAGTGATGGATGGCATATCAAATCACTGTCTGTTTACATAATTTGTATAATCGTATATATTGTTTATTATTATTATTAAATGGTTATTCACGTGAATCTAATAATTATAATAGATAATTATCGACAAATATTACTAGTCATGTAAAACAGTGACTTCCAAATTATTTAATTTTAAAAACATTGAAATTCATACGTTTCTAACATTCAATTACATGTACATGTATTGGTTAAAACTGAATGTTCAAGAAAAAAAACAATCTTAAACATTATTTCTAGTAAATAGCGGATTATAAAACATTTGTAACTTCGTGAATTTATATCGCATTATACATCAAGTATTTATATTGAATGCACATTTTTGTGTTATTCAATATCTACTATTTTATTTACGTGTGATATTAATACGACAAACTCGATTATATACACAATTGAACTACAAAAGAACTATGAAAGTAAAAGTGAACGTCTATTTACTTTTCGTTATTTTTCTGAAACTATGAATATATATTGAATATATTTTAACCAATTAAATTGAAAAACTATCATTTATTACTCATGTTTCGTAGTAATCATTATTTTTTGTGTTTAAGCAATATCGTGTAATTTGTATTTTCATTTCAATAAATGGATTCTCACATTTCTTTTAAAGGTAAACATGATTGATATGTATACACAATAAATAACATATTAGATATAAATTTTGTATTCATGAAACAGTATAGATTTGTTCAAATTTTAATAACTTTACTTATATTCAAATACATTCAATTTTCAGGATAAAAACACAAATACAATTTACAGTATATAACTATTTTATTTACGTTGCATATTTATGTATGATTTATTAATAAAATACCTATAATGTACATATACATATATATGTTATAACAATAAGTAGTGTACTTCTAACGATTTTGTACAAGTATTACTTTGTAAAAATATAATCTTCTTTGGTTGTATCTGATATACGTATATAATTAATAAAATTACAAAATTAATGTTATATTTCTTTTATAACGTTATATACAAATGAAAACTGAAAGATCTACAAGTTTTGATTTCTTTCTTTTTGTTTCAGTAGTCTGTTAAAACGGCACTGGTTTGGTGTATTTTTATTTCCACTTCGTCAACACATTTTTTATCATGATATCGAATTTCTTTAATTATAAACATTTAAAATTTCTATAAAAATTTATTATACGTATTATTGAATTGTTTAACTACTAAAATAATATACCTGAATAATTGATTCGTGTCTTTTTAACACTATATAATAAAAAAATCTACATTTAAATCTATATTTGTTTGAACGGTGCGTTATACGTATTAATTGCAGTTCGCTAAAGTAAGTAAATATATAATAAATATTACTCTGTTCACGTTTTTTTCTAAATAACGAAATCCATTTTGTGCCATAATTTTAAAAGACCATTTAAACAGAATAAACGTGGGCTGAATTTTACACGCGTTATTTATTTTATTATATTTAAACATACTAACTATTGTATTTTTTAATTCAAAATCGTGTCTAAAAAGTAATAAAAATGTTCCAGGCGTAAGAGTGACCTATACTGTCATGTTTCACTAAGTGAAATCAATTGGCAGAAAAAAGAAACAAATGAATTTGTAACGAAAGGTTTGTAAACAGGTTTGTTTTAAAAAGAAAATCTAAACTTTGTTCAACAAATTATATTAGTCAATTTGATTATACATAAATAATGATAAAATAATTATTTTGGCATTTTAGCTTACAATATTTGACTTAATGTTCGCAATGCTGATTAAAACAATATGTAGAAATACTTTGTACTACGATCACATATTATATGTAATTAACTTGTTAAAATATAAACTTTATAGTGAAGCAGAATTATATTTGCAGAAATGAAATTTTGAATATTTCAATAGAATCAATAATTCATTTGGTCGTGTTCAACTTCTGCTTTGGTATGGAATATACAATATTGTCATACAGATGTTAATATGTACAGTTAAGTGTACATTATCTATAGGAAAAATATAAATAGTATAACAAAATGTATATTTGTGCTTTAAGCATTCATTGCTTTCCTTGAATTCACTGAATTCAACGTAGTTCAAAATTATTCTCGCAATATATGTACACTGATGTTAATTAAAGCCTCTAACAATCTCTATAAATATTATTTGCCAGCAAGTAATATATATTCAATAATTGGCCCAGTAAGCGAAGCGTTCGTCTTAAATCTTCAAATTTCTGGTGCTGGACCGTACATGGGATTCAACTGTTGCGTACAGCGTATAAATGTAGCTCGGCGAGGTAATTCGCGTAACCGTGCTGCACCTGTATATGTACATGCAGAACGTAAACCACCCAGAATATCGAGGATAGTATTTTCCACTGAACCTTTATAAGGCACTTCTACAGTTTTTCCTTCTGAAGACCTAAGCAAACGATAAATTCATTAACATCAACAACGTAAAATATTTTATAATTAGATTGCGGATCTTTATGCAAAAGAAAAATGATCTGCTTCTATTTCAAGAGACAGATAGATATTTTAATCTTAGTTTTTTTCATTTTAACAAGTTGAAGATAACACAATGGTGTTCTGAAATCATTTTAATTTCTTTACTGTTTTAAAATACACCTACTCAGTTTTGTTAGAAACGCATAAAATCCGCCGTCTATTCATAATTATTATACTGTTTAGATTATAAACCTGTATTCAGCAACGCCTCCAGCATGCTTTTTCATTGCAGTGCTTGATGCCATACCATAAAATAATTTAAATTTTTTCCCATTTTTCTCTATAATCTCTCCTCCACACTCATCGTGACCAGCAAACATACCACCTGCCATTACAAAATCTGCACCAGCTCCGAAAGCTTTTGCCAGATCCCCGGGACAAGTACAACCTCCATCCTAAAATAAAATATCATTGAAACGACGCTATTAAAAAAATACAAACGTATATATGAATAACAAGATTTACAGATATTATGTGTCCCTTCAAGCCATGAGCTGCATCTGCACATTCAATAACTGCACTTAATTGCGGATAACCAACTCCAGTTTTCATTCGTGTGGTGCAAACAGATCCAGGACCAATTCCAACTTTGATCACATCAGCTCCTGAGAGTATCAACTCCTCAACCATTTCTCCGGTCACTACATTTCCTGCCTAAACGCAATCATTAATTATTATATTTAAGTAGGAAACATATGTTTGTTAGTACCAAAGAGTTAGCAATCTCTTTGAGAGAGTCTTTACTTACAATTATTGTGTGGTCAGGGAATTCTTGTCTGACTTTTCTAACATATTCAACAAAATGTTGCGAATATCCATTAGCTACGTCTAAGCAAATAAAGGATAGCTCAGGTACAAATGCTAAAATGTTTGATAATCGCTCGTAATCCTCCTTTCCTGTGCCAGAGCTTGCAGCAACGTTTTGAAGACAATCAGGATTTTCACTAGCAAAATTTCCCCATTCCTCTGGTGTATAGTATTTATGAATAGTAGTAAAAAGCCCATACTAAAATATGAATTTTACTTATACTATTCGATGTTCATTAATTGAACTGTTTTAAATATTGGGTAGACAAGAAAGTAATTTTGGTATTTTAAGGTGAAACAGAGCCAAATTTTGTTATTCAAGCAATTAACTTTATCGAATAAGATATTTTCCCTTTTGTTCAATGATCTTTTGCCAAAAAGTACACATAAGAAAATATTTTATTGATTAAAGTTCATCGCTTGAGTAAAAAAATTCGGTTTCACTTCACCTTAAAATATTAATAAAAAATCATGAACAATTGTAATATACCTTTGATAAAGCTTTTGCCATTTCGAATGTTCCTACGGTATCCATGTTCGAAGCCATCACAGGTACTCCTTTATAAGTTCGTTTAGAATTACGAAATGTAATTTCTCTAAGGAGATCGACCTAACGAAAAATTAAAATATTGTTAGACATATTATCAATTTCCAATATATTTATTTTAGCAAGTGAGCACATAAAAATGTAACGAATAGTTCGACAATAAGTTTTACAATAAAATGGTTAAAATAACATAATAACGTTGTTGTTTGTTTTAAATAAAAAGAGTATAATCTTTGTACATATTGGTGTATGGATGTAAAGGACATTCTTGTTATATGAATGTATAAACGAGCACTTTTTTGTTGCGAATCCTTGGTAGAACTTGGGCGTGTAACGCAATTACAATTTTAAATTAGACTAATCATAATCTTGTACTTTCGTATAAAAAAAAAGAAATAGCAAATGCAAGAAATATTGATATTTGTACGTTTTATAATTGTTAGCAGTTTTACTTACATCGGATCTACTTTTTAATGTACTCCTCTTCGGACGTAATAAAACGTCTTTGAAATCTAGTTTGATGTCGTTTATAATATTAGGCATTTCAATGGATTTTTAAATCGTCCTTTCAAATTCACTGTTAACAGACTACTTCGAACGAGCTCTGACGTCCTGATGGGCAATAAAGACCATAAACCTATAAATATAAAATACATAGTTGTGCGCCAGTTTCTCTACACGGGCACCGTCATCTGTAATCCACACTACCTTCGTAAGAAATACGAGAAACGTATGATTGGTTAACCGATCTCCAGTAGGACAAGTTACCAATACGATCGTAAGATAATTTTAATACTCGCTGGACCATATGAACGAGCCATTGGTAAAGGTAATATTAACAAAATATGAAAAGCAATTTATACAAATAAACTGTTTTATGCGTATATAGTTTAATATCGATATTTATTCTTACAATTTATTTTAAATTAATTCAATTCAAATTATACAATACATATTCATGTTCAATAACTATAAAATTTATGGTTTGACAGTATTACATGCGATCATGTGGCTGACCAACACACGCATGCTCTTCATTTAATGCATACAAAGAATATTGAGTCTTTATTTCTGTAGAGGATAGCATTTTTGATCATTATAAGAAATTTTTTGCTGTGTTCATATGACTATTGACCCCAGTAAGCTCCAGAAATTGCTGAGCAAACAGCAGGCCACGATATCTCTTGTCTTTTATGTTTCAAATTTTAAAACCACCATGAATAAATTCGGATTAATATATATAAATAATTGTATAAGTTTTTAAACATTTTAAATTTAGGGCATTTTTAATTGTATACGTAATAGTAAAAGAAAGCACGATTATAAATAATACATAAATATTCAACAAAATTTAGATGATTTCTCCACATATAATAAAAATACTACAGTTTGTATATTGCTTACCTTATTTTCACAATACTCGTGTTTAAGAGCTACATGTATTATTGTTTTATGCCCCATAAAATAAAATAACAAATAGAAAATAATTTTGAACGGAGATTGAAATGAAATTAGTATATACATAAAACCTCATTATTATTCTCGTGATGGATGGTTTTCTTATGTAAGAAGGAAGTGATGACACATTAAGTTTTATTCAATAAAAGTAATGTCAATCTACATATAAATTTGATGACTAGGCTGTAACCAGGTGTCACAAAATATTTATGAATTTAATTAATTACGCACTTGTATTGTTCTGTTAAAATAGTGTATTATTTGGAAGGCATCAGAAAACAATATCTGACAAAACTTCAGATTCTCAGCGATGAAAAATGAGGGCAGTGATAGATATGGAAAGAACACTTTACATATCCTGAAATTCTCCAGTACCATTAGCGTTGAGCATAAGTATGTTCGGATTTTCTTTTTCAAAGGCAGTTGCATCTCTACCACCGGGTCGTTCTTCTTGCCCCCATTCACCCAGTGTCACATTCATTACGTCCGATTGCTCTCGTAACTTCTCCTCCTCCTTCTGAGACATTACTAACAATGTATAATGAAACATATTATACGAATATAAAGTAAAAATTTGTTGAAAATAATTAACCGTATAGACCTATAATCGATCTTATACAAAATTAATCAATAATAACGTTATATAATTTAGTTTTTCCAAGTCAGAAATGAACAAAACCCTCAAAAGTAAAACAAAACATGAAATTGAACTATATTTACAAACCTGTTTGTCCTCCTGAGCAAACTTGTCGAACATGTTTGCATACAACTTTCTCTCCTTCGCTAATTGTTTCTTAATCTGGGCATTACAAATGGCAATGTTTTTAGCAGCTGCTGAATTTTTTGGCTCTATTTCCAATACCGCTTGGAAGTCTTTAATTGCACTTTCAGGCGATGCTAGCGCAAGATAAGCTTGTCCTCTTCTGAACAATGCTTTCTCATTTTTCGGACTTAACTCCAAAGCTTTATTACATTGAGCTTTTGCTTCCAAATACTGATTTAACTTTAAGTAACAAAGAGCAAGGTTTAAGTCTGCAGATAAAGTAAGGCTATCTCTTTCTGATTTCAGATCTCCTTTAAAGTCATCTGTAAAGTCTAAAAATGAAACGACCTTCTGATACATTTTAGTAGCTAAATTGTACTCGTTTGCTTTAAAGTAACGCGTTCCTTTCTCTTTATAAATCTTAGCTTGCTCTATTTTTCCGTCACCCTTCAAAGACCATGTTTCCACACCCTGGAATGTATAAAATTCGCGAATTAATAAAAAATAACTTTAATTTTTCATATAATTTAATTTCTAAAATTATATAATCACCTTTTCAAAGTTTTTCAATTCTACTATATATTCTACAGTTGCATTCGGAGGAATGTTAAATTCTGGTTTTCCTACATTTTTAAATGCATATTTGCTTTGAATTTTAAGTCTTGATTTCTCTCCCTTCCTAAATTTTTCCAAGGCTTTTTCTACACCTTCTATGACACCACAATCTTCTCCTTCACCAAGAGAAAACTGTACATCTCTATCTTCGAATACCTTGCCTTCGTACATACCCGTTAAGTGAACTGAAAAATGAAATCAACATAAAGTACATTATATTTTTAATACAATTTTATATTGTTATCTTGCAGCGGATCTTTATACAAAATAAAGATTGTCTCCATCAGTTGCAAGCCTTAGGAGCAAAATAGAAATTTCCCTTATTCTTTAATAATATTGAGTGAAATTAAAAATTGCATGTTGATATCCTTGAATTCTTCTAATCTTTAAAATCTTTCTAATCTTTAAAATCCATAGTTTACTACACTTACTATCCACTAAAGCTCCATCCTGAGGAAATACCATACGTGTTCCGTGAACAATTTCATGCCTTTCAATACTACCATCTTTGTCAGGGCTCAAATCTTCTCCAATCCAATCAATCATTTCAATCTAAGAAACAAAAACATGTATGTAATAATATACAGAGATTTTATAGGTTTATATTACTAATGCGCACAGGCAGTTTATAAATGTAATACATATGTAATTATGTTTACAGTAGAAATTATGAATTCTCGTTTCAGTTATAAGAGAACAATGCTTAGAGAAAATTTTGAAAGAGCACAAATTCTTGAATTTAAAGAAGCATTATCAACAGCCTAAACTAGGACACAACTTACTTCAAATTTGAGAGTTGAATCTGGAGGAATATTTGGTGGACTACCCTTGGCTCCATATGCGTAATCAGGAGCACATGTCAGCATTGCAATTTCGCCTTTTTTCATAGTAGCCACTCCAATATCCCAAGCTTTGATAACGTTTCCTTTTTTAAGATCAAACTTAAATGGTTCGTTACGGTCCCTACTGGAATCTATCTTTGTTCCATCCAGTAGGGTCCCAGTATAATGTACAGTTACATTACATCCAAGTGTAGGAGTTTCTTCTCCAACACCTTCTTTAATAATTTCCTTCAACACACCTCCATCCTGTTTGGGCGATATGTCTACACCAGTCATTCTAATTGGAATAAGGAATTAATTCTAGTATTAGGATATTTGAAAAAGAAGAAAATTAAGGAGGAAAATATGAACAATGAACTTCACACAAAATTGAAAAATGACTGGTACCGTACTGTTAATAAGGGATAATACAAAAAGGAAGTACACTTCTGAATTTATATTACACGCTTTACAATAGAAATAAATATAATACTATCGGTTAGCATAATAATTGGACTGGATTTTTCTGCATTAATTACAATATACAAGAGCTGAGTAAACATTTATTTCTCTCATTAATAATCTTGAGATGTTCAAAATAGTTTGTCGATATTCTTGAATCTTTACCAGTGAAAAAGTGAATCTTTTCCAGTTAAAACAGTTTCTAAATTGCACTATTGCATCGACTCGTTTTTGTCATAAAAGCATAAAATCCACTACCAAATAATAATAGAGAGAATTATGAAGAATTCTATATTATTTTCACAACTTAATAATATAATTATTTTAAAGTACGTACGTTTTTGCGTTTGAATGTATGTTTTCGGTATTAAAATAATGCTTTGCACAAAATCTTTTGCCGCACGTTCAAACTCAGGCAGACGCAGGCAGACGATTCCAGAACTGGCTTCGCAGTGTCGCAGGTCGCAGTGCCTCGTACCTCTTTTTTGAAGTAATCAATTTTATAGAATTTACTAGAAAATCTCAGGGTTGTCCAGTAGTCGAACCTGGTCGAACCCCTTACTGCACTCTTTCCCCTTCCAACTGGTTTGTCACTAGTCACTACGCGACGTACGGACGTACCTCTCTGCGCATACGGAAACAGAGTATCCTCTCCAATCTTCTCTGACGTAAACATGGTAACATTGTATAAAAGCGAGTGAGCATGGTGAGCAGAGTGAGCTTTCTTCACAATCAAGACTCTTATGCTGTTGTATGCAGGGGGTTTCGACTCATATGACTATATATCTTCAGACTTTAGACTGCTTCAGACCCACTGACAAGCGAAATTCGGCACAGAAATGCGTGTTACCACAGAATAAAAATCCTTTTCGGTATCAATGAAATTAGGACATCTTGAGAGCTAACATATTATAAATACAATGTTATTCCTTCTTTAATATGACAGTTCTATCCTTTTAAAAGAGGATGGAGAGGTTGCACGTAAAAAATTAGCTCCATTGTTTCCAAAAGCGCGGCAATATTTAAAATCTAATATGACAGAATATAATCAAAAATAATCTTTTTGATAATATATATATATATATATATATATATATATATATATATATATATATAAAAGTTTTTTTCAATCATTATATGTATTGCCCCTTCGATTAGGTTAATATTGTTTTATAACGTTTTTTCTATTACTAAAACGCTAAAATTAAGCGAGATATTCAAGGTGGTCAAATTAACTGAGATTATCATTATATATAATATTGATATGTGTTGTGTAATAATTAAAAGGCTTGAAATTATTCGTAAATATATAATTGGGTAAAATAAATAATACCAAATTTTATGACTGAATTATGAATAAAACATTGGTATATTTTCGAAAATACATGTACACTTATAATTATAGCACAACATATGGTATAAATAATAGGTGTCATTTTTACGTAATCTGCACTGAATGAAATTACATTCTTCCTTACTTCCCTAGCAACAAAAACGATCTACTGAATTTTAACTCTTTTTATACTTTACCTGTAAAGGATTTTTCTTACAAAAATCGATGCTAAAGATGATTTGAAAAAAAATAATATGTAAATATTTAAATATTTTTCTGTTCTAGAAAAGCATAATAAAACATATAATACATGTGAGGCGATACTTCCCCATAATATTAATATTACAATTTTTTTAATTGTAAGTAAAAGTTATCGTAGTGAGAGATTAAATGAAGAATTATATTATAAAATGCAATACTAATTTTTTACTATTTATGCTTTGCGTTACTTCATTGTCATTGTTTTTTTTTTAAATTAAACTGCTACAATGACTATGAGTAAGCTTCAAGACAATGGAACATGAAAAAAAAAATTACATGACACTAAAAAATTGCAGGAAATAATACAATGGACATATGTTTTTCTGATGTAAGATTAGCATTGTAATTGTCTCCTGTAGGTATAAAAAGATGATTGTATTTAAACAGAACAGTATTCTAGTGCAACTACTGCAAGATGAAGTTCTTTAACCATCGGTTCTTTGTTTTTCTCTTATTTTGTATTGTGGTATGACGTTGACAATAAATCAACTATTTTTTTCGTTTTATTATGATTGTTACTATACATGGTGAATCACGAATCATGATCAGTAGAGATTATTAGCAGTACGATCAAAAATGTTATCAGCTTTTGCATAAAGGAGCTTTAACGTGATTATAAAAAAATTTTCGTCAACTGTTTTTTTTTAATGCTTTTTGAAGGTCGCCTTGAATTTTTTGCGAATCAACATATCATTTTTTTACGTCTATCTGATAGAGGATTTCATTGGCGAATTCGGAAACGTATCATATAGTATTAAAAAATTGCAAAAAATTGGTATTTTGACTTTTTTGGAATGAAAGATTGATTACATTTTTAATTTCACTATGTTTGTGCCAATAATATTGACATTTACTCTGTGTATGTATTACATATACGCATATATTATCTCTAATGGATGTGGGCGTTGCTTTATCAATAATACCATAATTGCGAATATGTATTGAAAAACCTTCCCCTCTTTCTTTAATTTGAACTATGTTTTTAACATTTTTAAAAATTTACAGACACGAATAATGTTTGTGTAAATTGATTATATATAGGCATCTACAGTGGCCATGAATTTAGAAGGGGCTGCTGCTGTCGCTGCTCGGCGTGGTGATGGAGTGGCATGTAGAGGTCGAGGAAGGCAAACTGGTGGAAACAATAGTGGAGGCGGTAGTACAAATACCACAGCCGGTACGTTATTAATTTTCATATTGTTATCACCGGCTAGGTATAAGACCCCATACCTCGTCGGTGTTTTTATACAATATGTATAATTATTTGCTGGAAAAACACTTTTACATTTTATGTTAAAAACAGGGGTCGGAAACTGACGACCTTTTGATGATTTCTTATCTAAAAATCAAATCTTTGTTAAAGCCTTTATGTTTTGATTCACCGAATAATATTAATTGGCCCTTTGCTGCGTTTGAGTTTGATGCCCCTGCTTATTAATAAATTTGTAAATACATACCTTAAAAATATAATTTTATGTATACATTGTTAATAGTGTTTTCGTGACAATGCGCATTTCAATAATTATATTTATTTATGTAGGAGGGACAAGTTAAGAAACCGGATAAAGATGATTTAACGACACATGATCACGCAAGAAATAAAGTTAAATAAATAAAATTTATGTAAATCTACTTACAGTGTTATAGAGTGTAATTAGTGTAACTGTTTATGTACAAATATAATATGACAAATGCATATTATAAATAAGCATCAGGTGAACTTTGTAATTTTTTATATTTCTTCTTTATAAATATTACACAGTTATTGTAATTGTTTTACCAATTCCGAAATCAAAGAATTACTAACAATGCACGTTTTAACTAATTATATCATCAATCCTTATATTCTTCAAACTTTTATAATACAAAACTAAAACAGATTTTTCACTTTTAGAAAATCAATTAAAATGAAAGCATCTAAACACGAAAATTAATATTAATAAAGGATAAAACTTTTTGGGAAAAGTAAAGGACAAATGAGATATTTTAATACACATAGGTAGTTTTGTTTAAAACATCTATAAAATATAATATATGTATAAAGATTCCAATAACAACAATCTTAAGACCTAAATGATACTTTCTAATAACATATTCAATGTTTGGAATGATATTAACAATGAAATTATGAATCTTTAGTTACTAAACAATTTTCTACAAAATATTTTTCGATATGAAATTGTATCAAATACTGGACCTTTGCCAATGATAGTGTAAGCTTATTATTATGTAATTATTCATTTCAGTTTAATTAGTATGTAAAATGAATTACAAAGACTAAAATTTATAAAAGTGTTTGTGGTTTTTTGTTTTCTGAAAAGTTTTTTGTAAATGGAAGTATTTGATTTGATAATTACATAATTTACATAATGGTTAAAAGTAAACATAGAGGTGTTGAAATTAATTTATATAATAATGTACTGTGTGTTTCATAAAAAGATTGAAAAATGGAGTATATTAAATTTATTTTCTTCTTTTATCACTTTTGTACCGCTGAAAAAAGTGCATTTTTTTTAAATTTAAATGTTCAATAACTTGGATGTATAAACTCAAGTCTCAACAAAAATATGTGATGTTTACATATTTATTGTAATGATTTAAATAATTTATGTATATTCTGATTTTAAAAAGTATTGCACATAGCATAAAATATACAATAATATTATGAAAATAAATTCCCTAGTATTGTCACAATTGAAGAAACTTTCAACTCGAGGCCTTGGTTTTGTAATTACATTTTTAATGAATTCAATTTTCTTTATACTGAGATACTGACTTGCTATTTTTGTTTGTGTTATTTTATTTTCTGAATATAAAAAAGTAGTATTTACACATGATTCTTAAAAGAGAGTTCAAGAAGAATTAACGTAATGGTTTGCAATTTTGAAGCAGATCTTTATTATCATCAATAAAACTTGATAACAATATTAAATTCTAAATATTGTCAAATTAATACTTAACAGAGTTTAATTGTTATCACAGCATCTTTCATTATTTTGAAATTGATTTAAAAAATGGCCTTGCACATAAAATAAAAATTGGTTCAAGAGTTTGAGGAAACGTTTTTAAATTTATGGAGGATAAAATTGAAATGTTATTTCTTAATATATTGTTGAGTTGTCATTAAAAAGCTATATATATATATATATATATATACACATATATATATATATGTACCATGTGCTACAGGTGCAACAAAAAAGACATGACTAAGATAATGTATATGATTTCTATTTCTTCATTTAATTTTAAATCTAATTCGTATTTACCATTACAGTTCTATATGTTATAATTTCGGAACATTACATAGTACTATATTTCGTGATATATTTTTTGATGTATGAATAATACATATAATATTTTTACATTTACTTACGTAACAATATCATTGTTTTTTTCAGTACATCCATAAAAGTTTAAACCTTTAAAATGTACAAAAATTAACCTAATAAACATTTTTCTTACGTATAATAAATATTGCACATTTTTCTTATTTTTTTAATAAGTGAGTAAGATCTTTGTTTTGCTTCTGAAGCATTATATCCGTTTTCTCAGCTTTATCAGTAATGTTGTCAATTAAATCATTTTGTAAATCTATTTCTTCTGATAGTCCTACCGCTAAACCTTTTAATCTAGCTAATGAACCGCTCATTTCATCTAAATTCTTTTCTATAATCTTGCTAACATTATTTGTCATAGTGTTACTATCATCATCATCATCGTACAAACCACGTAATTTTAATGCAGGACTTGTACTAGCTATGTTAGTCTGAACTTGCTCCAAAGAATTTGATAGGGCTGGAGATGTCATTGACTCAGAACTAGAAGACTCTGACAATTTAGTCGATGGTATAGGTGCGTCCAATGATTTACCGCTGAGATAATTCTTTAGGCTTCCAAATACACTTTTTATTCCTTGTATATGTTTCTGACTAAATCTTAGAGTACTATTGATATCATCTAATCTTTTCTCTGTTCTTTCTAATTGTTCTCTTTGTCTAATGAGTTCCTAAAATAAAGATAATAATATTTATATGTATATAGAATACACGTAAGTATAAATATATTGTATTACAGAAATATAAAATAACCTGTTTTACTATTGCAATCTTCAGTATTTTTATTTAAAATAAAATTAATTGCTCAACATGTACATTAATATTTTATGCAACATGTACTAAACAAGTAATAGTATACACACGTAGAACAATGTGGTACATAATAGACTGAAAATTAATTAATTATAGCTGTTTAAAGTAGCTTATATATATACTATTGTGCAAAAGAAATAAGCATCCAGTATAATTATAGATAGAATGCTTTACTTTTAGCCTTCCGGCCATAAAAAGGAACTCCGTTTACTATTTTATCTTAATCTCTCATCCTTCTATACTACTCCGAGCCCACTTATATATTTTACTTTGCACTATCCTTCCCTATCATTCTCTCTGCCCTTTGTTTTTCTTTCCTTTTTTCTCCTAGCTTCCTCAGTCATTCTATTGCTTCCTATGACCCCCTCTCGCTCACTATTTATTCTATGCACAGCCCCCTTTCAAGTTCTCTACAATCCCTTACCATATGTTCTAGATTCCCAAAGGTATCGTCGCAAAACTTGTATTTTCGATTTTCCTTTTCCTCCCAATAGCTATTCCACCTTTCTAGTGACTTCCCCTCTTGCTTGTGGTATTAGCCATTGGCTATCATCCTTCCCCTCTCTTCTCAGGTATTCTAGTAGCTCTAAAGTTCTCAGGTACACCCAGTATAATTATAAGACATAATGACACACAATATCTTTATATAGAAATTGTAGAATTATGTAGAAGGAATGTATGTATCAGATAATCCGCAATCACAGATAATTCTCAGAACTATTTAATTAAACAGTGAAATCTTTTTTCAAAACTTACTGTCTTCTTATTTGATTTTTTATACTTTTCTATTAAATATGGCTGGGTGCTTCTTTCTTTTGTACAGCAGTGTATATCCATTGTCAATTAGAAATCAGAATTTTTAGAATAAAAATGTTCTAAATAAGACCTGGATTGATACAGCTATTAAAGCAGCATTGAAAATTTTGATATGATTTTGCTGTAAACACGGACTTATCGGTCGTGTTTTCCAAGAAGTATCATCCACGAATGCTTTGTGTATAGTCGTGTGTCAGTAAACGATAAGGCTTTTACATATGCGTTTAGCTGTTATTTGAAAATTACCTCTGCAGTGGCAGCTCCAATTTGCTCAGAATCTCGTAATAATGAAATGGATCTCTCGGATGATCGAATTGTACGCTCTTCAATCTCCTTTTTTTGTTGTAATAATTGACGATGATTGTTTTCGAGCTCGTTGTCATAGTTGTTATACTGATTATAACTGGTATGCCCGATAGATCTCGATGGTGCCCTTTTCAAAAAGGTTTCATCGGTGACATCATCTTCAAGCGCGAATAACGGGTTCTTCGGATCACTCAAATAATTCTGACTTGCCATTGCGTTACTAATATCATGCACCCGAAGAATTTTATGCAAAAATTATTTCAAAATCTGTCCGAGTCGTTCACAATCATACACACGTAACGTAACATCCACTAAGGTCTCTCCTCACAAGACAATCATAGACTGGTAACTCTCTTGTTTTGAACGGCCACGTTGCAGCGCCACTCGCGAGAAGATAAAAAATCAAATACAACAGAAGGAATCTATATTTTATTTGAATGTATATATATATAT
>CM052335.1:5519013-5559857 GCA_028455595.1 Lasioglossum vierecki | reverse complement strand
GATGAGACGCATAGACGTAGGCATAGACTATAGCCCGCAATCTAGACGTAAATCACTAAAACAAAATTTCAGTCAACTAAAAACTATCGACTAAATATTCGATAGTATGCAGTAACTAAATAGTAACTAGTCGATAGTCCAATTTAATCGATGGTGCCCATCTGTGCCCATCACTACTGCTCTGTCGTTTGGTTGCAGTGCAATAAATATGGTATTACATTGCGGAAAATTATTATATAGATCGATTGTATTTTATGGTTACAAGTCTCAATCCACACACACTCTTTGGTAACTACTGTACGACGACATCCTTCCCCACTTTTCCATATGTTTTGACAATATGAATGTGTAAACACGGATTTGCGATAATTTGTCTTTATGCCCTAGAAGTGTTTATCCGAAAAAATTCTTACGTATGTAAGTCTCTGTTCAAATCACTTATCGCTTTCAAGACGGAACAATGTATGTGTAAATACATTTATGTAGTGCTTTTGATCGTGTTGTTATGAATGCTTTTTTTTTAGAGTATATGTATATATATTTTTAAGATATTGGTAATAGATATTCGCGTCCATAGAGTTTTATAAATTGAAAGTGTGATTTTCTGATAAACATGTATATAAACACAAATATAAAAATTTATTGTAATTATAGATAAAGAACAAAGGATAATTGATGTGCTTGATATAACTCAATACATTACATGATAAACCTCATGTAATAAATGTAAGTGACATCGACCAGTCTTCGGAGTTGATAATGACAGATTCATCAACCACAACCAGATTTGTACCATCTATCAGTATAAGAGGTTTTAATCTTAGTACTAGAACTATGGAAAATTCTAGAATATTTGCAAATAATATATCTTCTACTATAGAAGATATTAGGCCGTTGATAGAAAATGTACATGTTGTAAGTGTTTTTCGATATATACTTTTGACGTATGCATTGTTGTATTAATAATGTGCTTAATAGTAACCTTTTTGTTATTTTGTTTATAGCCACCTAGGATCGCGTTAACTTCATTAATGAATATTCAGACAATTCAAAGTTCCCTGAGTATACTACTTCCATCATCGGATAATTACATAATTGATGTTGAGGGTCAACCAACGATCGATACACTATCAAATGATGGCTCTGATCATAACAATCATCAGCCCCAACAAACAACTGCTACAGATAATTTTCTAAATAATATTCGTGAAGCTGCAAATGAAGTTGTTGGTGAAAACCACAACAACAATACTAACATTGCCATTAATCACAACCTTAACAACAACAATAATAATAACTTAGAGGAAAACTCTACAGAAACGCTTCAAATGAGACCAGAAACGCGTGCATTATTGAAAGGAATGCAAAAATATATATTTTTCGTTTCTCTTCTGCTTGCCAAAGGTCTTTACGATCATAGAGTTAGTGTATTGAATTTTTTAGTATTATTTGTCACATTCACTCATGCCAATAATGTTTTGAAACGTGAGATTGCGAAACAACATAATAAAAGTTGGATTTCTCTTTTAGTTATCACATGTTATATTATTGCATGTATAGTTTTTATTCCTTTTGAGTGTGATACACATATATTTTTCCCTTACACCCAGCCTCTTACAATCTGGGAACTACTATGGTCAATTTTGATAACAGATTTCATTCTGAAACTTATTACTATTATTTCTAAAGTGTTTTTAACATGTCTACCTTCCAAGCTCCTACCGCTTCGAAAAAGAGTAAGTTTTAATTATATATATATATATATAAAAAATTATCTCATAATATTAATAAATTGAAAACTAAAAATACAATGTTGTCTCAGGGAAAATATTATCTGATGTTTGAAGCAACATCTCAACTTTATCGATGCGTCGTACCTATACGACCATGGTTATACTATTTTTTTGAAGCATATGAAGGTCCAGAAAAAATTTTGGGAATTATTATCTCTATATTATACGTAATCAGCAAACGAACTGATTTAGTATCTCGTTTAAAATTATTTCAAACTGCTGCTTGCAAATTATTTCAAAACGTGGTATGTACTGCTATCTGTTTGTAAGAAGTATGTATATATATAGATTTGTAAAAAGTTAAGAATTTGAAATTTTGTAGAATTTGGGATTGTCACCATCCAAAGAAGAGTTAACAGCATCTGGAGGTATTTGTGCAATTTGTCATGAAGAATATTCAATGCCAGTGAAACTACTCTGTAACCACATTTTTTGTGAGTCGTGTGTTTTAACCTGGTTAGATAGAGAACGTTCATGTCCATTATGTCGTGCAGTAATTACCGATGACCCTATTTATCGAGATGGCCATACAACTCAGTATATTCAGATATATTGACCACAATGTAATGTACATTTAATTGCTGAACCTTTCTTTACTTCTTACATTAGTTAAAAAAAGCTTCCATTCATCGGTTGCAACAAACAGTTATAATTTAAATCATTTACACTGTAAAATTTTCTTCAATAGTTTATAACACTTTAGATATTGTTTATTTATTTTTACACTTTTAATGTATGCAATGAGATGACTTTACATTTATAGGGTACTTACTAAGAAAATCAAAACTTGAGTTTTCATATGAATTAAAAAAAAAATTGAGAAACTGTATAAATGTTATAACTGTAAAATATTCTGTACATAAGACTTAAGTAATAAACATGCGCGCAATAAGATAAGATTTATATCTGAGAGATGACTTATGAAACGTTAACTTTTTATTTATGAAAATAATGTGACCAATTTATGAAAATAATAAACAATTGAAACATTTTTTCAATGCATTAGTCTATTACTTTCCATGTCAATACACTTTAAAATATTGTCAATTTCGTATATAATTACGAATATTATTGATGATATATGAAAGTTCTGTATCAGATCTGTGTAAAACTGATTTAGAATCTGAATTGATCTCATTACCGATAATATCATAACATTTGGTTACCAACTATAGCCTGCTATGTAATGTAAATGTAATCTAACTAACATTACATTGTCGATAAGATTTATTAATGTACAATGTAAGTATTCTCTTTAAGATATTATAAAACATATTGTCGTACTGGACTTTAACACTGACAATAAAGTAATTACTATGTACGGGTATTACTTTAGTATACATAGAAAAATAGTTCAGAAAACATTGGTTTTTAATCGTGCCTGAAAATATTCTCCATCTCCTTTAGTTGCTTGTTTGTTAATTTCTCTGTGACGTTCTCTACTCACAATTTCTTCTAAAACTTCTCCATCTCCTTTAATTAACCTATAACAATATTAAATGTATTGTATGCTGTTCATAACATATTAATGAAAATTATAGTTGTGTTTTATGTTTATATTACCTATATCTTCCAGTTTCCTCATCGTATACTCTACGCATTACGCTTTGTTTCTTCTCCCATTCTTCTTTTGTCATTGGTGCCATTGTCTTTGACTTGTCCACTTCTTGTGAAGTGTCTTTAGTAACATTATCCTTACATTTGTCAGTATTGCGAGCCTTCTTTTTAGAAGATGACTTCTTTAGCTTTTTCTTCAACTTTTTCTTCATCCTTTTCCTCTTCTTACGTTTCTTCATAACTTTCTTTAATTTTTTAGCTTTTCTCTTTGCTTTCTTGCGTTTCCTTTCATCTTCAGATGTATTGGAACTGCTACTGCTGTCGCTACTACTGCTGCTGCTACTACTAGAACTACTGCTACTACTCTCGCTACTGGTACTGCTAACGCTTGTAGAACTTGAAGAAGATAAGGACCTTTTTCTTTTAGATTTCTTATGTGGAGAATAATCAGTCTTTTCTTCTACATCTTCTTCTCTTTTTTTATCTTTTCCTTTTGGATAGGTCTCGTCCGCATTACCTTTTCTTGGTTCTACTTTATCGGTGTTCAAACGTTTAAAATTTCGTTCTTTTGAGTTACTTTCTCTTGAATATTCGCTAGAATCTTTTATGTCTCTCTGATAATCATAGTTCTGGCTGCTTCTACTTCTAGATCTATTATACGGTGGTCTTCTAATATTATGATTTGAGAAACGATTATTTCTCCTCTCGTTATTATACTTATGATATTGTGAATTATTATGCATTCTACTTCTATCATAAAACCCGGTGTTGTGTTTGTAAGGTCGATAATTGAACATACGTTTCCGATTATCTAAATACCCACTGCGTCCTTTATAATACCCTCTACCTTCCCTTGTATTTGTTCGGTATAATCGCATCCCATTTTCATATCTTTTATCCCACTTGTTGCTCCTTTTGTCTTTATCATTAGAGTGTTTAGCTTCACGACTAGAACCACTAGAAGAGCTTGAGCTGCTCGAGCTGCTTCTATGTTTTGATTTCTTTCTTTTATCTTTACTGCATGCGTTACGCCTGGTTTTCTTGACATCAGAATTGTCACTGTGTGAAGATACAGATTGCCTTCTGTCCCTTTCTTCCTTACTCTTAACACATTGGTCTGATCGTGAATCACTTTTCTCTCTGTTACTCATTATAATTATTTTCTATCTTTCTAGAGTACATAAATCCACCTGTGATTTAGTTCTTCTGTCGTTTATCATGTATTTACCGCTAACTCGCATCGATAGTTAACCTTCAATAAAGCGGAAGGTGTCTCCGTTGTAAATGTTCTCGCTCGGAATAGGAGATTTATAGTCATTCATAGATGGATATATAAACGATCAAATATTGCCAAATATTTCACTAATATTTGCGCACTATCGTTGTTCGAATACATACTACTGGAACATAACTATAGCTAACCTTGATTTAACAAATTACTGCAAATTACAACTATAAGTAACTTCTTCATCGATTTCCATTTCAAAAACTTGTCCTCATGGCGAGATTATATGTAAGGCAGCATTAGGGCAGTTTAGGGATGGATGTGTAGGGTCTTTTATGATTATCTTCCAACTGTTGGCAATAGATCACTAGAAACAGCGCCGCGAAATTGGAACGGTACACTTTATTTTCGAAATATTTTAATAATTCTCTCAAGTTTACTCCGTTCAGTATTCCATTAATACTAGTCTTTATATAGTTAAGTGAAAGAAACTTCTATTTAATTTCATTATTGCTTTATTTTCAGTTTTATAAGAACTGTCTTATTATTATTGTGTCATTAATAAAAATTCAATTGTTTTGTAATATGTCCAACCATAAATTTTCGTATTAAAATTTCTTATAAAAAACATGTTTAAATCTTCAACGAATTTTTTAATCTATTAGTATTGCTTTTACACGTTAAGTAACGAAAATTATGAAGCGGATTGGTGACAAATGTTCTTGCAAAGACAAAGTAATTTATCAACTTTTTAAATTGAACGAACGTATAAAACTATTTTATTTTCGGAACATTATCAATTTATAAAGAGTACGTTATTTGATACCTTACGGACATCAGTATTATTGAAGTCACTACATAAGTTCAGGATTCAGATTTTATTTTACCGTGGTATTGTGAATTTTGCTTATATTTACAAATAGAAATCGAAATTATTTATAATAAAATATTATTTACTCGAAAGTCGAATGATCCCGCTGGTGAAAGATCATTATTCGAAATTAAAAATAACTCGACCATATGCCAGCGGCGTATGTTGGCCTCTGTAGCGCTCTATTCAGAATTTTTAAATTGGTATACATTCCACGTTTTATTGGCGTCACTTAAGTTACATCAATTTATTCGGGCTATTCTTAAACAAATTTTACACACACACACACACATATAAATCTAATTTTTGTTACATATATAAATAAAAAATATGCTATTAGTTTAAAATCTTGTTATTTTAGGAGACAAATAAATATGTTATTGCTTAAGAAAAAATTATATATATATATATTTACTATTTTGCCATTACAATAAATTACTAATATGTTCTTTTTAAAATATTGAACAGTTATTGTCGTCGGTAACAAAATATACAGAATTGAATTCGGCTCTGTGTGCTGAGCTGCGAAAAATTGCAGATACAATGCTTGTCCCTGGGAAAGGGTTAATGGCTTGTGATGAATCCCCATCGAGTTTGAATGGGCGATTTGATGAGCTTGGTATCGAAAATACGGAGACACAACGACGAGATTATCGGCAGATGTTGTTTACCGCTGATGAGGTCATTGCACAATATACAATATCTTATATATATATATATGAATAGTTAATTAGTAATTATTAAAAAAAAATTCTTAATTATTTATACAAAGTTTTAGAAAATTATTTTGATAAATTGAAATTAATGTTTCTTTCACTGCGCTAAAGGCTTTCATAAAATTATTGGTTAAGAGTTTCATTTATAAACCGTTTTTATTCTTGTACTGAATTCGAAAAATAATCGAATTTGATTTATCGGGCATGGTCCAAGACGTTCTAAACTATTTTAATCCTATTCACAAGCATGCTCTTGTAGGTACATATTTGCTTGGCCACGGAAACATTATTTCTTGGAATTTCATTTGGCGCACACCAATCCGAAAATCAATATATATTATAAATAATATATAGTCATTGCTTTCACTTTTCGAACAGAAGCGATAAATTGCAATAAAGATATTGAACATTGAAAACCTTATTACATGTTGTATATATGTATATACAGACACGTGTACAGTGGGTTACAAAATTGCACTTTCTAACACATATTTAGACTTTAAACTTTGAATAATTGAATATTATTTTTCGTGTCTTTAGTCTTTATGACTTGTTTTAATACGGTATCGAAATAGCTTGGCAAACGGTGATCCTGTTGCGTGAAATGGTGGGGCAAACGACCGTTGTTGAAGTAAATGTTTATACTTTTAATTTTCGAAAGCAACATTGCGAGGTAGCAATAAAATGTTACATAAAAAAATCTGGCGATACGTAAATCAAATCGGAAAAAGTGTAGACGTTTTAATTTAATACTTGCACCACCATGCGAGAGGCAGAGAATTTATACGTAGTTAGTTTATCGTAAACTGTAATGAATAAATGATAAGATAAAACACTTTCGTCTTCGAGTTTTACATAAAACTTACCTCAGTGCGCGAATGTTTTTGTGACCCACTGTATCTAAAGAGATACATATGTACGTATTAAAGATCAGTATTGTGCAAGGCAAAAGAAATCTGATTCGTAGATGTTTGGACTTTTTTATCACAGTCTCAACTAACAAAATACATAAGCGGTGTTATTATGCATCCCGAGACAGTTTACCAGAAAACGACCGACGGCATTAGTTTCGTCGAATTGTTACAACAAAAGAACATTCTACCCGGCGTGAAGGTCGATACTGGATTAGTCGATCTCTTTGGCTCTAATGGTGAGAATAACACCGAAGGGTTAGACAATTTGCAAGAGAGATGTATTCAATTCAAGCGAGATGGTTGTCATTTCACGAAATGGAGATGCACGTATACGATTTCGGATAACACGCCAAGTCAGTTGGCAATGAATGCCAATGCACATGTTCTTGCAAGGTCCGATTCAAAATAATATATGTATAGAATCTTTTATAATTAATTATTTAATTATATATTTAATTATATACAAAATAGAATTAATTTCGATCTATATGAATATTAGTAATTAATCCAATATTAAGCCTGCACGATCTCAATAATATTTTCTTGCTGATATCTTATACCTATTATATCAATTGGCACGCCCATTTCTTAAAAAATAGAGATATTTTATCTGCCAAGTGTCGATTACATGTGTACATGAACTTACTCAGGATATTAATTTTCATACTCATTTCACATTTCAATACTCTTTCAAACATTACCTTGTAATTATAGAAATAAAAAAATTTATTCCCTTTTGTGATAATTTAAAAAAAAACATATTTAGTTCAGTACTTTTGTTTTTGATATATTATTTATTTGATGTTATAAAAAGGGACCCAGCTCCGATGACCTCCATCTTTACGCATGTTGCCAAGATCAATTCAATAATCGAACAACTTTTCCCTACACATGCATCCGTCGCTCGATCTTAGTTTCGGAGATAATTGTAAAAAACTCTTGTTTTGTAAAAAAACATTCACTGAACGGTAATTAAAATGTATAAAATCATATATAAGATCTTCAAAAGTTGGTTGGTTATCGTCTTTTTTAGAGCGTCCGAATATTTTTCCAAGTCACTGTATATTTATTGTTGAGCCGATCTAACGGCTCAGATCTAATCCAGAACTAACCCAAACCAAATCCAGACCTTTTTTTATTTAAGGGCGGTGGGGGAACCCCCTTATGGGTACCCTCTCCTCCGATGTTGGTCGGCGAGGGTCGTGTCGGACTCGGGTCATACCGACTAAACCCTCACCGCCTAGGACCCCAAGCAGCTTTTCCACCTCCAAAATTGACATGTTACCCCCACTACCGAACTGCTATTCGTATTACTTGGTAGTGGGGGTCTTACATGTTTACCAACGACGTCTGTTCTTGATTTTTGAAACCAAATCCAGATCTAACCTCCACACGCAGAACGTAAAAAGATTATGGAGAAAAGTGTGTGCCACTCGTCCCTGTTTTGATATTCGAGAATATCATTACAGTCATCATATTGCGGAATTTCTATTTGAAGGCTTTATACTTTCGATAAACGTATCGATATATTTTTTCAAATAATAAGCAGAATGTATCCAATAAACAATTGATTGAAGATATTAATATTTATTTATTTTTTATTATCCTGCATTAAAACTTGAAACTGCAAAATGAACTGTACTCGTGCAATTTCGGTTTATTTAAAGTTCTTTTTGCAAACATCTCGGAAACTAAGACCAAGCGACGACATGTATAAGAAAAAGTTATTTAAAATGTTGACCTTGACAACATATTTCAAGGGCAACATGATCGGAGCGGGCTCCCCTTTTGTTAATATTTACCTATACTTATGGTCAATGTCTGCAACTTTTCATTCATATTTATATCAAGTGACTATATATAATTATTGCGCAGCACAATATCCACTTTGTTTAAAAATAATGACGTGTTATATCTACGTTCAACGATTCATTATTCGTTGTAAGTTGTATCATTGTGAAGAGAAATGCAATGACGCAGCTGATAAAAGCAACGGTTACTATTCGATTTCCAGTATCTATTGAAACAATTGATTATTAGACTATTATTAATTACATAGCGCTGATTAAATTTGATTCGTCATATAGTATTTGATGATCGTTAAAGTGTTAGCAGCAACTTTGATAAATTTTTCAGTGGCAAATAACTGCTACATTACTGAATAACAAGAGTTCAATTTGAATTTTCTAAAACGCTTTATAGTGTGAATGTTATACGAACGTTGCTAATTTTAGCAAACTGTAACTGACTGCACGAATATTTTCTCCCGTCCGTTTTCTCCTGTACATCTGAAAAAGACTCGATTTTTGTATGTAGCTCGTTTACCTAGACTTATTGACTAATGTATGTGAATCCCTGTTTTTTCTTAAGATATGCCACTATATGTCAGAGTGCACGAATGGTACCTATTATAGAACCAGAAATATTAAATCCTGGTGACTACGGAATAAATAAAGCGTTGGAGGTACATGAAGAGGTCATGTCTATCTTGTTTCGTGCTCTGAATGAGTATCATGTTTACCTGGAAGGCGCAATCCTAAAACCAGCGATGGTTCTGTCGGGAATCAAGAATACAACTAATTGCACATCACAAGTAAAATATCGTAAAAACCAACTTAAACAATTATACATACTGCGAAATTTAGTTTTTCTAAAATCTTATTTAAGATTTTATGAATCACGTGATTCATAAATTCAATTACAAATCGTAATTAATAAATAGATTATATCAACTATAAGATTTCATTATAGAGATGGCATTATCAAACAGTTTTTACAAACTTAGAAAACGTCACGTCGTAGATACGACAAGAAAAAATAGAACGCTATTAGCTTTATAATTTATTGTAGCTTAACATCTTAATATGTCTGATAAATTCGTTCGACGTATTTACTTTACTAAGATTATGTTTTAGAGTTAATACTGATACAAATTTTTTATTTTGCTATTTAATCGAATTACTGTATTGATGTTCTGTTTTTATAGAAGCTAGTTGTAATTGTGATTAAGATTTTTAAATTAAATTTTAATTTATTTAAATATGTGTTTATAGATAATTGCCGAAACCACAATAATGGGTCTACAGAGAACAGTGCCACCAGCAGTTCCAGGGGTCGTATTTCTTAGCGGTGGACAATCAGATACAGATTCCGTGACGAATTTGAATGCTATTTGTTCATACGAAGGAAAAATTCCTTGGAGACTAACCTTTTGTTATGGGCGTGCAATACAAGTACGATTGATTATTCTACATTCGTTAAAAATATAGTAGAACCATCTGTATTTGAAGTTTTAAGTAATATGAAACTTGGATATGCATATAAGTATATAGTGGAATTTTTCTGATAATATTGGAGTCTACATAATTCGCACAGGAAATTGTGAATTCTGATAGTGTGTAACCCTTAAGCGTAGTCAGCTAAAATTTATAATAACAAAAATTTCGATTGATTTCTAATGATCAATTGAGTAAGAATTAATATTAAATAAATTATTTGAACGTACACACACACACACACACACACACACACACACACACACACACACACACACACAATGGAAAATTCACTTAAGTGTTGCATTTATGTAGATCTAATATTGATTTGTTACAAAATTACGTACATTTTGGAACACATCACAGGATAAGGTTCTGTACTAAATTATTGTGCGTAGAATTCATTTGATCTTGTTGTAGAATGCTTAAATATTGGTACATTCTGTTTTACTTTCAATATTTTTATGTTTTCATGAAGAACGAAGCCATGAAGGTTTGGCGGGGACAGCCAGGAAACGTTAAAGAAGCCCAAGCAGTCCTACTCGAGAGGGCAAGACTCTGTTCTGAAGCAGCTTTGGGAAAATTGCAGGCAAACGGAATGTGCACTAAGAAAGGCTAAAACTAGCAATAATTAACAAAACTTTTTCACAGGACATTATTTGCTACACAAATTGTAATTGACGCAACATTTTTTCTATCCAGTTCAACATATCACCTTGAATTGCGTCATGCAAAATGTATACTTCTCTATTAATTATTTTTGAAAGCCTTGGCCAAACAGGATAATACAAAGCAACTTTTGCAAGTGCGTGTTATCAATGAAATTGCCTGATTAAGATATGGCCAGATTGGTCAGTCAAAAAGGTGCACGTGTTTCATCACATGAACGAGTGTGTCAACCTTAACAGTGAAAAGCTCCGTCAGTCGTTTCGGCGAATGTCGTGCAAGGTGTCCTTGACTGACCTCTAACACAGTGGTTCCCATCGAGAGGCATCATCACCGGATGCTTCTTCATCACGTGTGAATCGATGATGCGCACACGCTCAGAAATTTACTCCACTAGCGGTCGATATGTCGTCAGTAGATGGTAGATCCCCACCGGCAGTGTTCTCTCGTCTTTCTCGATTTTATGGACCTGTCCGTCGCGCTGACACGTGCGCTTCTAGTGTCATAACTTCTATCTATACGCAATTCATGTCAACAGTAATATAACGAAACGATGGAGGAACAAAAAATTACAGAAACAAAATTAATACACATCCCCTACATCGCTTCTTTAATTTTAAAAATGTTACTCACCATCTTTATCGAAGTCAATTTAACGACATAAAGACTACTCGTTTCAATTATACTTTAATGTCCGCAACTTTTATGCAAAATGAACATTTTCGAAATCAATTGCACGAAGGTTAAATGAACGTGTACTTCCTCTTTTAATCATTTTAACAAGTCAAATACAATAGACAACATTTTTACCATAAATGCATAAAATCCGCAGTCTAATTATAAAATTACTCCAAATAGACATCAATTCATAAGAATGGAATAGTATACATTTGCTGTCTTTTTTACCACGTTTTTATTAGCTCGCTTTCTTTTATGCACCTTGCTTCAAAATTTTGAAAAACGTGTATTCGGTTCTCGAATACTCCCGGTGTTGGTCGGCTTTATTTTAGTACGAGGATAAAGTTGAGCACCTTCTGACGGTAGAGAGAGTGCGCCTGCGCGAGTCTCATTCTGGTTTAGACTTTGAAACCGACAAACAGCCGAGACTTACCTCAGTCGCTTTCCAACCAGCGAATAGTACGACGTGTTTTGATTCGAGTTTCGAGCCAGAGTTCATCGATATTAGGTAAGTTACGTTTGTGCATGGTTTTGACTGAACAGTTCGCTCAGAATCGAAAGGAAAAGTGCCATGTGTTTCGACAAGCTCTATCGATCCATCTGTGCGACAAAATCAATGTGAAATATAATCAGAAATATTTGACCTACAATGAGATTCGACCTTGACTGACATTTGGACGACACCCATTCTATTTCCCGTGCTTTAAATTGTGTAACTTTAGCGGTAGCGTCGGTTCAAGAATATCTTCTTCAATATAATAATTCGCGGATACAACTGCACGATGATGAATACAGTTTTGTCTCATACGTTTAGTTTTGTTTGTCTGTGCAGAGGTCAAAATCGTGCCTATGTAAAGGTTTCGTTTTAATGCTAATTTTAATCGTTCCGCGATGAACTTATTATTCAGTACATTTACATGAATTTTCGACTCTTGATAAACAATCTGTTGGATATTATTTACTGCTTTGCCAGCATTTTTAACAATATATAAACTTACTAAAAATTTAGAAATAACGAATATGTTCAAAGCTTTCATACTCGTATCTGACACTAAGTGAATCCATTTTTCATCATGTGATTCACTGATACCAATCTCTAAAGTAGAAGCATCTACCACGGTTTCCTGGATTGTTAATGTCCGAATATAAGCATTTATATATTCGAAAAATCTTTTACTCTGATAGTTATGGGAATGTAAGTTCTTTTTGATCGAGTTATCAGTATAACCTCTAACTGATAATGCTTATCTGTCACAACAATGAGAGTATTTCATTATACTATTAAAAATAGTGATATCCTCCGATACGCTTATAAATGGAGTCATCAAATATGAAAAAAATTGCACGAGTCACTGAATGACCGGGGTTGATTAAAAAATTAATCGTGAGTCATTACCTTCGTTTAAAGTCTAAACCCACGTGTTACGGCTCCTACTGCGTGTCATTTTTCGACATCTATTTTGAATGGTTTCTTTCAATGACAGCGGTCTAATTTAGGTGGTGCAATAGCAACAATCGATAGTGCAATCGGTGGTAGCTTGTAAGGTAGATCGAATTAGATCAGTTGTTTGCAGGCATGGCTCAAACGTAGCAAGAGCTTATGCAATCGTCATAAGGACCATTATGCTACGACTACGTGGTTGGGATCATTTTAACGAACATTATGAACGTGCGTGTGTATCCGTGTGTGTGTGCGCGCGCGCGCGCGAGAGAGAGAGAGAGAGAGAGAACGTGCGAAGACGCACGTATACCGGTGGTTCGGGATTCATCTAAAATCTACGCACACAAAGTCAGCCAAGTGCACACATGACCAATTTTCCCCCAACGTTTCGTCACACATTCCGTCGCCTCATAAATATGTGAATAAAGATTTGGCGTAGCACCAGATCTCGACGTTTAATTTTAAATACGCTTGTTTCGCTCTTTTCTTTTCTTTCTTCGGCGGCGTTTATGCGTCCTCCACTTTTGAAGGCTTTTACACGAAATCTGTGCACGAGTCTCTTGTATATACTGATTCGAGTGTACATAATTATGCGACTGTTTTTCTTTATGTTTATTTGAGGTTAGCACTTAAAGAATGCAAGTCAGAATATCATGTATGGTTATGCTGCCAGTTACGTGGCAGTTAAGCAACTTTCTCTTACCAAATTATTACTGTCTTTTGCAATGTATGATTATACAAGAGATTTATTCGTCGTGAAGCGTTTGTATAACTGTTTTAATATAAGTATTACAAACCGGAAATGTTACCCTCGATATACTTTTTATTGTAATAAACCATTTCTGTAAAATAACCCTTTGAGCCTTGTATTGTTAAGTTGATGTCCACTAAACGTTGCAGAGTATTGAAAAATAAATATTTTTATAATGAACCGATGTGATGAATTATGACTAAATAAATTCATACTAAACAGTAATTTCGAGCATCATAAACATCGCTTTTTTTAAAGGTTTACTATAATTTGAAAAGAAGGGTACGAAATTCGAATAATAAGTGATAGTTATGAATTTTGTGTAGAGAAAACGATCCAATTGTATTTTGAGGTTAAGAAATATATTTTTATTCTTTCATGTTGCAAACAGTAAAACACAGGGGTGTATAATCATAGGAAAGTTAAAACAAATACAAATTGTTCAAACTTGAAAGTGCTTAAAAATTAATACCGAAGACAACAGACGAAAATTCAAGGATAATGATCTTTTCTCCCCTGAAAATCATTATCGATATCTTTCTAAAAATACAATGCAATCGTAGCAAAGTGTTATGCTAGTCGGAGCAATAAACGTCGGCAAGATATAAGTCATACAAAGAAAATAGAAACAAAAACTATAAACAAATCCCTCATAATAAAATTTATTGCTTAATTACGTGGTTGTGTAACATTCAAGATTACAGTTATCTTTTATCATATAATTTCTTAAATACAAAAAAAGACGTACTCTGAACGATAAAAACAGATGCAGGATTTAGAGGATGAACATGTTATAAATATAAAGTTTTATTATTTCTAAACAATTTATATGGCACGCGCACAGCGCATTCATTTATTTTCTAACAAGGAAAAATAAAATGGTTGTGAAAGAGAACGCTACCCTTCACTACACATTCTGAATCCTTCGATCGTCGATTTTTAAAATGGTTTTTCTGTACACCAAATAAAAGTTTAATTGTACACATAACTTCACTCGTGTATAACATTTCGAATAGAGTATTTATAAAAATTGAAAAGTCTTCGAGGATCGTATTCGCTGAAAGACACGTGTCGCGTCGCTGTCAGATAACGTTTCACAGCAGTATCACGCATTTTGTCACTTTTCCATTGAACTTTGTCACAGATTAGAATCTTCTCGCGAACAATTGCTTATCCAACAAACATTCAACGACTCCACGCCACAGACACGGACTGCAGTGTGCACAACGGAATTCGCTAAGCGAATTTCATCATTTGCCACCGCTAGGTGCGCTCTGCCATGACATTCCCCTCTGAATGCCATTGATCAAATGGAATCTGCATCGTAGCGCAGGCGTGTCGACGTTATTGACCGCCGGGCTAAGTCGGTTGTCAACTTGATTATAATATTTCTTCAACCGATAAAGTAAAAGTAAACGGTTAAATTTATAAGAAAATTTTAGAGGGCTCTGTACGTATTATAATTTGCATGATTGATACTGAAAATTTGTGCAGGAGATGGAACAAAGCATAGTCCCATCTATAAAATGATGTTCTGTGCTACGATTGCAGCGCCACGGCATTCGTGCGTACCAGATAATGCACGTTATCGACTAATTTGAATTTTTGAATTTTCAAATTTCTTTTCGAAATGTTTCTAGTACTGTTCTATAAGAAATTGAGTATTGCAGATATGAATGAAACATAGATACGAAGGAAATTATGGGCCACAGAGTGGTTTCTATACTATATAATACGCGAACCTGTTATCTCTTTGAAGTGTCATTAAAAGTTAGTATGATCTTGGAGAACCCCCCTTCAGTGTCGGATTAAGCCCCGTAGCAGGAGTAGCAAATACTGCCGTTTCCAGATATTTTTGCTATAAAGAAAGGCCATTCATCGTGTTTTATTAACCCTTTGGCCTACACAATATCTGCCAATTGCGCGAGCTATAGTAAACAAAAAAGTCGGTCGCGCGCCGTGATATTCAACTGTTTAGCCGTGTACCCGAACTGGCGAAAAATGTATACTTGAGTGCATCGCGACTTTATGACACAAAAGATTTACCACGAGTCGGACTCGTGGTTTTCACTTATGGCACAAATTCTTTACCACGAGTCAGACTCCTGGTTATAGGCCAAAGGGTTAAATTATCGTGCAAAACCTAAGGCCCCCTTGTAACATTTGCTACGGGCCCCGCGCTGGCTTAATCCATCATTGCCCCCCTTGTTTAAATGGATCGGTACAATGATAATTTGACCCTTTCGATACAAACAATTAACTGTAGGCGTTTGTTACGAGCGGATGTTGCAATTACGGTATTATTGGTTAATGTTATTATTCGTTTGTAACTTTTTTTATGTTCACGACTAAAATATTTTTGACTGTTCTAGCTTTTACAAAAATCAAAACAAATGTTAGAATACGTATCGAAGTCCCTATTTTAATACATAATCGTTGGAATGTTTTAAGTATTTATGGGAAAAGTAAATATTAGAAAGAAAGGAATTCAAGAGTGAAATTACGCACCTAAATGATAATTGTTACAATTGCTTCTAAAAAGAACTGGAATTATCAGTATTATCTCGAACATGTTTTTAGATACGGAGTTTAGAAGTTGTAAATATTATTAGTAGCTTGTGGTTGAAAAATTTGATGTAATTTCGGAATTGGAGGTACGCGTCTGCGCAAACACTTGATACGTTAAGGACCACTTTCATATATTGACCGACACGAGAAGGTGCTTACGGTCTACAGGACAGACATACATGTGTGCGTAACTAGGTAATATAGTTAACTGTAGGGATCGCTGGTCAGGAAAGGGTGTAATGGAATATTCTCTCTCATGTAACACAAAACATCTCCTTGAAACATTAGTAGTTACACCAATCCTAAAAATCTTAAAAATTCTAGAAACGGTCCTATATTCGCAAATAATGAAAAACTTGATCTTCTTTTATTGGTATATTTATTCTAAATACTGAAGTTGAAACCGATGCTTCATTTAGTATCCTCAAATATTTTTAGCACATAAAAGTGATCAATGAATTGTTCAGTTCGCTTTTCTTTGAACAATAAAAGAAATATACACGAAAATGTTTATAACATATTTGAATTAATACTAAAATAAATGTTGGCCCAAGAAATCTTGGAATTTAAAGTTGATCAAAATAAATAGTTCACGATCGTTCTCGAATTTAATATCAGCGAATTCTAATTGATAACAATTTACAGGGGGTACTCTTCAACGCGAATCGAGATTGTACGCTTTCATCGTATTCGCAATTTTTCTTAGTAAACAAGTTTATCGTGTCACGATAACATGAAAGATAATGTTTGCACATGCTTGTATAAATTAGGCTATCAATCATTTGTGATATATTGGAAAGGGTAACGCTTCATTTAAGGTCGGGTCTAGATTAGGTAATATTATACCGTACCGATAAAGTATTGCGGCAATAAATCCGCTATGGTGTACATCTGCTTTCCTGCAGAAGTGTACAGGCAGTTTTCTGTCAATTACAAAAATATTGACCAACATGAGTGGCAATTATGTATTACTACAAATATACAGTGAGCCACGAACGTATTCGAACCTTCTTTAAAACAAAACAACTTTTTTATAATTGTACCAAGCGACCTGATGTTTTATAATTAATTAAAAGCATTGGTTTACGAAATGATATACAAACAAGATTTTCAAAAAATTAGAATTTACAAGGTTACATGCAAAATTAAAAAAAAACATTTTTCAAAATCTTTTTATTTGGCCTCTAATAAAAATATAAAACTTGTAAATAATAATTGTTGGAAAATCTTTTTTGCATATCATTTTGTAAACCAATGTTTCTAATTGATTATAAAAAATCAGGTCGAAAAGTTATTCTGTTTTAAGGGGCGTTCGAATACTTTCGTGGCTCACTGTACATATACATAAATAAAATTTAAAAGATTAAGTAATATACACGATCATAATTATATTCCATTTTTGTTTGGAAAATCAATCTTATTTACATTCAGGGGTACAGAAACAGTATTGAAAGACGTGTTCACTTTGTTTATTACGAGATATCGTACCTACTAAATCGACGAGTACTTCTTGTAGACCGAATGCTATAACAAAAGCGCATGGAGTGTGGCTGACGTTTTGTGAATGGTCGGATATTGTCTTTAGTGTTCATGCGATGAAAGCGTAAAATAAGATACTCCTCATTTGATATGCGTCCGTGAAACGACCATACATGGGCACAGGAGTTTGACTTGTCAGGTGACATGGAATTAATTTTAATATTGCACGTGTCAGAGCTGCAATATATTCTAGATGCCCACCTACCTGTATTATTTTTTAGTCTACTTCCTGCATACCATAATTAGACTACCCACATAATATTTCTATTAAAACTCGCTATGTATTGTGTTCATCTACCTGAACAAAAACGAAGTTACGAATGCTCAAATTCATAAAAGATTTTTGTTATTTCGATCGTAAATATTAAGAGTAAATATTATGATTTATTAGCTTAAATTAATATTGTTACCTTTGAAATGGCACATTTTTTTACGACTATACATATATTCAACAAACACATTTTTTAATGTACTAACGTAACTATTACCACGCTTATACATTATGTATTATTATTATTAGCTTACCGTGTTGTTTGTATCGAATCTTGTAATCGAATTTTAATCCACTTTCCGATGAGCTAGAGGCTTGGAACTTTGAACATAGCTCAGAACTGAAGACAATGCGATATTAAAAAAATTTTAATTCACTAAAAAGGAGAAAACAATTTTTTTAGATATTAGTGAGCATAGATAAAAGCGTAGAGCGTCCATGAAGATTACGTTAATACAGTTTAACGCTCCACGCTTTTATGTATAGTCATTGATATCTAAGAAAATTATTTTCTCCTTTTTAGTGCATTTTAATATTTATCTAATTTGTTCATCAGAAATTGAGTAATTAAATGGAATAGAACCGTGTCCCGATGTAAAATAGTTAAAAAGATGTAAATATATGTGCACTTTACGTTTGTGAATGACTGTCGGTCGCCTCAGTTATCAACGTAAACGTCAAATAGTACCTTTCCTTTTTCGGAGATAAGTGATACTCATGCTCCCATCGGGCAATACATACATGTATAGGAATAGAGAAGTGTCCTGGGAGGTTACCGCCTTAAGAAATTCCCAAGCCGGTCGGCTTCTTGCGAAGAACTTCTTTATCATTTACACAGCTAAAAAGCTTTTGTCCGCATGTTCCAACAACGAATTTCTGTCGAAAGTGCAGTTTCTCATGTGCTTTCTTTTTACGTGTTGTGTTAGCGATCCAACCGTATACAGGAGACTCCCGACACTGGCCCGCAGAGTCTTATCACTTGAGTAGTTCGCAGCGTTGGTCTTAAGATCATGAATTTAAATTGAACATTCTCCCATCCTTGATGGAATTTTTCTGTAAGTGTTGCTTGTCAGTATTTGCCCCGTAAATATTCAAACATTTGCGATATTGTGCGACGGAAGTACGAAGTCAGATGCCAGTGTGACACTGAGAAAATCTTCATTGAGACTGTCAGTTATTATATTCGTGCAAAATAAAACTTTCCTGTCTCTCGAATAATTTTAATAAGTTGGAGAGAATATTCTCAAAGTCGATGTTTGTATCGGTAACATCTGCAGTCGATTAAAAATTAACATTCAAGCGAGTTGTGTAGAAAAGGAATATTTTTCAACGTTTCGTCAGCATTGCAGATACACTGATAGAAGAATTTCAAAATCTCGATAAACGTTATCAATCCGAGTTGTGGAAACTTTAAATCGTCAACACGAAGAAAAAGAGATTAAGATTTAAGATTAATATATATATTATTAATTTAAGATTAATATATATAATCATATATATTATTAAAAAAGAGATTTTAAGAAAAAAGATCGTCTTTTTGAAATTGATGTGAAATAGATCCCATTCGAGCGATTAATTTACCATCGTAAGATATTCGCGATACGCCTCGCAGTCTCAACAATTTTCTCTCGACAGAGTTACGGAATTGCTCGAATCTTTGTGTACACGTTTTGATCGTGCATAATTTACCGACAGCGAACGAATCAAAACAGCATGAGCTGCTCTCATGGTATTCGATTTGGCGGCAAACGATTGAGATTCGCTGCACATACATTGCGGCATTTCCAGGTTGCTTAATGGAGTTCGCGTAGACTGCAGCAAGTAAGTAGTTGTAACGCCATCCCCGTAATTTTATACGAATTGAAATTACCAACTTGGTACAACTTCTGTCACTACTTCCTGCGCGATGGTATAACTTCATTTCGCTAACGAGTTAGCTAAATGTTCTCTTAATTTTCCCACATCGCGTTCAAGTTCTCCGAGTTGTGTTTCAAAGTTCATCGATCCCATAGTCGCTCGCGACTCCAATCGTCACTGTCCTCGCGATTCTGAAAGGCTCGAAAGAACGAATTTCCAAGAACCGAGTTGAGAAGAAGTTCTGCATCGTTTTACGCAACGGTCGTGATAAAATTTGCTTCTAAACGATAGACGGCAGGGGTCACGGCGATTGCGTCAGAGTTTGCCGCACTTCGATTAGTTATCGACGATCGACCGGAAAAGTTTCGGCCGTTTCTGCTCGGTTGACATTCAACGAAGAACGTTCGTCCTTACGCATCGAACGGTACCGAAGGGATCGCGATATCACGGGTTAACTTTTTCGGCGGTGACCCGTAATCCCACATCGTTCGCGGACTCCCTTCGTGGCGTATTCTAATAGTCGAGGATAGAGGTGCGCCTACCCCGGGCCAGAAGGGTGCGAGCACAAGTCCCACGGTATCTCGAATGGCGTTGCTGATGTCTCAGGTCATGGATTCAGGGTGCGCAGGGGGATAATACAGGCGTAGCCTCGAGAACGTCTGCGCGTGCTGCATTGCGGCGAGCCCACTCCCTTGTTCGGTGCTGTATGGGCGACAAGTCGGTGGTTGAACAAGGACGCGAACGCTTGAGGGGTGGACCGGAGAGAGATAGGGGTGGACGCAGGTAGGGGGTAGAGAAAGAAGGGTGTCGTAGGGGTGAAGAGAGACCGAAAATTAGAAAGAGACCGCCAGAGGGGTAGAGGTGAAGAACATCGGAGCGAGAGAGGCGTGGATCGCAGAGGGAGGGTCACTGGCCAAGGAACAGAGAAGGAGGGTGAGAATGAAGGCGAGCGAAAGAGGGATACAATGTTATATGGAAAAAGAAGAGAGACGATGAAGGCAGGATAGAAACTAGGAGAAGGGATGCAGAAAGAGAGAGAGAGAGAGAAAGCGAGTACCTGTGTACGAACGAATGTGTGTGTGTCTGTGCGTGCACCGACTACCCCCCTGTTTTGCAGTTACGACACTGCACTGCAGCCAGGTACCCCTGCCGCCTCTTGGACGGGGTAGACTAGTCGGATAAAGCCAGTCGTCATCTCGTGCTCATACGAGACACGTTTCCTCTCCGATCCTCTCTTCTATATCGTCCGGGGCTACGATTTTTCTATAGCAAACCGCAAAAATGTAGTCAGAACGCAATCGGGGTCCTCTCGGCTGGGCCCGTTCACCAACCATGCAGCCGAGAAAACACGTTCTGTCTCAACAATCGGTTTACTTTTCTCTTCAGTCTCTCTTTTTGTCTCTCTCTCTCTATCTCTCGTATCCGTCGGTGGTACACGGTGTAATTATCGCCGCAACGTGTTGTAAATGAAATTGATTCTCACCACCGATATTTAGCGGACTGACTAACTCCGAGGAACGTATTATTGTCGTTGGTTATTGTTATCATTTGAAAAGAATTACTATTATTATTGACGTATCTTATATTTATTATCGTTATACATACGTGTGTTGTAACGGGAGTCGCGAGATCGGAAGGCACGTTTACACGATCACCGGATGCATCTGGATCGTTCGTCGAAAAGGTAAGACCGCTGGCCGCAAAGTAGATAATCTCTTTCCTCTCCCAAGCTTTCATTGCCAGTCTACTTTCCATATTATCACTCGCATGCGCTTGATCTCTAATAGCGCGCGTTAACAGCGTACTCTTTCTACTTTGCGCGACGGGTTTTCTTTCCCTCTAAACAGGATGGGATGGACCGGTAGTGTTAACCCCTTGACGTACGGATCAATTAAAATCTAAGATGTTCAATGGTACCGTTTATGTGCGTTCCCACCATTTGTTATTTTTATCATCTGTGTAAGCTGACGATAAATCTCTCTACAGATTCAAAACAGATACGATTTCGAAGTGATAACAGATACATGCTTATTTGATAATTGCTCGAAATATTTGCCGTTGACGTTGAACAATATTTTTCTCTAATGCGTTAAAGTAACAGGCGTTTCTTCATGTCAACATGTTGCAAAGTCGTTTTCAGAGAATGCTCAATCAAAACTAAGGTTACTTTATTAGTCTATTGTCAAAAGTCTGCTGTAACGCATCAGTTGTGATACGTAGAATAAAAATCGATGCTCCAATACTGTATCAATTTAGCCCGCTATTATTTTCACTACGATTGCCATCTATATATATACGAACGCTGTCAATTGACGTCGTTGTATTTCAAGAACGCGCATTGTCTGATAACTGTTTTCGATGCGAGCTTTTCATTCGAAAATGTCTAATAGAGGCAAGGTTGACCGAGTTGGTAGTTACCTACCATTTTATCGATTTTAATCTCCCTAACATCTCTCTCCCTCTCTCTCTCTCTCTCTCTCTCTCTCTCTCTCTTGTGCTCTTTCTCCCTTTTTCTGTTCATCTATCTTTTTCTGAATATTGAACGGAGGGTAGAATACCTTCTCCCGAGAAAGGGAGGTCCTTTTCTGGGATTGTGGACCTTGAGAATGCCGTTGAAGGGTCACTCCCATGGCACCCGTTGGGAAGAGGAGGTCTTTATCCGCTTTCGATTTCTCCACTCCCTTCGCGTTCTAACGTTTTCACGGTACGTCCAACAATGAACTTGTATTTTTATCGATGTGTACTTCACCGCAGCCTCTGATAAAATAAGGAAAAATCAATCCACAGTGCTGTTGGTTGCTCTTTCTGTAGCAACGTTCTAACAACAATTCCCTGCAAGCATTTGCAGATTGTTGAGTGATGTTCTATCTGCTCCATTTCCATCTATAACGTTCGTTTCTAACATTTATTTGATCATCACGTATGTATTGGAAAACAAATTAAAAATGACATTTTATACTGCGCTGATTTTATCTCAATGAAGAAAATAAAAACATTGCTTTTACCTGAAATTTGAGTCCATTCTCTTTGCTTGGAAAATTACATTAAAAAGAGTATCTCTTCTTATGTTGATTGTGCTTCGATTTTTCGAAGCTACCATAAATCATTTACGTTATCTAATGATCTAATGATAAATAAATCGATTTATTGGCCCAATAGGTTTTCGCCAAAGTATTTTTACCAGTCGCAATATTGAATCTGCAAATACGAGTTTACGTGAATACATGCAATATGTGTAAATACTCGAGCGGAGCAGTGTTTGAACTTAGAAATTCTTGTTTGCGTTCTCTTGGTGAAGTTCGTTCGGTCGAAATACTTGACTGCAAGTTCCGTATCAAACGATTGGATATTTCAAGACGATTTATCGTTCGCAGACCTCATAGATTCGAAAGCCAAGGTATACACTCAGAAAAATAGTCTCGGGCAATGAAATCGGGCTCGAGTTTTCGTTTCTATCGGATATATTCTTTCGTGACATTTGTATCGGTGTACAATGAGCAAGGTAAAAATTTCAATTGCCATTCACGCTTGGCTAGTGTCCTGATATTGTGGCATGAATTTCGACCATATTCAAGGTTTGCAAGCGCTCAATCAGCAAGCCTTCACACGCTCAAGTCGTAATCAGCGACCAAGTGTTTGAACCATTTCAAGTACTCGAATACATGAAGTGTTCCATCTTCAGAAATGACGGCCAACATTTCAGATGTATATATACATATGTGATACTTTTAGTTCGGCAAACTTTCGTACTTGTTTTAGTAAGGTACATATATTATGTAATAAGGCTCAGTAAAATTAATTAGCTTTTTTGTCATATTAAAAAAATAAAAGTGCTGCACTCATAACTTTGATTGATATACTGGTTATAATTAGAAGTGCTTCGTTCAAAGATTCTAGATGCATTTATTATATACGTAGGTGATCCTACAATTAAACTTTAGGAGCCATCGGATATCTCAATTACCAGTTATTCAATTATGCCGTTGCATATCATTAGTCGCCTTTGAACCACTCTGCGGCAGATTGGTGGTTTTGTGGCTGGATCCATTCAATGATAATTTTCTTCGCTCCTTGGGTGACGAAACACTATGTATCCCTATGACATAGTAAACACGAAAATTATCTTTACCTGAATTTTTGGAAAGATACTAATATCTGCATAACATTTTTTAGCCTCGTACAGTTATCTATAAAAATAAAAATTAAATGCTGTTCGTTGGTAAGTGCATCACTTGAGAATAACTGGACCGATTTGGCTAATTAAAAAAAATTTCGTAATAGTTCGAATAAGGTTTTTATGGACAGAAAAATTGGAAAAATTGAGGAAAAAATGAAAGTGCTTTTTTTCTATAGGATTTTTTTGTTTTTTCGTTATGGTCATGGAAAAGTTTTCAGGAAAACAAATTTGAGACAATTACAAAGGAAAGTTGGAAAATGCGGACAAACTGCAAAGATCATAATTTTTGAAACGGTACAAGTAGCAGGTTTGGATGATTTTTTATTAGAGAATCGAATTTTTATTGATAGGTACAATGATCACTGAGAAATACGTTTTTTTCTCATTATTTTTACTTTGTTTGCACGTTTTTCCAATAGCTTTTCACAAATTCACAAAACGATCACAAACATTGATATTTGGACGGGACAACGTCTGTCGAGAGAATATATTATTTAGAGAATAAATACATTATTCCTACGATATACATATTTTCTTCAAATTGTCAAGTGATTCTGAGCAATTAACGATGCGAATTCGTTGATGTTAAAGGATGCAATATAGTATAATTAACACTAATGTTCCCTGAATATTTCATTACTTATATGCAATAATATAATCGTATGTAGTTGACCATTGTTTTCTGAAAATACAAAGCGGAAAGTATACAACCTTTATTTTCCGAGAACCAATTTCATTACTACGTTGCAAGTGCTATGTTTGAAGCTGACGAGCCGAGTTTTGCGAACAAACTTTCTCATCTACCATCTATCTACCTATGCAATTCGATAATTGCACTGCATCGTCAGACATTATCTTAATTACCATCGTGTGCATACTGAAATTGCAGTTGTTAGACTTGACTTGCTGCATATTTCTGTAGTTTTCGTTTTTCTACTTTTTGATTGTGTAGCGAGTCGTGCACAGTATAGAATGATCGTTTCAATTAACACTAAACCAACCGAGCTCTAAAAGTAGCCAGTACATGATGCTTTATAAAAATAACAAGATTAAATTTATTTGAACTTTGTGCAGTTCATATTATAACATCTTCACTATTAAATGTGTTATTTAATTTATCACGAAAACATCTTTATCATTTCAATAATTATGAAACCGAAAATCTAAAATCGGTCATGTGTTTAAAATAAGGAAAAATTCAACGTTTCGTTTGCGGTCATGATACTTCATTAGAAAATTCTACTAGCTGACCCGACAGACGTCCTGTCCAAATTTTCTTTGTAAATTGTCTCGAATTAATTTTCCTGCAAACTTTTCCAGGACCATAACGAACAAAACAAAAAAGGAATAACACATATCCATCGTTGAAATATTGAGTTATGATCTTGAGTTCATACAAAAATTCCATGGAAAAAGCACTTTAGTTTTTTCCTGAATTTTCCATTTTTCCGGGCATCTTTCCGAATTTTTCTTTCCCTAAAAACCTTATTTAGACTATGATGAACATTTTTTGAAAAAAATTAGCCAAATTGGTTTAGCCGTTCTCAAGTGATGCGCTTACCAACGAACAGCATTTAATTTTTATTTATACAATATAGATATAGATAGATATGGATAATAGATATAGGTAAATAAATAGATAGATGATAGATGTAGATGATAATAAACTAACGATTCCCCCTATTGTATTATACGCGAATATAACGACTTGTTAGTTTGATACCCAATTGATGAGATGTATGAAGGCAAAGAAATAGGTCAAACTAATATTTTCCTTTTATGAAATACTGACGTAGCTGAGTGATCGGTTCTGAAAATCAATTATACCGCGGACAATTTAATGAGTATATTTGATGGTCCCCGTGCACATTGACTTTATTGACCGCAATACACGTGTTAAAATAATGCTGTATACATTTATAAATTTTAACAATCTTTAAGTTAGATTGTACTCTATAAAAAGTATTTAACTATTATTATATTTCACTTTTCGATACCAGTGAAGCAAAGGATTATAAACTTTTGATTGATCTGATTGATCTAATACGGTTACGTGAATTTCAGTACTATATCCTTTGCATTTAAAAGTCTTCCATTTATTACTTTATAAATTTTTTATCATCTCAAGCTAAAAGAAGACTGTAAAGTAATTCCGAAGGGAATTGTGGGATGATCTCATTTATTGCCACGCGATTTATTACTACAGTTATAATTAATCAATCAAATCCTTTTGTCGTTGAATAGCTATCCTGGTTAAAATTATGATTCAATCTGTGGCACTTTCCGAGTAGAATTTACCGGCGTATTTTCTGCAATTTGTGCTACTTGGATTAACATATGGTAATCTATACTTTCAATGTTGTCAACAGAAAATGGTTGCTGAAAAGTACGATAAGGCCGAGCCTGAGCTGAAACAGGAGCTGCAGCAGATCGCTCAGCAGATTGTAGCACCTGGAAAGGGAATCCTTGCTGCTGATGAATCGACAGCAACTATCGGTAAACGTCTGAAGGATATCAACGTTGAAAACAATGAAGAAAACCGCAAAGCGTACAGACAACTTCTCTTCACCACAGCCAAGGTATCATTCAAATTATTTCTTTCTTCAGCGTTCTACTACATGACAAAACGTTTGTGTTTTTGAAATATATTTTGATAATACTTCTATTAACAGATTTCTCGTATTTTTCTAATTAAATTAACTCCGAACACGATACAATTTCAATTATATTTACCTAAAGTAAAAATTTCATCTAACGCTTCCACTGATTAGTTCGGATAATCGGGGGTCTACTGTATCATGAATTAAGCGAGTAAATTTGTTGCAAATTGTATCGCGTTTGGTGTCACATATCTGTTAGTAAAAGATTCATAAAGAAATCTTTAGAAACAGAAAAGTTTTATCATTCGATTAGTGTTGTTTTCTACAAGATTTGGTTGGCAACACATTAACTTGTCTTGTTCTTCAAAGGATGTCATCAGTCAACACATCTCCGGCGTCATTCTGTTCCACGAAACTCTGTACCAGAAGGCTGATGATGGAACACCATTCGTCGAACTCCTGAAACAACGTAACATTCTGCCCGGCATCAAAGTTGACAAGGGTGTCGTTCCCCTGTTCGGTACCAACGACGAGTGCACAACCCAGGGTCTCGACGACCTTCAGGCTCGTTGCATTCAATACAAGAAGGACGGCTGCCACTTTGCCAAGTGGAGGTGCGTACTGAAGATCACGAAGGACACCCCGAGCAAGTTGGCCATCTTGGAGAACGCCAATGTCCTGGCTCGTTACGCTTCCATCTGCCAGAGTGCCAGAATTGTACCCATTGTCGAACCAGAAATTTTGCCTGATGGTGACCACACTCTTGCCCGATGCCAACAGGTCACGGAGGAGGTTTTATCCGCTGTCTACAAGGTGCGCACGATTATTTATAATGTTTATACGTAAATAGAACAATCGCTTGACATTCATCCTAGTTGTTCAAGTTTGTGTCTTCTTCAAATGCTTCTCCAAAAATCAAAACATAATGTTGTGAATGTTGCGAATGCTCCAACTCAGGCATGAGCAGTTCGTAGCTCGATCAGAGGCATCCTCAAGGAATACCCCTACTTCTCCCGCTCAGAGCCGCCACGAGGATCGAGACACGCGAGCGGGAGAAGTGGAGTACTCCTTGAGAATGCCTCTGATTGAGCTACGAACTCCTTGTGCCTGCTCTAACTGCTTTCATTGTAACTTTAAAGAAAATTAGCATTCTTGTCTGAAAAAATTTTAGTACATTTTTCGAGAGTTAGTTGATAAGTGTACCAAGTTTGGAATTATGATACTGAATCCTTTTGAAAAATTCCTAAAATTTGCTTTGTAGTCAGAGTGTGTGACCATGAAGACTGTTGAATCTTATTAGATCGTAATTTCCAGGCGCTGGCTGACCATCACGTCTATCTTGAGGGAACCCTCCTGAAGCCCAACATGGTAACACCAGGTCAAAGTTGCCCAACTAGGGCAACTCCTCAGGAGATTGCTGCTGCCACAGTAACTGCTTTGTTACGCACTGTACCACCGGCAGTGCCTGGTATCACGTTCCTTAGCGGCGGACAATCTGAAGAAGAGGCGTCAGTGAACTTGGACGCCATCAATAAGTACCCGCTCCCGAAACCATGGGCGTTGACCTTCAGTTACGGTCGAGCTCTCCAAGCATCTGTGCTCCGCGCATGGGCAGGTAAAAAGGAACAAATCGGCGCTGGTCAAGACGAGCTCATCAAGAGAGCCAAGGTAACTTCGTCAAGGCTGAGATGACATTAAAACTTTTGTTGCTTTGTTTTTCTATTTTCTCACTGACTCTACGCGTTATCTTGCAACCCCTTCAGTGTGAGCTTTCATTTTCAGTAGACAGTTTATGTTAAGCTTGCTTAATCTAAATTTTTATATCTATTCTAACACACAAGCCTCATTTTTCGAACTGTTCTTTATGTTTATGTAAATAATTTCTCTTTATTGTGCATCTCATCTTTTTTTCTTACAGTATTCTATTCTTTTTATTTTTGTCTCTCTTATTTTTTTTTTTGCATGTGTATATACTGTGTGCTTGTTTAGGCAAACGGAGCAGCTAGTCAAGGCAAATATGTTGCTGGCAGTATTGTCAGCGTAGCTGCCAATACTTCTCTCTATGTGAATACTCATGCCTACTAAATTCTTATTTTTCTTTCTATGAGATATGTTTCCATAGTAAGTATTTTCTTTCTTTTTTTTCCTCTCCTTGTTTAAATGTAAATAACAATTCAGTGCATGCGTGTTAATTTTTATCTTTGTGGACTATTAGTATTGATACCGGGTGGTATATGATTTTAATGGAAATTTCATTGTTTATAGGCCAACAGCGAGTCGGCACTTGGCAAATATGCCGGTGGTGTGACGGGAGCAGCCGGCGATGCTGCACTTTTCGTCGCGAACCACGCGTACTAAGATTAATCCGTAGAACATCGATAAGGATTTATCGTTAGACTATAGATCGTTCGCCGAACATCACCAACATCGATTATTGCTGTCGGCATGGAAGTATTTTCCATCTATAGAGAGAAGATTCAGATCGAACGAAGAAATCTTTAAATTGTTTTGAAAACCGAAACGCGCATTCTTTCCACGATTTTTATGTTTCACGCGGTACAGAAATACGGAACGAAATCAAACGAATTTTAACCTGACGCAGTCATTTTAATTTCCATGTAATTTCAAATACGGATTTTAACGTCTTTAACGACTCGCACGAAAAACATGAGATACAGTTCGGAAATCATGCTGCATCGATTGATGGTGTCGTTCACCACTTTCGCCCTTGTTCCTAATTCCGATTTGTTTTAGAAATCTAGCGAAGGGATGGTTGTTTTATTCCGACGTCGTTTGATCGATCGTTTGTTCTAGAACACACGAAAAAAAAACTCTTCGCAAGGAATCTCTGAAAAATCTAAGCGGGACAGCGTGTTCAACATGCTTAGCACTCGAGCTTATCGGGCGAAATTGATCGAACCGTTTTATTTTGAACGCGTGCAGTTTTTGCGACATTCGAATTACACACGCGTTATTATATTCTGTAACACTACGATAAAAAGCAGATATATATTATATATATTGTCAATGTCGTTATGATATTCTACGTGTATAAAAAAAGTAAGAAAAATTAAAAAACAAAGTAAAATCATATTAAATGTTGGTTGTTAGAGATTGAGTCAAATATTATAAAATCGTAATATTATGTCATCTACTTATACAATATGTGTATCTTATATAGGTATTTAAGTAACGTATTGAAAAGTATCTCGTACATCGATGTTATATCTAATATTTTCAATGCAATCTAGGTCCCAAATACACTGTGGAGGGTATTTAATGTGTTTTTTATTCCCATTCCAACTAATACCTATAGTATAAGTTCTTCTTTGTCTGCCACATTAATTGTTATCGATGCAATGATTGTACATTCTAATTGTACAATGTTTAAATAATTCATGACTTAGTGTCCGAGACAATTGCAAAAAACTTTTGTAGGTTTCAAGTAAACTTTGTTCTCGTACAAGCTGTCACTCAACAGCGAATGGTAATTAAAATATACAGAATCATACAGGTACTCAATATTTCATGAGATACACAGGTACCTGGGTAATTTTCATTTACCCAAGGCTTACACGAGTATCCAAGTATCTCATAAATAGACTGCAGATCTTTATGCAAAATAAAAATTGTTTGCATCAACTGTAAAAAATAGAAATTAAATTGAATGGAGAAATCATACATTGACATATTTAATTTAAAAATTTTCCAACGATTTTGAATTTCATTTATTCAATTTCGTATTATAAATGCATAAAGATCCGCATAATTCGACGAGATTTTCGAAGAAGGAAGTGCCACACACAAAGATAAAAAAGGTCACGTTGTTAATAAATAAAATTATTGTACTTTCGTATTTTTACCAACTTCATGTTTACTTATTAAACAGTGCATCGCAATTAGAAATAGTAAGTATAGGAAACATTGTAAATAGTAGTATGTAATTATAAACGTGAAAAATGCAATATTGGATAGAATGTATTTAAAATGTAATAAAATGTTTCAAATTTTTTTATTTTTAAATAAAAATTATAAATTAGCAAGGAATGGGTAGTATGGATTTCAAATCCCCGCGTTTTGACCCGTTAGTTGTGGTACACAAAATTCAGATGGCGTTCGATTTCGTGCTAACAGAAAAATACATTGAGTGACGCTACCCTGATTTTTTCCTACCTGTTGCTAAACTCTCTATAGATATTATCATTGTACACATGTGTGTGTGCGTTCTAACATTATGGTGGATTTTCTCGTTCGGAAAGCTTGTAACTTCAAATTTACACGTTTGGCTGTCCTGGAAAGGTTTGGTCATAGAACTTGGCGAAGTATCGAGATACATAAATACGTATAATTATATATATATACATATATATATATATATACACGTATACACTTACGATGAACTGTCAAAATTTATCAAATGACAGTGTCCTGAAAAGAATATTCATATAAATAAGAATATTTCTCACCGAAAGATACATCTGATAAGAATTCTATTTTATGAGAGAGGAGAATTGTATCCGACATTATCTGTTATTGTTTACGTAAATTGCGAATCTATATAGATAACCTGGAAGCACATTATAATTCTAAATATCATTTAATCATTTCTATGCTATCGTGTATTATTTTTTAATGATATTACTTGCACAATATTATGAAGGTATACAATGGAGGTCTTGGAGACAAGAAACCTTCTTAGAGACTTGGATTTAACTTTACAACCTCGTATTGTACCGCGATATAAAACCTGGCTTCCTCTTGCTACACAGCAGGTAAATGCGAAATAAATGTTGTGTACGTTAAATAAATAATATTTACAAAATATATTTTGTTAGATTTTACTCGTGTACTAATTCATCTAATGGCTGATATAATTTTTAGTTGCGACTTAGAAATCTTGTACAAATAATAGGATGTAATTTAAAACCAAACATGCACGATGGGCCTTGTTCGTTTTATTATACGCTACATAGAACAAGCATGTCGTCTCCTTTGTACACAAGCGAATCGATTGACAATGTCAATCCAAGATGGTCAAGTCTCGACGTATCGAATATACATGCCACCGATTATTCTACTGCCAGTGGTGAGCTTTATAATCTGTTAGTACCTTAACTGTAAATACGTCTTTATCAATCTACCTAATATTGTGATTAATAATGTTATAAAACCGATATCTGTAACATTATATTTCAAAAAGAATATTTATAAATTCTTTAACAGAGATAATTGTAAGACTATGGAAAAGAATGATTGTGGTTAACAAACCAACTGATGTAACTGTATTTACATGGGGCATATCTTTCACTGGTTTGGCATACATCGGTCCGAAATTACCAAATAATTTAGAAATTATTCTGAAGGCAAATTCTATAATTTTCCAATTTCACGGCGGTTACTTCACGCCGTTGTATTGCTTCGTCGAAACACCTGAATTGAAAAGATACATACATATAAAAGTCAACAATTCTGAAATAAGGGATAGTTACACTGTGAGTAAACTTAGCAGTTTGAAAAATAAAATGCAGGCTCTAAAACAACAGACGGAGTCGGTGCAAACGCTAAGAATGCGTATTGCTTCGGGAGATAACTTTCATACTCCAAAGTACTCGCAATCTTCGTTAAACAGATTACTTCAACCTCGTAAAGTAAATAGAGAGAAGAAAGCTGAGATATTGAAAATACGCAAGGAATTAGAAATGGCCAGATTTAGAACAAAATTATTGGAACAGGAAAGAACAAGGAAAATGAGTGAACTAAGAGTGTTGACTCAGTTACATTCTACTATTATGGAAGAGAATCAAGGCTATGGTAAAGAACGATATTTGTTCATTTTTAACTGTACATATTGAAGTCTAAGTTTATTTGACATATTTTTACATGTATTATAGGTTCAGATTTGATGGAAAAATATAGAGTATTAAATAAAGATATCGAAAGGTTACACGAATGGCGACAGAATCAAATAGATACAAGGGATGCATACGTTCAATTATGTAGCCAACTTGCTTGTAGAAGAAGGCAATTAATTTCAGAACTAAGTTTAATATATCCTATAATCCAGGTATGAATTATTGATTAAAAAATTTCATGTTCTATATTTATGTATATACTAGTATGAGTACTGTAATTGTGACTAATTAATTCTATCACGCAGGATGGAAAAGGAACATTTAGAATACACAATGCACATTTACCAGATAGCGAAGATTTAGAATTGTCAGATGATACTGAAGTGGCTGTAGCATTGGGCTTTGTTGCACACGCCACACAAATGATTGCTAATTTTCTTAACATACCTACTAGATATCCTATTATCCATTATGGATCACGTAGTAAAGTTATAGATCATATTACAGATCATTTACCTGACAATAAAAGACAGTAAGTATTCCGTTTCTCTATATTATTTGTATAATTTCATTGTAACGATATGGTCAATAACATTGGTTGTTTTTCTAGATTTCCATTGTTTGCTCGTAGTAAAGATAAATTACAATTCCGTTATGCAGTTTATTTATTAAACAAAAACATAGCTCAGTTGAGATGGTACTGTGGCCTTCCAACAACAGACTTACGAGCCACGCTTCCAAACTTAGTTACCTTGATAAACATTAGGCCAAATCAATCTCAGTAAGTTACACTATTATTATTAACACGTTCGAGAGCGTATATGAAGAATTTATGAAATATTTCATGACTACAAAACTTTGTGTTACAGTTTGGATAATTCAAAACGAACATATTCCACGTCATCTCTGGATATCGATATCGGCAATGGAAAACAAAACGTACCGCTAACACCACCTATTCAGAAGATAATTTTCGAAAAATGCCATCGATCCTCGAGGTCCATGAGTCAATTGAAGAGTATAAAAACTTCTCTTGGATCTTCTTTGGATCAAGGTTTAGATAAGCCTGTACAGTCTCTCGTTTTAAGCAGTCAATCAAAACGAATTTGCAAGTCGGAAGAAAGTGCCATAGACAATAAAACACTGGTACTAGCGAAATATAAGTCGAGTAATAGTAGCAATGAAACTTTAAATGATGCTATTTTAAGTAATATAAGTGGTACAAATGTCGAAGACAGTAGTCAAGCAAATAATTCAATTGCAATAGAAAGTAATATAGAAATAATGATACCCACATCGGTTTCCAAATCAACTAATACTGCAGATAGTTTGGAGGGCTCGATAAGCGTAAGAGACAGAAGCTCGAACTCTATAAGTAGTTGTGAAATGGCACTTACTAGTAGTCAAAATGGGGACGATAGTTCAAATGATAATAATATAGTCAAGAAAAATGAACCGGAAGAATTTAGCGAAGTATTGAAGAATGTTAATGATGTTGTAGATAGTGCTCTAAAAAATAGTAAACAGAATATAGAATATAGTATAAGAAACGTTTCACAAGTTTGCGATGATCCGGGAATGGCATCTGGCGAAGCAAGTTACAATATTCATGAAAGTTCCGCGATTGCTCCCGAAACCTCGACATATAACAAAGAACAGTTCGCTAAGTCATGTTTATCTTTAGACGATATAATGTCATGTACTTATGAAGGAAATGAAGAGAAACAAAGAACAAGTTCTATTAGTAGTTATCCAGAAGAATATCTTACATCCAAAGATGCTATATTGCAAGAAAAATACAGTTCGAAATCGAAGCAAGTATACGCAGATATATTATATTATACAGTAGCATAAAAATTACAAAGTAGTTATGACTTCTTTATATGTTACAGGGAAGATAGTGTAGACTCGTTACATTCTAAAAATTGGTGTCATAACGATGCAAGTAAGGAATTAGCAGTAAGTATATATAAATCCGATTGATTTAATTATCATTCTTCTTAATATTTATGCAATGTTGTTTACCATGATTTTAGTTGGAAACAGAATTAATACAATCAGCACAGAAATGTGATTTTCAAGCATCAAGCGAATATATAGACATCATTAAACGTAGTTCGGAAAATGTATATGCACGTACTGAAGCTTTAGCTAACAAGCAAACCAGTTTTAAAGTTATGAAACCTCGACTGTAATATTTATATTCTAGAATATACTGCGACGCTGTTATTGCTGTAGTAGTTGATGTCTAACTGCACCAGATCCCAAAACATTCATTACATGGCCCACATAGAATATTAAAGTATTTATTGCCTTATTAAACGGGAGTCTAGTACTTTTACCTTACTTGTTAAAATTCGAATCTAATGTGCAAACTAATATGTAAGCTTTATTATAGTAAAAGAACATATAGACAAAATAATGAAGTGCGAAGTATAATAATATGTTGATTATGTTTAAAGTTGTATTTTTTTTCTTAATTTTCAAATTCCTTGAAAATTGAAAAGAATAATTTAACGTGATATGTTATATAGTTCAAATTAAATTATGCATATGCGTTATACATATCTGTGAAGGCTAGTTGCATGCGTGCGCGCGGGCGCGTATGCGATTGTATAGTGATTTATGCAAGTATCATTAACAGTATTTTTGGTAATCGAACAGTTCATAGGTCTATTAATATGGTACTGGTTAATATAGAATAAAATTTTCTGATAATGATTATTAATTACATATATGATTACTATAATAATGTTGTCAAAATCATTATATGCTTATATATATTTTTTAAATGGGAGTTTGTCGATAGAAACACTAACATCAGTGCGAAGTGTACATGGAAGGACCAACGGAAATAGTAGATCAATTATCATATAACTTACCTAAACCATTCTATATGACATTTGTAATAAAATAGAATGAAAGGATAACTTTAATAATTGCTGATTAGAAAGAACACATGTATAATAAAATTACTGAATTAGCGTGTATACTGGTCCAATGTAATCAAATATTTTCAATGATATATGTTTCTTAAACTGTTCACTAAAAAATGCAGGACAAAGATGTTGGCACACAATTTTTGCGGTATAAATATAGAATGATGTAAATAGAACATGATAACAAAAATTTCCTTTGAAACAGAAGCAGTAATAAATCAAGCGATTTACTTGTCAGTTTATAAAAGCAATAACAGTGACTAACAAAATGATGATAAAACAGTTTATTAAAATTCAATATATTTCCCAATATATAGGAAGGCACTTTAAGGAAATTTCAATGTCATTGAAACTATTCAAATTTTTTTTTATTTCTTCTATCGTGGATACTTAATTGAATTTATGGCATTTTCAATGTATTCTAGCTATTGTTTTAGAAAACTATACAATGTGATATTTTATTCGTAAGAATGCAAACAAAAATATGTCACTATGTTTTACGAAATCTATGGCAATAATTTCTTAATTTTACTATGTATATCATAATAAACTACAATATTTATACACAAAATAAATATTCGATGATCACTAAACATGAAAAAAATTAAATTAATGTATATACAATACGTATAAATCGAAATATTCATCTCCATGTCTTATTGACATCAAATATGTAGACGAGGTATAGGATACAGCGAGTAGGATGTATTTCTTGTTGCGAACTTTGGATGCTTTGTATGCTAATTGTATGTTTACTGTTTTCTTAGCATTTTACTGTTGCGTTCATTATTACAATGAACAACACAAACGACGACTATATATACTTTAAACGTTGTTAATTAATATTTATGAATATGAATATACATAATGCCGTGGGCTTATATAATTCATTAATGAATTACAAGCTTATATGCTGTCGTATATTGTATATTCGCTATTAATATTATTTCTATGTATTACACGGTATTGTAAATTTTGTACGATATTATTATATTAGCCCTTCATTTCTCCGCATTCGCTTTTGTATTTTACAAATTCTTTCACTCACATAATACAAATTTTCATCGTTATTTTACATCATTAGAGTTAAGATAGTAAAATAACTATAGTGTTAAAAATTTGGATATTTGAGCCTAAGTTGATCTTAATGCATTCGAAAAATTTACAATTCTCGTATCGTAAAAGCTGTTAAAATCACAGGCTTTTTGAAGTATTGACATTATTAGTAATGCCGTGGAATATGCGAAAACTTGTAATGGCTTATCCTATTCCTTGTCTGAGATTCTAATACATCAGCAATTTTACCAATTGAAGCTGTCGATACTCTTATAAATTATTCAACAAGAATATCTAATATATTGCCAATCACAATTCGTTAATTGATTGATGAATCTATTTTTTAATTGATTAATATCAGACTTTAGTTAAGAATATCCTAACATGTATCTAAATTATCTTAATTCATACATCCTAGTATCTGAGTTATCATTTCTCATATATTTAGACATGACTTACAAAACGAGAGTGACAGGTTTAGATTTATTTTAAGTGCCTATTTGCGGCTAATTGTAAAACTAATTGTAAATTTTAAGGTCTTTTAATCAAAACATGCACTCAAATAACATTAAAAGGGTACAAATTAACTGATTCTAAACAATAAGTTTCATAGACCAAGTTTTCTGTAATATCAGAAAATATCACTGGAAATTAAAACCATCGGTTCTTTGCACGGCTGTGCAACAGTCTTATCTCTTACTCTTTCACATCTTTGTGTACAGAATTTGCATCAACAGTGGTAGAACACTGTGTGTCCGATTTATCTTGTAATTCATTGGTAATACCAGTCAGTTTTTCACTAACATTCCACAAATGCAGTGCTACATCAGAGTCTAATTTCTTTGTTGAAATATAGAGTTTACAATCCCGGTAAATATTACCAGTATCCTCAGACAAAGAAGGTTCTATGGCACAATGCAACACAGTTTGGGCACCCTGAATAATAAATATATAAATGAATAATAGTAATAGTGTCCATTGTAAAAATATTTGCTATGGACTATGTACAGTATAGTTGTAAATTCAATGTTCAACTGATGACATCAAGCGATTTACCAATAATTAAAGCAGTATAAAATCTTTTATCTTGTATAGAATCTTTTGACTATAGTAATTTCTTCTAACAACTACACTATATAACATCCATCGAGTATAAATGCTCAGAAATACCTGATTCGCTGTACGTAAGAACATGAAAGCAACAGGTGAGAAAATAATGTAATGAAACCAACTTCTTTTCACATTTCTAAACAGTCCTGTGTAAGTAAAACCAGGACATACCATATAAATGTTAACACCATGGTTTGTAGTCCTTTTTGCAAGTTCAATACCAAAATAGGTGTTTGCTAGTTTTGAATTACAGTAAGCAGGATTCATGCGTCCTTTAATTGTCAAATCTTTTTCAGCATTTAAATTTGAAAAGTCTATTTTTCCATGTTCAAATAACTTTGATGTCACAATTACAATCCTATCGTGAATAAATTTTAATGAATTAAGGATAAATTTCATTCATAATAGGGTATTCTCTCCTTAACTGTGAAAAAGATCTGTACCCTAACTGCTAAAACTTTATCTCTACCACTGAGATATCTTCTTGGAAAAAGCAAAGCAAAAGATTGCAACTTCGCTAATTTTTTATTTTCGTTTATGAACGTTTTACCTTCATATTCGTCTCATTTTTTAATTAAAATGATACCAAACATGATATATAGGAGGTTGGCAAGAAAGTAATTTCAATATTTTGAGGTGAAATAGAGCCCAATGTCGTTTAAACAAGACTCAAGCAATAAACTTTAATGAATAAGATATTTTCCTTTTTGTTCAATGATCTTTTGCCAAAAAGAACAAACAAAAATATATTTTATTGATTCAAGTTCATCACTTGAATAAAGAATTTTGGTTTTCCTTCAGCTTAAAATACCAAAATTACTTTCTTGTTAAGAGAGATAGAGACTTAAACCTTTCTTTCTCAATCGTTATCCTGTATGTTTGCCCGACTTCAAAGAATGTACTACCTTTTCTATAACTGTGACTCTGCCGACCCAAAGTTTTCACAGTTACAGAGAGAATACTGTAATATTGATTCACAACGAACCTGCTTGGTGCATTTTGTTTTAATGTTTCTAAGAGCAAATTTGTAAGAAGAAAGTGTCCTAAGTGATTCACACCGAAATGAATTTCGAAGCCTTCTTCAGTTAAGGCATGCTCTTTGAAAGGAACATACACTCCTGCGTTGTTTATTAACACATGAATCTGTGGAAAATTTTTGATCACCTCTGTAGCAAAGTCTCTGATGGACGAGAACGATGCCAAATTCAATTTCATGGGTATCTGCAAAAATGAATAATTGTACTTACTCATACGATAACATTAGATATATATACATATAGATTGTGTAAAACAAAAAAGCATCCAGTATAGTTATAAAATATAATAACAAACAACATCTTTGCATCGAAATTGTATTGTACAATGATTAATTTATTACATTTAAAGTATCAGATAATCCGCAATACCACATATTCTCAGAACTATTCGATCAGACAGTGGAATCCTTTTTCAAGTGTTACTATGTTCTTATCTGATTTTTCAAGCTTTTCTATTAAATATGGCTGGGTGCTTCTTTCTTTCGCACAGCAATGTATATCATTAAGAAGTAATAAATAATTGATTTACTAATTCTCCAGTAGGTATCTTAGAACGTATGTCAGATATGGTATCCCGAGCATTTTGTAAACTTCTACAGGCTAGAATAATCGTAGCTTTTCTTCTTGCCAATTCCTTCACGGTTTCTTTGCCAATGCCAGAATTGGCACCTGTTACAATAAACACTCGACCGTGTAAACTATCCATATTTTTGCATCTTCCCCATGTGCCTTCGCGGCACTTTCGGAACAATCCAATAAAAAATACTACTGGCAAAATATAGTAGCACCATGTAGAAATCATGTTTGATTGTCAGCTAACGTTTATTCCATGCGTATATACGCATATACACTGCAGGTATTCAAACGAAAAAGGTATATTTGCATACAATGAATCGATAAGATGTAAAACCTTTTTAATGCACACTCATGTTTTTCTTACTCTTTACGTGGAAAACTATTATGATTTACAATTCTCAAGTTAACCTTATTTATGTCACAATTTAATTTAATGTTCAGTTGTAGTTTACAATATATATTTCCATGCGAAGACACGTGTGACAGAAAATCGCTACATCGCAGCAATATTTTGATACAATAGAACTGTTCGTTATGACACAATTATTTAGTGCAATTTCTAAATAAATATATACCACCAATATCCCTAGTCCACAGTATCTTTCATTACCTATAGAAACGAAACTGAACGAAACTAAAACGATCGGTATTGGCGGAAACCTTCCTTGAAAGATGACAGATTACTTGGTCGAAGAGAGGCAAAGAGAGGCCTTTGTTGGCACACTAATCTTTTGCGCACATCGAGATGGCGCACGGACGATTGCCCACGCGGTTCTTTTGCACACAGCATTATTGCGCACACGGATGGGGCCGTGAGTGAATACGGGGAGTCACATATTATTATTTTTTGTATTATTATATTATTAATAATTAATTGTATTTTATATTATATTATTTTCCGCTTTTCCCGAACTTCCCACTTGTCACGGAATCGGACTACTGAATTTTCGAAAAACTTTTCGCCGTCTGAATTGTTGTTGAGTTGTACTACTGATTTTCGAAAATTTTCGGTTGTCTGACTTATCGTTGACCTGTACTACTTTTAGAAATTTCCTCAAAATTTGAGTTTCAGTAGTACAAGTAAACGATAAGTCAGTCGGTCGAAAAATTCGAAAAGTAGTACAAGTCAACAGCAAGTCAGACGCTCGAAAATGTCGAAAATTCAGCGGTGTACTATTAAATAAATGTGCTACACACAAAGATAAAAAGGTCACGTTGTTAATAAATAAAACTATTGTACTTTCGTATTTTTGAAAATTATCTACAAGTGTAAATATTCGAAAAATAAGCGGGAAACTAAGAGTCTCAAAGTTTCCGATAGAAGTTCCGTCTACCTTCTGATTTTCTACTCTATGATTAAACTCAGCATTCGAAT
>CM052335.1:5357026-5518913 GCA_028455595.1 Lasioglossum vierecki | reverse complement strand
ATTCGAATGCTATGCATTTATAGGTTAGGAAAAGCCTAACCGTGTGTGCAATCGAGCTGTGTAATTTTATTTTATTTTTTTTTATTTTGGATCTGGGGAATTCTGTGCACTCTGATCAACTCTGATGCACGCATTGAATGGAACGGAATGCACCCTAGGTCGAATGCAGAACTCCAACGTTTTTTCCAAGAACAAATTTCCAATGGACATGCGCGAAATAAGTTGTGTTCCATGAACACAGCTGCAATTTGTTCGGATGTAAGCTGTGTCTCTTTCGAAATTCCATCAGAAAGAAACAAAATATCTTCTATTGCTATTTACTAATTATATTAACAATAAAGTATTCCATTAACGTGAATGCTATCGAGTATGAGGCGACACTTCGGTTTATAGAGAACATGTTTATATTTTGAGAATATTCTTTGACGTGTTACAGTTCATATCCCTGTAACCCTACGAGTGTCGGACAGTAAATGGTTTTCGGTGAGTTGGAACTGGCACAAACATTTTCGCAAAACAATATTATTCAATTTAAGAAGAAAAAGTAAAAGGAACTTCAGATGAAAGAAGCCGAAGCGTAAAGAAATAATTCATTCAGAAATATCAATGTGTAGCATGCCTCGTTGAACCCGACTCGAAAAGTGATGCAATATTGTATAAATAATAGAATGTAGCATCTACTTAACAGATTAACTTGTTGAAATCATAGTGTACCGTGGATGAAAAAAAGTAAAAAAAGTAGAATTGAAGCATTTTTGATATGATGACTGATCTAATACGTGAACGTAGAAAGTGCAATAGTCAGTGGTGGAGATAGTTTATAAGGGAAGATTGTCTTTCTAAACTTGTCGAAACTTGTTTAATGGTTAGCTTGTAAATATTCACGTGTGTATTATGATATCTAGCCTTGGTACGGACAAATTAAGCTCCCTGGCATGTCCGGTCATTAAAAACGACCCTTTTCAAAGGGTGTCAAGTGGTGTTCTCAGCGTACGTCGTACAGAGCGCACATTGAGCCAGTATGGACGGCGATATTTGATGCGCATGATCCGCGGGCCGATGTTCGTGCCGGAGGTGCAACAGTGTTGACCCCTCCTAAGGCTGAGTCATCGGAGACCCGACGACTTTAGACGATAACGCACACAGTGAGAGAACTGTTTATGTTAGCCATCGAGTGAGGATCGTTTTTAACAACAGATCTACGACGGCGACGACGATAGTAGTAACCTACAACGCTCCGACGACGGAAGGAAGATTCGTGTGATGCACAAGAAAATTGATTTCGCTGAAAAGCCCATTCCTTAATATATTTTTCATAACGTGTCATTGCATTGACGACTATCCCACGATGTCGGACGTATCTGCAAGTGACCTGTCAGTATTTTATCAACTTCTTCACGATGAAAATATTTGTAATTACGAGGTTTCGTCGGACGGTGCGAGCACGACGTGCAGTGATGCCGAGCTAGAAATACAAGACTCGGAACCGGACGAGTTCGATGCGGCGGAATGCGACGAGGATATGGATGCGAAAAATTACACCGTAGCCGGACGCATTTGGAGGTATATCCCTCCTTACAACAATAACATAACAGAATTTCAAAATTCTTTACAAAACCATACACTTCTGCTGACAAGCAAGAGCGAGAACGTCCAAACGATAGACGAGTGTTTTCGATTGTTCATCGACGAACAAATTATCGATACTATCGTTTTATATACGAATAAGAAGGCGAACGAGAGTGTGCCGCCCAGTAAGAAATGGAAACCAGTGGACAGTATAGAGATAGACGCATTTTTAGGGATTCTACTGCTCGCCGGACGATTCAGAGAATCTCGCGAGAGGAAACGTGACCTATGGAGAAAGAACGAGGCATTTTCACGACCGTTTTACGCAGCTACCATGTCCCGGGATAGATTCGTAGATATATTGAAATACATCCGTTTCGATGATTCCGCAACGCGGGAGGAAAGAAAAGCGCACGATAAATTGGCCCCGTTACGAGATGTTACCAGCACGTTTACAGCTAATTGCAGGGATTCGTACGCCGCGTCAAGTGTTGGTTCTGTTAACGAACAATTGGTCGGATTTCGGGGACGCTGTCCTTTTAAGGTGTACATGCCTAACAAGTCTGGGAACTGTGGTATTAAAATAAGAACCCTTTGTGATGCAAGAACGTTTTATTGTTGTAACATGGATGTATATTTAGGTAAAAGTGGAAACGTTTCGGACAGTCAGCACGGGCTTAACATCGTCAAACAGTTAACCGATTTCTGGAAAAACTCGAATCGGACAGTAACGACGGATAATAGTTTTACGGACATTGGTTTGGCTGAGGAGTTGTTAGAAAATAAAATTTTTCTTGTAGGAACCGTGCGTAAAAGTAGATCAGATCTACCAAAAATACTCACGCAAACGCGGGATCGACAACAATTCTCTTCGCAATTTTTATTTACTCACAATTTAACCCTAGTTTCCTATGTACCAAAACCCCGGAAGTGTGTTGTGTTGTTGTCCAGTTTACACCACGAACTAAACATTTCGAAGCCGGAACAGAATTACCAACCGGATATTATTAATTTTTACAATTCGACGAAAACCAGCGTGGACGTTTTCGATAAACTAGTTAAAGAATACTCGTGCAGGCGATCCACGCGTCGATGGCCATTATTGCTTTTCATGCACTACGTGGATATTGCCGCGTACAACGCGTTTGTCATATGGGTTACTAAATATCCGACGTGGGAATGTAATAATACGTTGAAAACGAAAAGAAAAATTTTCTTGGAGGAGCTGTCGAGGAAATTAGTTAGTAATAATATAGAAAGACGTGCAATACAATTCGAGAACCGCGAAATAACGTTTCACAAATATATTGTAAATGCTATAGAAGCGACAGGTAGAAAAATAGTCAAAACAATTCCAATATCTGAGCCTCGTAAGCGTTCGAGGTGCTACATTTGCATCGGTAACGACAACAAGTACAGTTCTGTATGTGACAACTGTCAAGTACACATTTGCCATATACACTCTATACATAGACGTACTATTTTATGTAGCCGTTGCAGTGACTTGGAATAAATGTTATTTATTTATTTACATAGTTACTCTGTTATATATGTCTTTATCTCTGCGAGGAAATAATAATTCTAGCTGAAAGAAAAACAAATAAATTCGAAATTAACTAAACTAGAATTATACGTATTTACGAAATAGAGAACAGATTACGTATAGATAATATAGTTTATGTAGTGTACCAAACAACACTTTCCAATTCGATGTTGTTTTCCCATCGATTAAAATCATTTCTGCTAAAAGTTTGGTATCGATACGACGATATATAGTGTCACTGTAATTTTCTGCACATCAATTCGTGTAGTATTAACCCTTTAACCTCACAAAATGAATTCGTGTAAACAAAACTAACCGAGAGACAACGAAAGAAAGCCGTTCAGAACTTTAAACATCCGACACTCGTAATGATTACATGCACCACAATAAAAACATAAAACACGATTAATTGTTTGGCAGTGTTACAAAAGTAGGGTTCTCTTTAATTCATGGAAATAAATATTTTGCACGTTATACCTATTTCATAAATTACTTGAAATGTTGTCTTATTACATGTTTCGAAGATGACAATATTATAAGAATTCTCTGATAAAAATTAATCTCTCTGGACACTTTTTGTTGCAATTTGGGATCCCGAATGTTAAGTCTGTGTGCAGTATTATATAGTCGATTAACTGCCTGTTCGATTCTGGTGATTCTGGTCAATTCAGGTAGTGACCTCTACAAGAATGGGGCACTTTCCAGCACTTTCTGACAACGTCGGTAATTCAGAATTCTTGACCGAAAATCTCATTGCATGGAATGTCTGTGTGAATCAGGGGGAGTAAACTCCCATGTATAATACGTGATTTTTTAAAAATTTATTTAGAAGCTTGAGCTCATATTGGATCCATTAGCTTTATACATATATAAGTATGTAGATCTACATAGTGACTATTACAATTTTTTTACAGTTTTGTGCCTATTCTTACAAGTAATAACAGTTTATGATATAGTATAATATAATATAATATTTCTTACATGTAATTATGACATTATGAAAATATATATCTTTTACATAGCTAATAGAAATAAATATAATTACATACATCTAAATAGAAACTTCTTAGAAACATAGAGATGTCTTAAAGCCTAATATTGCATTTATTAAAGAAGTCATTAATTATCCGTAATATTTTTAATCTTTGGCTCTCGAATGTATGCACATCGTATGGAGGTTTCCATTTCCATTTCCATTTTGCATTTATTAGGTTCCTAAATAGCACCTGTCATTCATCATTATATTTTGGGCATTGCCATAAAATGTAATTAAGATACATGGAGCATCACAGTCACATTTAGAGCTATCAATAAAACCTAGCCTAGCTAAAGATTCATTAGAGCAGAGAGTAAATGAGAGTGCTCACGCCCAGGTTTTGGTCGTTCCCACCAGTTCCCACTAGCTTAGCCTAGTGATGGGCACCATCGATTAAATTGGACTATCGACTAGTTACTATTTAGTTACTGCATACTATCGAATATTTAGTCGATAGTTTTTAGTTGACTGAAATTTTGTTTTAGTGGTTACGTCTATATTGCGGGCTATTGTCTATGCCTACGTCTATGCGTCTCATCTCTCACTCACTCTTACAGCGATTGCATACAATCGCGATTACAGTACTCAACAGTACTGTACTGCAATGTTCACTCAGTATTATAGACACAGAAATAGTAAATATATTAGTGGTGCAGGAATCTGAATTCACCATTATTTTTGTAAATTTCTTACTTCATAATTTCAATTTCAAAAATGTGTTGTATAAACAAGTTTTTTAGTTTAACAATTACTAATATTTCGACTTACCGTAAGATATTTATTATTGACATTAAAAAAATTAACTTTTTTTTGTGTGAAAATCAATTATAGGTTATATGTGAAATATAATTTGCTGCGTTTTTTAAATATTCTTTTTATATTCTCCAATAAGTTTTACTATTACAGTATACAATGTTTAACGTTTAACATCAAAATGTACATCGTTATAATAACAAGTCTATATAACTAAACTCAATTCTTGGTCAAATTCAAAAATCGGTTTACAATTCTAACAATTCTAAGAATCTTATCTTTCTCCCTAATCTTTGCTTTCCTTTTTTTTCTCTTTTGGTAACTGTAATATAAAGGCAAAGTGTTAATAAACTTTTTAGAAAAATAGCTGTTATTAATAGATATATTTATAAAATACTACTTTTTCTTTAGGTTACAATTAAAATTTTATTCCCACATAAATTCAATATATTAGTATTGTTATTTAATAATTGTATAATATTTCTAGTATAATAATTGTTATTTATGCGACATACACATTCTTATTGAACCAATTATTCGATATAGCTAATGAGTGAACGTATTTGATAGTAAATCTTATAAAATCTATTCAAAACTCCCGCCCATTAAAATTCAACTAATTTAGTCGATAGTTTAAAAATCAGTCGATAGAAAATATTAGTCGACTACTATCGATTTAGTCGATAGTTTTATCGATGGTGCCCATCACTAAAACAGTCCAATTGTCCTTACATGTGGACGCGGCTTGACTCAGTGTACACAAGCACAAGTTGACACTGGACGGTGTGCGGCATTTGAAAGCCGGAATAAACAATAAATATACACGATTTTTTATATAATTAAAAGATCGATTGTATAACTTTTTAATTTAAATAACAGAAGAAATAATAAAAGCTTGAAAATGAGTAAAGCACATCCTCCCGAACTGAAAAAGTAAGTCTGTTAAATAATTTGTTTCGTAATGTTACGCATCCATGCTCTTCGTAAATCTGATGCAAAATTATGAAATAATTCTGTTTTATTCTAGATACATGGATAAGAAACTGTCACGTAAGTAAAGTGGATTTTAACAACAATTGGTAAAGCACATTTGTCGCACGACGAAGACGATTCTATTCCTAGGTTATGAATATAGGCATTTTATTTGCTCCACGTTTTATTTACAATCTTTTGCAGTTAAATTGAACGGTGGACGACATGTTGTTGGTATTTTACGTGGATTCGATCCATTCATGAATATGGTGATTGATGAAAGCATAGAAGAATGCAGAGATGGTACAAAAAACAATATCGGCATGGTGGTGAGTTACGGTGTACAATTCAACAAACGTACGATTTTCAATCATGATTTAATGTATATTTTATTTTTTTCAGGTAATACGTGGAAACAGCGTTATAATGTTAGAAGCTCTAGATAGAATATGAGATCGGCGAACATGGAAATTATATAAAAATATAATTTGTATTATTAAGAGACTAAGTAAAGGATTTTTTATATGATCCGTCGAGTTAACGCTGAGTCCTCCCCTAAATAAGAACACGTATAATAACGTAGCTATTCGCGACGAGAAATAAAACTTGTTGTTTTAAATAAATGTTGCGATATTAAATATTTGTTTATTACAAAAACTTTTGTCTATAAATACATTGACGAACAATATCTGTCACAAGTTACACTTAGGACGCATTATAATTTCGCATAGTACTTCTGAATGTTACACTAATTGAAAAAATAATTTATTTAGACATCCATAGTTGGGAAATCCTCATGCGATCTACCGGTAAATAATGATGTTTAAGTCTTTAAAATCTATGAAATTACTAGATCGTAGTATGACTGCAGCTTCATGAATGAAAAGATCGCATAAATGTTATTGTCGATCGAGAATAGGTAAAAACAATCAACGGAACAGATGTTATACTCTCGCGTGTATAAGGAACATTAAAATTTAGAAGGCACGTGATATTTTATTTATTTCCTTTCTCGAGGAACATGTTCGGGTGACACGAAAATTACCGTTTTATCTAAGCATTCTGTAATGTATCTACTCGTTCACTTTCCCTTTTCCTGGTCAACGTTTAGTAAATTCTGGATATTGATTTCGAAGTTTAAAGCACTTTCTATAACAAGATACGGGGTGATTCACCCTGACAAGACATTCTTTCTTATTATTTTACAATGTGTACAACAACGTTACTGCCTTAAATTTTAGTATATCCGATAGCAGTTCTCATATATCTTTTCCGATATGAAAGTACCGTGTGTTCAATGTTGTTTCACGAAGTTGAACGTTTCTAAGAATAGTTTCATGGATATCATAGCATTTTACACGTAGCAATATACGTTTTTGTCGTGAAAAGTAAAACGAAAGCTTCTACGGACAATAAAAACTTCATTTTCAAACAATTCTACTGCAAGATTTCGGTCTGATAAATAAAGGTGTTATGTCACATCTTTTCCGTGTCGACAAAGTATGTGATCTTGAAGGAGTATCTCTAAACTTACATCTACGCAAATGACTGAATGAATAAGTGAGTGAATACTTTTTAAATAACTATTCAACTAAATGTAAAAGGAACACAATGCAGCTCGTATGCGTTCATGCATAAGAAATGACGCCTAAAATCTCTCTTTCCACACTAAAAATACTTTTTACTAGAAAAAGATGAAAAGATTCATTGTTTCTCATCGAAGTTTACCGAGGCTGTGCGTGTTCAAGATATGTGGTGATTATATCTTTCTTTGCTTGCACAGTTGCAGTAGTGGTAAATTTTTACGTAAAATGACAAAACTGTTACAGTGGAAAAATGGTCACGTATCACAGTTCGAAAATTCTTTTACCTACTTTTAAATATGTATAATTTCTCGTTTGATTTAGCAGTGTTCTTTCTTTTCGAGTGCGTTGCTCTCTTGAAAAATATAATTCATTAAATCATCCGAAGAATATACTCGCTGTCTCTATATGTATCCAATTCGTTTGATTCGTTTGAGACATTAAAAAATAAAAAGTCATTTTAAAATGTCTTTCTCCGTGCAGGGTCTGCTACGTAACATAAGATCACGATCTAACAGTTTCATTAAGTGAAGAAACTCGAACGAAATTCAACCGTGGAAAAATAACAATCGGCTAACCGTATTACGCGTATTAGTTATGTATATTCTGCCAACAATCTCATACTCGAGGCTCATAACAAATATATTTTCAATCTGAATAATTATTTTCCCTTTCTGTTTAACGAACGGATACATTGGAATGTTTTATGTATTTATCTCATCATTCGTATCATCATCCTTCCCCTCCTCCTCCTCCTCGTCATCATCATCGTCATCATCCAATTCCATTTTTATATCATCAATAATAATCTCATCGAAACTAGAATTATGTCCGTTCATTTTACCCTCGTTCTTTATCTCCACCTTTATTTGCGAGCTGTTTATACCAATTTTTGTAACGTCCTCCACATCGTAAGTTTCGACGGATACGTTACCATTTTCAATGCTAGTATCTATTTTATTTACAATTTTTTCAGTCGGATTGTGCACTGTCGCGAAGTGTTTGACCAATTCTTCCTGCCTCACTTCAACGTGACACAGGGTGCACGCTACCTTGCCGTGTCTCAGTTGCCTGTGGCACTTCAAGTCCTTCATGGTAGGGCAATTCGCGGGGCAATCCAAGCACTGGAACGACTGCTGCTTTATCGGGTTCTTCTTCAGGAAAGACTGATCGTGGGGCGATATAACCTTCTTATGATTGAGTACCCTGTGCGTCCTCAGCTCGATAGAATTGGCGAACGTCTCGTTGCATATCTTGCAAGAGTGCGGCGACTCGCCAGTGTGCTTAGCGACATGCATCTTGAAATACCAATCGGTGCTGAAACGCTTAAGGCAATACTCGCATTGGAATTCTTTCTTTTTAAATCTGCGTTTCTTTTTTGGAGATTTTTTCCGCTTCTTATGCGGGGTAGAATAGTGCTGGAAAGAATAGTCGCGTGGAATCTCGATCTTCGATATCTGATGCGGAATCAGACTTGGCTTTGGTACCGTTATCGATTGCTGTGGTGCCGTCGACGGTTGTGGTACCACCGACGGCTGTGGTACCACCGACGGCTGTGGTACCGTCAACGGCTGTAGAACCGTCGATGACTGTGGTACCGCCGACGGTTGAATCTGCAATGGATTTGTCAGAGTCAACGGTACCGTTTTTTGATGAATCGGCTGCTGATTTGCTACGGTCAAGCTCATTGCTCCTAGTTGCAGAGCCTGCGGGTTCCCTAAGGACAACGGTATGGGTATAGAAGGGTCCGCCATGATGCAATACCTGGGTATACCCTGCGTCTGATGCAACAGCGACGGTTGCGTTATCAAATTAGTTATAGGCACGACGCGGATCGGTGTAAGCACCGGTTTTGACTGGATCGGTGTGCTCATAACGTGAGATTGCGTGAAAAGTATGTCGTTCAACGTGAGAGGTTGCGAACCGTGTTGCGTTGTGAATGTAACGTATTGATTATGAGCTAAAGGAACAGAATTGGTTGCCGTGACAAACGGTGAGTTTATAGCTTCCGGCGTAGCCACCTTGATCGGGGTAGTTATGCCGTTTTTGTTCGAACACTTCGATTTACCAAGAACCACATTTTGCGGCGATAACACCAACGGTAGGTTGGGTAAAAGTCTTCCAAAAATGCTATTTAGATTGTTCGTTTGCGGCTGCGTAGGTGGCTGCGTCGGTGGCTGCGTCGGTGGCTGCGGCTGTGACTGCGGCTGCTGTACAGGAACTGATTTCGAGATAACGATCAGCTCCTCGTTCTTCTGCAAGGTCTGCATCACCGCAGCAGGGTCTGTGTAGTCTTTCCTACTCAGTTTCGAAGCCTCCATCATCTGAATCTCTCTTTCCCGCATTCGTACTTTCAATATTTCAGCGCCGTTTGACTCGTTATGCCTGTACTCGTTCTTTCTCGTGCAGTTCTTATGGTGTATGCGACATCGTCGCGTCTGCAACTCCGTACCGCAAATGTCGCAGGCTTTCGACCTATTGCACCTGTATAGCCTCACTATTGCTCTACGACAGCGATCATGGTCGATGCTCAAAGCATCGCATTTTTCGTTTTTACAGTGTTTCGCCACAGGCGCGGTTATCTCGTCCTCTTCTATGTTGGTCGATATCAAAGGTGATGATCCGTCTCTGTCCGCATATTGTTGCACAGCCACGTCGCAAACTATGTTCTCGCATGGTTCGTAGTGTCCGCAAGGCTTCATCTCGGATTTTATAGGCACTAGCATAATCTCTGATTTACCCTTCTTCTTAGAGGGTAGAAGATTCTTATCTTCCTCGTTCCCTTCTTCGTAAGGTAGAATCGTTGTGTACGATTTGGTCTTCGATTCCTTTACATCTAAACAAATGTTGTTCATCTTATTGGTAACCTTGTTGCGGGAAACTGGAGTAGCGTTCAGAGGAATCATTTTAAAAATGATATTTGGCTGGTTCAATAGTCTTTTCACCGGCTCTGACTTCAATACCTGCAAACGACCGGTGTTAGACTAAACTGAGACTTCGTTCAAAGCTCTGTTAAGAAATCGTGACAAAAATATGGAGCACTAAACTACTCGGTGAACTTTGAAAAACGGTCAACTCTGCTTTGAATCGTCTATCGTGGGATTATTAGTAAATTCTGGGAGTACAAGCACTGTTAGCAATTATCTTTGACAATTGCTCTGTCCTTGTATCGCCTCGCAGCAGCTACAAATCCATTACTGCTTCGCAATTATCTTCTTCCAGAATTTTATACTCAAATGTTGACTAGAATACTCTGTATACATGCAAATGTCAAACTTACGTCGGACAGGGAGGTCGACGCAGTGAAATCAGTGGGACACATGGTGGACGTAGTCAACGGTTTCGAGACAAGATTCGGCAGCGTCGTTTGTGCCATTTTCGCAGCACGAAAACGGAAATCTGTTTACACCCTGCAACATCGAAGTAAAGCTTCACGATCGTGCAACGATTCGCCGACACTGTCGCAAAGTAACGCAATGTTTTTGCATGATTTACTTGAAAGCAGCAAAGCAAAGCACTTCGTGCTAACTGTTACGAGCTGATAAAAATTCCGACGATTTCGGAGGACATTGCTGAAAACTATTCCCCACTTACGAGAGAATTGTTAGGTTATCGGTTCAATGACAAACCAACGGTCGTGCATTGTTCAACGTCCGGGGACGATTCGGAACATATAATGTCAATGAAAACGCTCGCAGGTCCCTCGTGATATTGTCACCGACGATAATCGATAAGTCTATTAATTGGGCTGACACTTACTGGCTCGTAAATTTATGTTCGTCGTGAACCGAGATCCATCGTCGCGACGCATAGGTACTTCGTGAAACATTGACGGTCTCTGGTCGATGATCCGGGCTCTCTTCTACATTTTTAAGGAAAACATTGTTGATCGACAGGGACATACGTTTCCACTCGAGGGAAGTGCGTTTTCGCTTCTCTCATCGGACGATACTGTTTACAGTGCTATAATGCGGAAACGTAACAGCGAATTCATTCTTTATACATAGACGTGCGGACAGTCTAGCGAACGAACCTCATTGGCGGGAAAATGTGGTAAGGGGAGGTTTCTCCCACTTGGTCAACTCTCTTCGATTAGCTTCTTTGATATATTTATATTCTTTTTTCATTTCATTCCGACAATGTCGTGTATAATTTTAGTGCACTATAAATTTGGTGGGGAATATTTAATTGTTCTTAATGAACACAAGGGATTACTTTGTAATAGAATTTCGGTTTTCGAATATTTGATTATCAGCTGCAATTCAAGCGTGTAATCACAGTTCATTAAAAAGGGTATCGATCGAATGGCTGGATCGATCAGTGAATGAGTTATTGAATCGTTAATCGATTTGTAGCCATGGAAATTGTCTTCATTGAGAAATGATTTTGTTGGCGACTTTTACGTCGTTTCGCATAGTTCCCGAATAAATATTCAGCTACAATAATTGCTCTGCAATATTTATTAAGACGGAGTAATTTTGAGCGATAACCTCGGCTTATCGAATGGAAAATTAGGATTGATTTATGCCCAACACTATCTTGACCATTTTTCGTGGTGTATCGTTTGCAAGGAGAACGATACCGTACGTAATGTTTCTAATGTATACAAAATATATTAAATAAATAGTAGCAAAGTTTTCTACAAAAGATTTCGATTATAAGATTCCCTTTGATGTTCTCGTTGATCATCTAGATCACGATAGCGCACCAGCCAAGTTCTCGCACTACCACCTTTTACACAAAACAATTTGGCCGTTTTTTAGAGGCTTGTACTGGAGGCAGATGGAGAGATGTAATTTCGTACACTTTTTAAATGTTATCATGTCTCAATATTGGCAAAACGTTAATCTCCCAACAATAGTAGGTTCCGAGATATAGGACTTCAAAAATCTCTATCAATTATTTCTATTATCTCTATTATTAATCGCTGTTGGGTACATACTTCACATCGACTTACAAGCATGAATTTTGGTACATAGGTCCACCATAGCAAACCAGCAAATGAATAATTATGAAAATTTGAAATTTTACACCTGTACCATTCTTTTTGAAAAAAAGAAAAATGGCTGTATCTCGGGAATGGCACAAGCATATACGGTATGCCCAACCACATGACGCATGTAGACGTTTGAAATTTTTATTAAAAAAAAATTATAAAAAATGCCGGTATCTTGGGGACAGTGAAAAAATGTTTCGGATTTAATGAATCAGGGATAAGAATAATACCTACTTGATAATTGATAAAATTTCAACAAAAATTGATGAGATCCCAACAAAAACATCCTGTAAACAAGTTCTTAGAAATACCTATAGCAATACTGAAAACAGCATTTGTAAAAATTAGTTTAATAGAAGGCTATTTAATTTTTAATTTATATATTTAATTCATATTATTATATAATTATATAATAACATTCAAACTTGGCCGTTACTTTATAAACAATGGCCATGAAAGGTGCTAGGTAGCGAACAAGTTTGATGATTTAGCCCTCCATATAACTCTTTAAAAATTAAATAGCGTTCTTTTAAACTAATTTTTACAAAAGCTTTCTTTTCCATAGAAAACTTGGCTCCCGTTTACAGGATGTTTTTGTTGGTTGCATGTTCCGTCTGCATCCTGCAACAGCTGCGCGTGCACCTACCTTCGAACGTAACCGGCTAAAATAAGACAGACGACCACATGCGTGGAATAAAGAATTTATTGTAACGTTACCATAGACTGGAAAATGTACAAGTTTTAACACAACGTTTACGCTTTAAGTAGTCTACATCTTGGCCTTTCGAACGCGCGGAAAACGCGGTTCGTCTTTGGTACCGAACATAACTGCAATATAATATGGAATGATGTTTGTCTGTTGACTGTTCGTGGTAGGCTGCAAAGTTGACGGGCAACAAACGATATATATATATATACCGTTTATTTCTCGTTGACCTGTTCCTTTTGAATTTCGATCGAACTTCACAAACAATTCATTCCCGATCGTTGTTTCAACTATTTTATTCCCCGGTCGAGAGGTCAATCGATTAGAAGAATCAATTTCGAAAAAAGAAAAACAGGCCAAGGCTCTGCTCGAAATATGGTCTGATTGTCTTTACAGCGGAACAAGAAGCGATTGCAAAAATGACACGCGGACGCCGTTTCTTCTTTGACATTGTCGAAAAGCTTTATTGAACCTGAAGTCGCGCGGCTACTCAGAAGAAATTTTTTCAACGCATCCAGACGTACTGTACATAGGAACTGTGATAAATGAAAAAGCGAACAATCGTATACAGGTGGATCGTGGATAGCGAGAGATCGCTCTGCTCGAACCGGCGAATGCACAAAAACAGGTTGCAACCGTTCAATAAAACCTTTTCTTCCTCTCTTTCTTTTTTTGGTCTGTCGCGTGTTCTTTCTTCTTGTCTCTTTGTTCTTTTTTCTTCTCTCTCGGCTTTTCTCCTATTCTTTTTTCTGTTTTTTTTTTGGTACAGGCGAGTCTCACGCGCTTAACAACAAATCGAACTTGACACCGTTAAAAAGCTAAATGCTGAGAAAAGTCGCATCTCGCACGCGCTCCGTTACAGGAGTTTACCGCGAAAGTGAACTTTTGTGAGCACGAAGGTACGTTGTATAAAATACGACTTACGTCTATGTTACAGTATGCACATATATACAGGTTGCTCAGTCAAATAAATATCTCCTCAAGGGTTCGTTTGTTTCTTACAGAGTTTTTCCATTTCTGTTGAATCCGATGGCGCTGTCTTTGGAGTTCGACGGAACTTGCAGCGGATCTGTGCGGCACCTAAAATAAATGCATTTCGTCGTCGCTGGACAAACAAGCACACGGGGACGCCGCCCCGTTCGCAGTTTTATTAGGCACTCTGTCCTGTTCTCTTCGAGTCGTTATGTATTGCTTCGTCGAACTCTCTAAACTCAATGGAACTCGAAAAGCAAATGAGACCTCGGCGGTTGCTCTAACGAATCTTCAGAACTCTCACAGGTTGTCGAAGAAGTGAAGATTTCCTGTTCTCGGAGACTGGGGAATCTAACGCTTAGTCTTTGGAAAGGTTGCAGAGCTCTCTTCGATATGATTTTCGTCTCGAGACTAATCCGCTCTTGAAAACTCTATCTTTATAAAACGATAAATTTTGGTCGAGCGTCTCTAATCTGCTAGCTTCTCATTTTTTTTAATTTCTTTCAACAGGTTGACTGCCACGTCGGCTCTGTTCCCATTGGGTTCAGAAAGACTTCGTTTCAGCAAATTTATCGTTTCAACACAATTCGAAAAAATATAGAAAGGGATTAATTTTGTAAATTTCTTGTATGAAAATGGAAATCTGGGTTCGTAATTAATTGAACGATTAGCAGAACACGGTACTCCCTCGAAATGGAAATTCTGGGATCACGATTGGTCAATTTTTATTACACGTTCGAGCAGCACAAATTTGATTAGGATTCCTAGGGAATTGCGAGGGGGTAGCAATCATCGTGAACAATTCGAAAATTACTTTGACTCTTTACGGAACAGTTCGAGATCGCGATTTGGCAGTCAACGTGTCATCAGTCATCACCCACGCAGGGTGCAATGTTTCTGTGCTATTTTTCCTTTGTTACACGTATATCACAGAGTTGAAGAATTTCTCTCGCGGGATTTCTTTTGAAAATAAATCGTTGCTTACATAGTCATCTCGTTCCTTAAAAAAATTCTCTCGCGAACAAACGTGTTCATCGGTCGTTAGTGTTGCACGTGGTTACAGGTGATATGTCTACAAAAAATATTAGAATTTTTAAGTAGCTACTATGTACACCGGTAGAAGACACAAAATGTTCCGGAATACGATTTCCACGAGAAGTATTCTGGCCACATTTTGCACGCTGCCATTACGAGCTGCTGTCGGAACGAGACCGAACACCTCGATCCGGCTATTCTAAACTGGCGAGGACCCTAACTTCTACATCGATTTCGACGAGCCTTTGTACAATGATCAAATATCAGCCCTTAATGATGTGTATCGAATACTAGCTGCAGTAATTTCATAGTTATGAACACCTGAATAATCCAAGTTACATTATTAGGTATATAAATTAATTCGTGGCCCCTTTGTTCGTGAATTCATTGATTATTTACAAACAATTAGAATGCGTTCTATACTCCAAAATAGTCTCCGCTTTTTATCTTACAAGTACAATAGCTCATCTCCAATACGGTGGTTGAAAGATCTGAATACAAAATAAAGTCACAATTGATTCACTGCGAGAGCCAAGAATTCATTTGTACACTCGAATAATCTAATAGACTGACTCTCCTAGCTTTTCCAAGAGCCATTTGGACCAAGCATCCAAACTCGATGAATGAAATGAATTGTAGTACATCATCAGGGGCTCGCAGACTATCAACGCTGAATCAACAGCTCATGAAAACCGATGGGTCCCGTCTCGCAAGAAGTCCGCCATAATATAATCACGTCATCTTTCACATCATCGCACAGTGTGCACGAGCACCTGAAGATCCTCAACCAATCTCGTCCTAGAAACACAGTTCTCAGCTCCTCGCGCCAACGACAAGCGAGTCGCCGACAGACTAGATTTATTTCGCTCAGATCCGATCCTAGCGGATCTACTTTTTCGCGTCGGCGACCTTCGCGAGCGTCCTTTTGTGCACGCCGGCAACCATCGTCCTGGTCGCGTTCACGTTTTTATTGGCCTCGAATTTCTGCTGAAGCGAGGCAACGTTCGACTTCCCGGTGGCAGCTCTTTGGACCGCGTTCACCTTGACCTCGGTCTTCGTCTCGGTCTTCGGGGCTACCTTGGCCTGGGAGACCTTGGAGACCGGCTCCTTCGGGGCCAGAGCTTTGCCTAGGTTCGCGTTCCCGCTGGTCGTCGGCGACTTCTTCCTCTCCGCAGGGGCAGAGGTCGTCTTGGCGATGGCGAGCGGCTTCGGTCCAGGTCCTTCTTTCGTCGTAGGACTCTTCGCCGCTCTGGGCAGCGTGGGCACCTTCTGTTGCACGTTCTTCGGCTGGAAGCTGTACTTCCCGCTGCTGCCGAGCACGTCCGGCGACTTTGTACTGATTTGGTTCGAGGTCGAACAGCTCGACACCACGTCTGGGCTGTTGAACTTACCCCCGCTATCCTTAGGGCTACAAGGCACAGTTTTCGAAGATAATCTATTAGAGGAGTCCGTCGATCCTTTCGAACTCACATCGGAAGACTGTTTAGTGTTTGACGAGTTCTCAGGACCCTGTCTGGCATCCTTCGACCCCTTCACGATACCAGGAGGCGTCTTCGTTCGGCCCAGAACAGGCTTCATCTGCTCCTTCCCGTCCACAACATCCTCTCCAGTCTTTGCGTTCGTCGCAACTCTCTGAAGCGGCCTGGTCTTCAACGAAATCGTCGGCTTAGGGGGATCAGCTTTGCTACTCGGTTTCATACCCAACTCCTTCGATATATCATCGTTCAAGTTAGGGTTCGACGAGTTCAAGGCGATCAACTTGGTCTTATCAACCGGTTTCGACTCGACTTTCTCCGGCTTTTGTCGCGGGACGTTCAACACCGAAGGATTCAGATAGCCCGAGCTAGTCGTCGAACTAGAAGAGTTGAACTTCCCAGATGCGGAGTTTGAGTAGATGCTACCCGGCGATTTATAGTGAGCGGAGTTCACGTAGGCTCCAAGAGAACTGTTCGAGCCCAGTTCTTCAGGGCTCTTGTCCGCTTCCTCTTTGTTCTTCGACTTTCTGGCGAGAGTGGCTGTCGAGTAGATAGAGTCGAAGTTGCGGTTCGATATTTCCGAGACGATCTCGGATAGGAGACCCATCGATTCGACGTTGGCAGGGTTCGCAGATGGTTCGACCGGCTTTGGTAGCTTGTACTCGTTGTCCACACGTTCTGGCAGAGTTTTCCTTGCTTTTTCCGGGATAGTTTCCTCAATGACCGCGTAGATATTGTCACTGGTAGGCGACTCCTCTGTAATCTTCGTCAGGGAGGATTCAGGGACCAGGTTCATGCAGTCGTCGTACACGTCCTCGACGATTTTCGAACTTTTCACCTGCGGCGTCTGATAACCAGGCAATCCTGGGATCTTTCCAGTTTCGTTCATCTTCTCTGGGTTGGGGACAGTTGGAGGTCCAGGCGGAGGAGCTGTGGGCCTAGTGCTGGCAGGTATGCTGGTGGGCCTCTTGACCGGCGTGGTTTGCCTCATGGAGCCAAATGTCTGAATGTTCGGCCTCGGCGTGACCTTGCTGTCTCTCATCGATTGAGCCCTCAGCACCACGTTCTTCTTCTCCGCGTCAGGGACCACCGGTATCGCCGGGGTTGGGATCTCTATCTCCTTCTGTGGGATCGGGTTCGATATCTCCAAGTTCCTCAGGATCTCCTTGTTCACCAACTTGTTGGCCTTCTGGTGTTGCAGTCGGGGCAACGAGTTCGTGTTCTTCTCTTCCTTTTGCGTCAGCTGCAGACCCGCCTTCATGATCCCGGAGCTGGGACGCAGGATAGAGGCTATCCTGTTTAGGGTACCGCCTTTGTCGTGTCTCTTCTCGGGTTCTAGGACGTTGGTTAACGGAGTGCTGTTTGGTCTTTGAAGACGTTGGAGCTCTGCACAAACTGGCGGAGCTGGTGCTGGTCTAGTTGGAGCGTCCAGAGATGGTCTAACGGGTGGTTTGGAGGCTACCACTTCGACCGAAGTGCAAGTTGTTGCTGCTAAAACTGGACTGCTGATCGAAGGACGACCCGAATTCATTGGTGGCAAAGCTGGGGCCGGTGGAGCCTCGTTGTTGTAGTTCGTAGACGAGTTTAGGATGGAGTTCCGCGGCGCGTTACTCTTCGGCAGCGTTCTGATGTTCGTTTTGATCGCCACTGTGGGGATCGTTGGTGGAGGAGGCGCTGGTTTCGTCGGCTCGTTGCTCTTCGTCTGGCTCTTGATCGGCGTGATCGAGAACCCTTTGAACTGGCCGAATAGATTATTGTTGTAACGCTCGTCGGCTTCCGGCTTCGGCAATAAGCTCGCGCACGCCGGGTCCTGGCTCAGGCTCGAATCGATCGTCTCGATCGTTCGGGGCAACGGGCTCGGACGATCGATACCGTTGTGGCCCCGATCACTCCTGAAAATTTCAAGCACAAACAACGAACAATCGCGAGTGCACTTTCTCGAACACTCTACTTCGAACGGTTGCATGCACTTTTTATATGTAGATCGAATAAGTTGCGTGCAGCGCGCGATCACACACAGGCACACGCGTGCGAGAAGGTGTTCGGCTGGTGCATATGAGATGGCTTGATTGCTCTGTGCGCCTGTTGTTATCTCTTATGTAAACAATTGCGCACGTTGAATGGCTGTTAACGGAGCTGCCGTAGCGCTCGGACAATTTTGTACATCGTTTTTAGAATCTGTTCGTCAAATCTTTTAGTCGAAGCTGAACGTCTGTTGACAGAGGGACATTGCACTCAACTATTTCGAAGAATGGTTTCCGAATTCTACAAGTTACATGAGGATTCGATGTGGCCATCGACTGGCCATCTGTTAACAGATTTACATTGTGGTGAACAATTTTGATATGAACGATCTTGTAGAAACCATTCGCAGAATTGTTGAAGTGTTTGAGGAGTATACCACGATAAAATACAGCCACGTGTTCAAAAATGTTCGACACTTCTTAATAAAACAATGGGGCTCTTCGAGAAACATGATCAACTGTTTTCAAGATGACAGAGAACGATGGAAAATACCACACGCCAGTATTTACGCATTTTAGAAACGCCAACTGTGGTTTAGCGATTGAAAACTCATTGTCAAAAGTGTATTCAAGCAATCACGGTAAGCTTGAACGAACACCTTGTACATCTATCACATATTTCACATTTCATATGCACCATTTTGACAGTATTTCGGGAGCGACTCGCTGGGAAACACGCATGCAACACTCACACGCATCAGAGAAACTTGCAGGAAGATGTAGTTAGTGAGAGATTAAAGTGTTAGTCGCAAGCTCTTTGGAAGAAGGAAGTTCGTAAAAATATATCTGTTCTGTTTTCGTCAGATCGGCTGACTGAAGAAAATTCAGTACACTGGTCCGTGTAAAATCATTACGTTTATTGAGGATAAAATCATGTACAAATCCATTCTGCTTAAGTGCGAGCGACTCTGTGCAGTTTTCAGAGATTCCCTTCGAGAGAAAGAGAGGGAGGGAGAGAGACAGACTGTATTGTTGTTCCTCGTTCTTCGTACCTTCTTTTGTTAAAAAGATTTTTTTTTTTTTAAGTATTACGTGGTCGTTAACACGTGGCCCCCAGGACACCGACAATCGACTCGGGAGGAGACGAGTTCGGCGAACCTCTAGATGCAATAGTAATCGAGAAAAATAAAAAACGAAAACAAATCCACACATGCTCATGCTCGTGTCGCAAGTTCTAGGCATGCTCAAAGTCCACGGGTCGGAAACCTGTGCTTTTTGTTCGAGCTGCTTCTAGCTAAATAGAGTATTATAGATTAGGTCGCCTTTGCACACAGTGCGATAACTTTTCACTACATCAATTAATAATAGAATACTAAAAAATACACTGTAGACTTGATAACAGCGATATGATTGGTCGATCAATATTTTCCTTCTGATGGTTCTACTTAATCATTTTTAGACTTCGAGTATTATTTGATGCATCATTCTTCACTACCTATTAAAATTATTGAGAGAAGAAATCAATAATTATGCTAAGATAACTCTGTGTTACAATTAATGCACAATTGGTTTTACAATTGTTTGCAGCGAAATTGCTAAAATATCGCACTATGCCACAAAGCGACGATAGCTCTATTATATTATCACCAACTTGCTTATTACTTTTACACGACGTGCACACTCTAAAAATCTAACATAATAATAATATTCTCGAATTGCACGATGCGCGATTGTGTCGCGTCACTTGAGCACGAAACAACGACGAAATAAAGATAAATAAACTATACGGTGAGCGCGCGCGATTCTTCTAACATCTCCACGTGATAAGTACAGAAAGACTCTACGCATTTCCTGTGTTCGGCATGCATGCGTCGAACACGATCGTGCCTCGATAGGATATAAAAATTCTATAACGGGACTCTGTTTTAGTCGTTGATTTTATCTAGAGAGGCAGAGTCTCGCGCTATATATGTATATGTATATACATATATAGTAGTTAGTTCCATTGTTACAAGTATAAAAATCACAGTGCAGCCGTACTCTATCGTTTGGCAAAATGAGTCGATTAGTGCCGCCACCGTTGCTGTCAACCTTGCTTTCGTCCTAGCGCGAAGATCATGGTCGAGATTGAGGATACGAGTCGCCATGAACTCGGCACTAAAAGGAAATTCTTCAGGGTAATAACGCTTTATCTACCGGAATGTTATTAACCATCCAGATACACCCGTTAACACTAGAAGTATCGTATACTAAGCACAAGTGTTCCAGTAGTTCTGGTGTTAAGCAATTTTAGTTTTCGCTTTACATGAAATGTCGAGATGTTATGACGTGAAGAACGATATTAAAATGCCCCGTGAACCACCCTATCGATTAAGGATTAATCGGCTGAACCCCTTGGCATACAATTCTGCATAATTGTACAATGATCCCAACTTCTCTGCGTTTAATCATTTCATAGAAGAAAGCAGAGTATTTATATACATTAATATTTAACTTAGAGTTATCTATAGTAAGGGGATTCTTCAAACCTGATTAGTTAATTAACCATAGAGTTGTTTTAACCAATCGAGCCGGTAGACAACGCGTTAATGTTGCTAACAGGACACAAAAGAACATTACTAGGAGTGGAGGACCGATCGGATCTTTGGCTTCAGACTTTGGTCAGGTGCTGGCGGAGGCGGAGGTTTTTTATTGTAAAAGGGAGCCTGGATTTTGACACAGGGAAGCTCGGTGGGTAGCAAGGGCTCTCCGGTCTTCGGCAAAGGGCTGGGGAGATTGTTCGAGTGTTCAGGCTTCATGTCAGTTCTGACCGTGAGCCCCTTAACGTTTTTAACCGTCTTCTTCTGCATCTGTTGGATGCGCTCGGATATCTTGGTGCCTAATTCCGTTCGCAGCGAGTTCTTTCGTGGCCGAGACTCTACAGAGGAAGAGGTTGCAGCGACGGTGGCGGACCGATCGGGTTCGATCGATTTTCTGTCGTCGGTTTGACTCGGCGTTTTTTTCATATTAGTCTGGCTAGCGGCGAGCAGCATCGACTTCCGATTCTCGATGCTGTTGCTGCAGCTGATCGCGTCCGGATTAGTGGTCGAGATCAGGCCGGTCTTAGTAATCTGCAGCTTCTCTTTCGACGGCAGAGTGTCGCTGATCGTGGACACGCGATCCCCGTTTGATCGCCTGTTCTCGGTACGAGGCGAGAAGAACGTGACCACCCTCTCGTACACGTTTTTACCGATCGTGTGACCTGAATTCGGACCGTTCGCCGCGAACTTCGACTGTCTTCGCGGCTCTATCACCGGTACCAGGCAACATACGTACTTCGTGCTGAAGGTCTTGTTTTTCGTGCACCAGATCCCGATCAAGGACAGCGCGACCATCGGCACGATGCCCAGGAAGATTATGAACATGGCCAACACGAATTCGTTCCTCGCTGTAACCGCGGATAAAACAAATCAAGATTAGAATAGTTGAACTTCTCGTTTATATAGATTATAGATGTTGGATCGTTATGAAACGGTAATGGTCGCGGGATAATTGAACAAGATCGATTCACCGTTTGGATCCTGCGCCGGGCCGCTGTCCTGGGATCCACCCACGCCAGGCTGAGTGCAATCCGGCGGCCGGAAGCCCCGATTGCAGTGACAGTGGCCCAAACTGTTGCACACGCCGTTCCCACCGCAATTGTTCGGACACATATCCCCGTGGGTGACCGACGCGGCACGCATATCGGCTACCGACATGCACTTCTGGTTCACGCACATCTAAATCGGTTACAAACGTTTATAGTAATCGCACGCACCGAGTGCATTTCAAACAGATCACCCGAATATCTCCATCGTTACAGAAAAGAATGCATTACACGATGAATTCGCAGTGATACGAAGGTCGACCTTGTTTTTCTCAAATGCAATGACGTGGGTCTTTATTTATTTTCTGATGGACCGTTTCAAGGTAAAGAAGTTGAGCTTTCCAGGTTACCTTGCCAGGTGCGCATTTAGCGCCATCAGGAGCGAGACCAGGGTCCACTTGGTTCAAGCCTAGATCAACAATCGCCGATCTACAAGGAATGATCTTCCCTCCGTTGTTGATGAACGAGTGACTGAGAATCGCCACGGACTCCATACCGAACTCCAGCCTCTCGTTCAAGTGCTTGCAATGCAACATCCCGCAGAGAAGGTCTCTGAAAGCGATCGGAATCTCTGGTTAAGAATAATTCTGAAACTCGCAGGTAGGTTTAGGTTCGAAAGGATCGCGAAAATCGTCTTACTGATCGGTGCACTTGACGTAGCTGGTCTCGACGCGATTGTATCCGCAGTTTCCATGTCTGGTGCCTTTGTTATTCATATCGTAGCACTGCGCGTCCGACGATATACCCGTGGGTCCCCAAAGTAGCTTGCACTGATCGTTATGTGTCCTGCAGGAGCCTTGATAACAGAAAGCCTTGCCCACGTTACAGGACTCTCCATCCATCTTGAAGATATCCGGCGGACAGTACTCGCTCTGCCCGGTGCAGTACTCGGGTAAATCGCACTCGTGTTCCGCGCTCCTGCACTCTGTACCCGCTGTCTTTGGCTTGCAGGTCTTTAGGTCGCAACATACGCCGGTGGCGCAGCTTGCGTTCGCGTACAACATGCAGGTGGTGCTGTTGCAACAAGGATTGTCGCAGTTCTCTTTCAATCCGCAGTCGCATTGTTCACCGGGCTCGACGAAACCGTTCCCACAGAACGGGCTGTCGAACAGTTTCTGCGGCTTGTTGCGAAGACAGTAGTCCATGCCGTGCTCGAACGCCAGAGCCAGGTGCTCCAGGGAGCATGTCGACCAGTGCGTTGGCCCCGACGAGCCGCTCGACGACGCCATTATGCACCTAGAAATAAGGAAGATGGTAGTGTTTTCGAATAAGGTATACAAAAAGTAACTTCTTAAATATGCAACTAAGATATTTCAACGAATCGATTGAAAGTTGATGGTCCTGAAGAACGACGAATCATTACGAATTCATTTTGACTACACCATCGATGTATCTAAAGCAATTTTTCTTTTCCAGGAAAATGTGCAGGACCATCGGTTCAACGTCTCTTTTTGTACCCTTTTCTCGACAGACTTTTCAAGGGAAGACAGTTACTTCTCTTCGGGACACTCGCAGTCGCTGGAATCGTGCTCCATGCCGAAATTGTGGCCCATTTCGTGGGCTACCGTCGCAGCCACCAGTCCGACGACGTTGGAGTGATCCATGGAGACACCGCCGGAGAACTCGTACGTGCATATCGGCCCCTTAAGCGCTTTTCCAACCACACCTCCCTCGAAAGTGATTCGCCTGCAAGTTTCGAAATAGTCTCACAGTTTACCGAACGTATGTATTACAGCGGCGCCTGTCCACGGATTCGGGAGAACTCACGTCAACAGCTGGGCGTTGTCGTTTGGCATGTCTTGGACCAGCTTCTCCCTTCGATAGCGGAGGAAGTTCGAGAGAGTGCTGTCCCCGTTCGTTGACAGCGCTATTTCGTCCGAGTCTGACCAGACTTCCACACCGACCAGGGCTATGAATATGTTCAACGGCATGTACAGCTAGAAACAGAACGTAGACTCTTCAAGTTCTCTGCATCACTACGCTGTCCTATAGCCTCTAACTTTATCGTCGCGCTTCGATAGACAATGGGTGTTAGCAGAAAATACTCTTCAAGTGGTACCAACCGCGTTGATGATGTTGGCGATGTCCTTGCAATGATGGTACACCTTGTCAAAGTTCTCGTCGAGCGCCGTGTACTCCTTCTTGTCGATCACCAGCACCAGCTCCACGTATCTAGAATGTCTGTTCGCATTGTAGGGTCCTCGGATCAGCTCAGCCGACCTTTTGTGCTGCAAGAAAACACCTTCATGCTTAACCCCTTATGTCGAGAAACAAATTTTTCTTACTTCATAGTTTCAACGTTCGTTTTTTATGCTTGAAACGTAAATGGAATCTGCGATCACTAGACTAGTTTACGCGTAGATTATCTTCAATAATCTGGCATTCCATCGTCCAAACGCAACTGATGATTCAACGGCGTTCAAGCCACGAAAGGTACCGAAAGGTGTAAAGTATTTAAACAAGCAGGAGAACCGTTCCCGAAGGGCTAGAATGTCCAATGACAATGGCCTGTCGGTCTCTCTGTCATTGTAAAGGCAACGACTGCGTACCCTGGCGGCTCTGTTGATAATCCCGCGGTGCTCGCTGCCAAGAACATGGTGCGGCGTTCCCTCGTAACCTGCGCGAAACAAAAACCCAAGATCATCGGTCGAGTTCTCGGTAGAAGTTACACTGGACAAAGAGAGGCCTGGTAGCCGGCCGAATCTCGCTCCCACATTCGTTAAGACCGTTAAGGAGAGACCAGTCCAGGACAGGTCTTCCAGTCCTGTAAAGGAGCACAAGCGCCTCGAAACGGGCAAGGGTAACAGCTCCGGAACACGGTTGATTCCGTCGCCGTTTTCCTACGATATCGTTGGGAACGAGTCTGGCCAAATAATCGGTAGCCAAAAATCGTCGAAACTCCTGACCAGAATGAACTTACGAACTCGTCCTTGGACTGCGGATTTTATGCGATTTATGATGAAACCGAGCCAGTGCACAGATTACCCTTAACTCATTCAGGAGAAATTGACAGTTCTATTTTCGGACCGGTTCTGTACGAGTTCTATTCTGCTCACAGATCTGCAGTCGCATTATCGGAAAATAATTAAGTTGATTCTCAGGCTAGGATTTCGACGTGTTTCGCCGGCGTGCAGATTTTCACGTGACGGAAAATTATTCAATTTACCGCAGGTGTGATTGGCGACGAGATCCTTCTGCCTGTAGACATAATGCCTCGAGTCCAAGGATTCCGTTTCAGGATGAATGTGATGAAGGTTGTCGCCGTCGAAGACGACTCCTCGTAATCCTCGGCAAGTAGACAACGCCACCCAAGATCCAGGCACGTCTCGCACGCTGCCTTGGTAGTGGCAAAGCTCCTGCGAATTTCAAGGAAACATTCCTTTGGTTAATCCGAAAGGGAGTGAAACGGCAAGGAGCGAACGCGCGGAGGATAATTAGATCGAGTGGGAGAGAGAGAAAGAGAGACGACAGGGAGATGCGGTAAAGGATTCTCGGCGCGCGATGGTACCGACGAAACTCGAGACTGCATATTCACCGGAGTATCTCGTGTTTCGCGCCCATCCGTCCGCTACAAATATAGTTGGCCCACATTCTGCCGGGCCAGTCATCCTTTCCTCCTTTTGCTCCTTCGCACGGCGGTCGCGCTATCGAAACACAAACGAAACGCAGAACAGCGATTCAAGACGCGCTGCTCCAGTTGACATTCATGGGATTAAGGTACGGGTGTCCCTCGCGCGAGAAATACATTCGAGCGCTGAACGTGAGAAGTTCTACGAAGGTTTATAGTTACTCTTCATTGGCAATTTTGGCCTGAACCTGATGAAAAACTGAGGGGCTATATCTTTCTTGAGTTTATTCGATGCAACATTTTCTTTATAACAAGGAGTCTAGATGATGTCGGCGCAAACGTTCGATCAGTATTACATTAAAGCAATCGTGCTAGTTTGGTTAAACTTTCAACTTTTGGATCCCAATATAGATCCTTTTCAAGAAAGAGGAAACAACTGCGTCTGTAAATTTTTAAAAGAGTTTTCAATATGAAAGTACTGAACAATAGATTTAAATACAATATTTAAAATAACGGTAATGAATTACCAACCTGCTTTATGAAAAAATTAGAGACAGGAATATATGTATAAGCACATGCTGTTTCAGTGCCGGTACAGAGTTGTGCTAATTCAATTACATTGTAATTCAATTACTAAGTATTTCAATCAGATTTGTAATTGAAATACAATATAATTGAAACACAATGTAATTGAAATGAAATATAATTGAAATTGCAATTTGTAATTGAATTACAGTATAATTGAAATACAATATACTTGAAATACAATACAATACAATACATGAAAACAATGTAATTTATAATTGTACTCCATTGCAATTACGAATTACATTGTAATTTAATTGACTGAAGATCTGAATTATAAATTAGAGTATAATTAAATTACTTTGTAATTATAATTCTGGATTAATTCAATTGTAATTCTGCACAAATCTGCTGTGGTGCAGACAGGAGGTTAATAGAGAAAGAAAACAAAACAGAAACAGTGGATCGAACATGAACTACTCAATATGTGGCGGTTATTTCGAACCTTGAAAAGTCAAAAGTACATCACTTTAACTGCGTGAATACCCAATGTTAATGGTAATAAAAAATTGAGAAAACATCAATAGAGATCCACCCGGTGACATACAATTGTGAAGTAGGTGTTTTAATAACACAAAACGGACTGAACTTATTATAAGAAACGAACTTAATTATAAATCACTACTGATTCAGTAATGTTGCGTAACAGTCATGAATCGTAGGTTTTACATACCTAAGATTTACACTTGGATGTTTAATCATGTGAATCGTTTCAAGTAATATCCTATTACTTAAGTTAGTCTCTTTTTCAATTGTTTTAGCTTTGTCAAAATCAAAGCGATGATCAAACTCTATGGAATGTTTTGGAACATAACATTAACATTTTCTTTGTTAAGGAGTTATTAACGGGAAAGCACAGTCGGCTCGGCGTAACAATTGTCAATTGGACAACTGTGCCAACACGCGTCTAGGTCGCGCTCTGATTGGTCCGTGTTTTTCGTTGATAACTCCTCAAAAAGTCGCGGATGCCATTTTTGCAAAGGAAAGTATTGCTTCAAATTAACTCAAGAACCTCCAATTTCCGGATGTTGAAAGAATTTTGAGACATCCTGTGTAGCAGCTTATGCATAATTAAGGGGGATTTAAGTCATCATCTCGCCAGTTACCAATTTGTTTGTAAAAACCCTTTAACGTTGAAACTTTCGTACGATTTAATAGTTGGACGCGTCTGTGGATTCAGATTAGCGATTTCGCGAATGGCAGACCTGTGCAATCATGGTTCTTTTCGTGGCAAAATTGAGGGAGGAAAGGAAGAACAAAAGGCAACGATTAGCCCATTTCGGGCGCGAGACCGCTCGCAGCATAACGAGTTGGATTCGCGGAATTTCCCCCATTTAAACGGCCGAAATTAGCTCGTCCGCTTGTCTTGGAACGGCGAGCACAAATAATTCGCAGCCGAGAGAGAAAGAGTCAGAGAGAGAAAGAGAGAGAGAGAGAGAGAGAGCAAGTGGCGGACGGCAACTGGACGTGCCAATTCATTTATTCAATTGCGTAAAATGTGGAACCGACGACAACGGAGCGCAACGAACTCGCTCGATGAAACACGGCCGACCATCCGCCTGCCATGCCGGCGCGGCACGGCGCGATGCTTTATGCGTGTCCATTAACCGTGAATAACGTCGTTGACAAAAATGTCCATCGACGCCGGGCGCGCTTCAATCTCCGGATAACGTGGCACAACTATTTTTCTACCTCACCGGACAGTCGATACCGCGGTGCTTTTTTCGAAATAGCTCGAGCTTTTCGGTATAGTCTGGCTCTCGGGGAAAAAATGACAGGGAACAGTTAAACAACGTGTATGGCAATTGTTTCTGTCGACGTTTCTCGATATCTCAGCAACGTGGAAGATTATTTTTCTATCTCTCCGAGCGGTGATTAAGCGTTGCTTTTTTTAGAGGCAGGTAAATCGATAATTGTTGGTATCATTGTTTGGCGCTCTAATCTCCGAACAAAGTAGGACAACAATTTTTCCATCACCCAGAACAATCAATAGAGCGTTGTTGCTTTTCTACTGATAGACGAAGCTGGACATTCGAGACAAAAATCATAACATCTAAACTAATTAATTTTTTACCTAAGTATCTTAATAATTTTTTAAAGGGAATACAAAGATGCATCGATTAATGCACCAAAAATATAAGGTTCCATTAGTAAAAAAGTTTATTCTATTTTTTTTTAATGAAGAATTTTTTATGATTAGTTGTTATTGCAACTTGTTGTCAACTGTATACTGTACAACTTTCGTTGGAAATATTTTTAATTGTATGGTCCAATTTAATTATATCTACTATAATGCATAATTATTTGACAATACACAACACCGTATTTTTTACTAGTATTAAATAATGGTTAATACAGACTGCTAGATAAATCCAGAAATAAACTGGTCGGCATATTACTTAGGAATCGTCATAGTTTTAATATAAATATAATATGTACATGTAAATAAAAAGTTTAATTACATAAACAAAAACTATTAAGAAATTAAATAATATCGAGTCTTGCAATTTATCGCAGAAAAAATTATATAGTAATACTAATAAAATAATAAAATTATATAGTAATAACATCTTGCTGATACAGAATAGCCAAAATTATAGGATGTTTTCAACCTTTTTTTTTGTAAATTGCATTTTATGGAAAAAACGCAATTTCTAAATTGCCAGTTTAAATTATGCATATCTCTGGTCAAATTCTCCGTACCTAAGTTGTAACAAACAGTTTAAAACAAAAACGAACCTAAGAGAGCAATTAGAGCACGAGTAATCTAACTTTTTTTAGTATTTATACTACAATAAACTCTTGGCTGTTACTGATCCCCCATTGATTTTCTTGGATACTACTTTTTACATACACATTCCATACTTCCCGACTAATGATTTTGTTGGATAATTAGATTAGAATCGTACCATGATTATTTTGTTTTTGTCAATAGCATGCCGCACTGTGTGCCGGGTAAATTGGAAAACTAACAGGGTATAGTTAAACAAGATAGAAACAACTATTTTTCTATATCCCGGTTCAGTATACAGAGCATTGTTTTTTTTTTCGAGATGGTTGAAGTGTCTCGGAAGATGAAAGCTTGTCTCTCGGTAAACCGGAGAAATAACAAGGAACGGTTAAACAAAGCAATTGTTTGTATCGGTGCCGGATGCTTCGAACTCTGTGAATAACATGTTGTTCTTTTCGAGATACATAGATAGTTGATGCTCGAGTGGAATGGTTGAACAAAAACCGGAAGAGCATCGAGAACCGACCAGGTTGATCGTGCACACGATGCTCGTCAACTTTATTTAAGAGTGATCGATACCTTCAAAACGTCCCTGGTGTTGTCCGTCTACTATCTATACGTGCTCTATACCCGTTCTTGTCCTGGAAACGTACGACCGACCTGGCCTGGCCCGTGAGTCACCGTTATCGATTCCGGTGTTCTTTGCACCTGTATACCTCTGTTCAATGGTTCCGTCTCGAACTGGCAATCGGACGGAGACAAAGAGCCAACATTTACAAACCTCAAAGCCTGAGAGATAGCTGAAGGGACAACCCTGCGAGATTCATCTCGGAGGTTTTGGGCGTGGACGGAACCTAGATCTTTGATGATCTGCCGAACTCGCAGTCTTCGGAGGATTAGTCAGAGGAAGGGGACCATGGCATAGAAATTTACTTGGAATTTTCAATGAGACATTTTCAATGTGATCAGATAGCAGAAGAGACCTCGCAATTTCTATGAGGAATTTTCGACGGGTCAGTATAGTAGCTATTTAGGGTCTTCGGAGATCTAGAATAGCGAGAAGGGCTTCGGAAACAACCCTAGTAGCACAAAATATTGTATACACATTCATATAATATTAAAAAGCGACTCAATCTCTTCTTAATATTTAAATATACATATAATATTTATTTTATATTAGGTAACAAATATTTCTTTTTAAATATGTAGGAAATATCTATTTCATGTTACGAGAAAAATAATTTTTTCTAAATACGAAATGAATCTTTATTTAATATTAGAAATAGAATATTTATTCCTAATGTACAGATAATATTTATTTCATATTATGAAAAAAATATTTTTTTCTCATTATAAAACAAATCTTTATGTAATATCAGAAATTATATAATATAATATAAAAATTTCTTAATTGTAATAAGGTCCTTTGGAAGATAAAATGGAATATTCCCTGAAGCAGTGCACAGAAAGTAATAGATATTCATAGTTTCTAATTTTTGTTAAAACTTTTTCTTAAATTTGAAAATTTTATTGAATGTTATTTAAATATTGGATTCACTTTTACTTTATATTTTTTAAATATCTAGTTTATATTCTCTGAATATTTAGCTTATATTTCTTAAACATTCAATTTATATTTCTTGAACATGTATACAATATTCAGATGCAATATTTTTCTCATATGAAAAAATGTGGCTTAAAAAATATTTTTCCAATATTTGAAAAAAAATGTTTATCTAATATTTTTGTGCTACTAGAGAAAATTCTACCTGCACTTCTCGACGGGATGTCGATCTTTAAGACCCCCGACGGGCGAGACCAGCAAAATGTATCACGAATGAAACGGATCATCTTCAACGGACCGTGGAATTCAGGATTGGGGACGGTCGACTATGTTCATTTCGACGTCCTCAAAGACAGATCTATCGGAAGACAACACGAAATAAGATTCTACTCACGACTTTCGACGGGACATGGACCTTGTACGATCCTTGGTGCTGATGTCTCTGCTGGTATCCGACCGGTATAAGGTCGGTGTTGAGTCTCAGGTCGAGCACCCGCTTGACCCCGTCCAATTCGAAGCCCACGGTCAGCACATCCGCGTGGTCGATTTCCTGGAAGCAGAAATCGGTCGAGCAATTAGCCGCCTTGTCTCCAACTGTACGACTGGGTTTTCCAAAGATAACGGGAAGCTTATCGTGCGTTGCACGCGTTCATATCGGACCCCCAGGTGTTCCGGTTTCCCTCGGCTGAACCACCAGATAAAATTCCGAATCGGCGTTCGAACGCGTTATAATCGTTTCGGAGCTCGACATTATGCACCTGTTGCATTCGACGGGCGCGGCGACGACGCGACGATGCGCCGACGAGCAAGATAGAAGAAGAGACGCGCCACCGATCGTCGCGGAAATTGATTCTCCGTGTAACCTGTAATCACAGGAGCCGTGCAATTAACTCGGCGAATCGACTTGGACTGTGCTTTCTCTTCCAGGAATAAAGATCTCAGTAAATCGCTATGTACAACATAGTATATTCTCGTTCAAATTATTAAAGATTGAACGGCAATATCATTTGGTTCCTATTGCCTACAATTTTTATTTAAACCGACTTCGAAAAAGAAGGAGGTTACTCAATTCGGCCTGTAGTGCCTTTTTTCGCTTCTTTTTTCTATGTATGTTTATTTTATTTTATTTTATACGGACTGATGTCGTTTTGTACAATTGTATATAGTTTATACAATAGAACTAATAAACAGAAAGAGGAAAAAAAGAAACAAAAGAACCTTAATTTTAAGTCTTAACCTAGAAATAACATATGTATGGACCGTATAAAAATGTGCAAATACAGGTAATATTAACGAATAGTACTGCGCAATTTTGTTTTGAATGCCTGTAACTTGCCATTAAAAAAATCAATTATTCTTATAAAATATGTTAGAGCTAGTAATAATGCGATTTAATGGATTTATTACTCCATATGAGGATTTGGATTTCAGTGTTTGAAATCCTGCTCTCGTTCTCAAAATACGTTCAGGTACATAGAAATTGATTTGCCTCAGAAGTGCGGGACAATCGATATTATTGTTTATCAAATTAAAGACGAAGCTCTGGTCGAAAACTATTCTACGATCTGATAATGTATCAAGGTTGACTGTGTTTAATATTGTAGAGTAATTATGATCAAAGATTGACATTGGGTTGTTTATCTTGTATGCACAAAATCTGAGGAATTTATGCTGCACTCTCTCTAGCATGATTGTATATTTAACGCTTTACCCGAGACCATATAGTTGAAGCATATTCCAACTGGGGATGTTCACCTATTACGCCGAGATGGATGGACTAATCGGTACGAAACCTTTTGCATCTTGTAGAGTATGCCCCCGGGGTGGTCCTGTTATAAAAATTTTTTCATTTTTTCATTCAGATCGATTTTTTTTACTACACAAGCCGATAGAGTTCTCTTGTACATTAGCCGATCAATAAACGTGCGTCTCGAAAACTTCGAACGAGAAGCACTCGAAATCTAGACGAGCAGATCGAAACAAAGGACTTTCCACTGGTGTTCTAATTTTCTGAGGAGCTTTAACCACGAGGCCAGATAGTAGACCGTTTAAACGCTTTCGGGCCTGGGGATTGAGTTTTCCGATGGGCGGGCGCGTGCCGGCTCGTGGACCAAATGAATTCACGATTCTCGTTTGCGCCCTCAACGCTCTCTTTCTCTCTCTCTCTCTCTCTCTCTCTCTCTCTCTCTCTCTCTCTCTCTCTCTATGTTTAATTCATAGGGGACAAACTCCGACGGCCCAGTTCCACCCGCGACAGGAAATGTCGTGAATGTGCATACGCGAGTTCTCCTCGAACCTTGTACTTGTATACACCGCTCTGCCAGTCGGAGAAAGATCTTTAACAAGACCAACGGGTCTCCCGAGAATCTCGACCGAATGCAAGAGACCACCGTCGCGACGCCTCTTTAACGCGTCGTTCTGTCCCGCTGGGAGATTGGAGCGACAGATCGCTGGCGGTGAACGCACACGACTATAAATTCTTCGGGTAATGTGCGCGCGTTGTGCATCTTTATGCACATTCGACGTTGACGAAATTGCAGTGTTGAATCGCTCGAAGAGATATAGAACGTCGCAGTCGACGTATAAACAGTTCGTCAAATTTTAATCCAAAAGTGAATCCGTCATCTCGAAAAACAATTACTATCCAGCAAAGCTTGCCTCGAGAAGATCCCCTCAAATGTAATCGTTTCATCGACGCTCTCCTCCAAGAAAAAGTTGTGAGGAGTATCTCTTCAGTGGGCAGCGTGATAGCGGGTGTCATAGTGGTCGTATAAACATTTCGTCAAATTTTAATCCAAAAGTGAATCCGTCATCTCGAAAAACAATTACTATCCAGCAAAGCTTGCCTCGAGAAGATCCCCTCGAATCTAATCGTTTCATCGACGCTCTCCTCCAAGAAAAAGTTGTGAGGAGTATCTCTTCAGTGGGCAGCGTGATAGCGGGTGTCATAGTGATCGTAGATAACGAGCGGAGATGCCGTAGGGGTGCAAAGTCGATGCACTTCGGAGGCGAGAGATCGACTCTCCTGGTCGAGAGGAATCCTCTCGAGGCACTCTCGCTGTGAAAGCGTAAGAACAAATAAGACTCGTTTCTCGCCGCGAGAGTACAACGATGACCTTGATCGCGTAGCGTTGCAGCGCCTCTGAGGGTTTAATAGAAGCATGTTTCGGGAAAAAGAAACTAGTCGCGCGAATAAACCGCGTCCGGAAGCGGATAAATCGGGGCCGCAAGCTGCGGCCCGATAAACTTTCGACGATGTTTGACGGTTTATCCTGCACTCGAATCGCTGCGCGATAGTTTGCGACGGCGGTGTAACGTGCCGGAAAGAAAACTGACGAAAAGAAAACCGGGGACGGGGGGACGGGCGCAAAAGGATCTCGCCGCTCACGAGTGCATTCCTTTATCCTGCTCGGTGTTTCCGGCCACAAAGGGAAATGGAGTGGCTCCTCTATCGCTATCCTCTATACTTTACACGGCCGAAAGGTTTTCCTCGAGCAACCAAATTTCTCGTATCTGCGAACCGCCGATTATCTCGCTTTATCAAAGCGAAGTGCGTTCAGATCCTTCTATCGGATTTTAGCCTAACATCTGTCTGTAGAGGTGTATTTGTTAAATGCTTCCTTGCAAATTTAATCGATCACGAATTAATACCAGTGATCGAGTAATATTTCATTTTATTTTATTTATTTAATGCTTCAAACCATATGTGGTTTATATAGCATATTCAATACATGAATTCCATCAGCGTATTACATAATGGCTTAATGCGCCTCTTAGCTTAGCTTAACTTAATAGTAATTTTTTATTAAAAAGAAATTGATTGAATGAAATTAAATTTTTAGTGCACAACGCTTAATAAAATCGAAAATGATTAGCAGACCTTTACCATCTTATACAGGTTGGAAGACAGTACTTGTGTCGGAATAGAGCTGAAGGTATTGTATCACGTTCGTCTTCATAATTTGGGCATTGCCAAATGACGTGATCAAGATCTTGGGATTCAGCTCCGCACTAACAAGTGCTGTCTGTAATAAATTTTACTCTGGCTCTGAGTAATATGGCTGATTAAAAATTGATCAAAAATACGAGGAATTGCTTTAGGTTTGATCCGACGATGTCGTCGGATCGATAATACGGTCGACAATCGTGAGGGCACAGCCGAGGTTGCAGGAAGTTCAAAACGCTGATAAAGACCGGACGCGTTTCCTCGTTGTAAGGAAAGAGGCTGGTCTGACACAATGCAAATTTCCCTGTAGATTGCGTTAATCGTCCAGAAAAGTGACGTTCAACGATGTCGGCAGTTTCTTTGACGGTATCGGGGCACCTAGGACGCGGAAACGCGCAGCGTCGTTTCCTTCCTCCTTGGTTGTGGAGGCCGGCCTAGCCGAGATTAAAAGATGCCTTTCATCCTACGCTACCTACAAAGAACTCCTCTGTACGTCGACGTACATTGTGCCCTCAGCCCTGTTGCGCACTCGTTAACAGCACCAATTTCCACGAAACCGCTTCAACAATTAATAAGGGCCGTCATAATCACGATATCGCCACAATGGATCGATTATTCGAAAAAAGCGATAGTACGGCGATCACTGCATCTACAAAGTGATCGATGACTGTTACCGAGAATTTATTAATCTTGTTACAAAGTAGTAAAACTTGTGAAAAGATAGATTCAATTACTGACCTAGTATAAGAACAATTCGACGAGATAGTGTGATACGGTATCGATGAGTCAACAAATTGTTTGATAGTGCAATAAATTTGTTAGCGAGAACTGGTTGTCGCTGCTACAAAATGGTAACGATTATGAAAAAATAGACTTCATTACTGACCTAGTGGTAGAACAATCCGATGGGACGGTCAAATAGTACCGATGAGTCAAGAAATCGTTTGCCGATACAGTGGGCGTGGTTCGTAGCTCTCGGGAGAGTAAGTGCACGGCTCGAGAGGATAATATATTCACATGACTAAGCTTTTGGCTTATCCATATGCGTAGAGGGCGCACGATGGGCGTGGCTTTGTGGCTCTCGCCGGAGCTGGAGCAGTGCCCCAGGTGGCAATAGACGTTCCCCGAACAATCTCGCAGTTACGGATCGTTCGCAGATAACGGGATCGAAGGGTCAAATGGAAGCCGTTCGAAGGACCGAAATGAAATCGAGCGGCGTCGGCACCTGGCTTATTTAAATACGCTAATGATCCGCGGAGTCTGACGGTTTTAATTGCAGCGCGACTCGTTTGATTGCCAGGGTCGCGCGGCGAATTTGATTGGCCGGGCAGCAGCAGGTCCTGTCGATCAATCGTCGTCCCAAACGGACGACAAGCGTATTTACTGTGTTCGATCGAACGCAAACACGGATCTCGCGTCCAGTTATCTCGCCCTTGGTTTTATCAGACTTCCGCGATGTGCGCGGAATACTAGCACGCCATCGATTCCGATGCACCGGTAATACGAACTGTGACGCACCGCAATAATACGGCATTACGCTATAACCGAGGGATTTATTACGTTAATTTCAAAATAAACATCTGGCCGGGAACGCTCGCGATCACCGCGGACGATCTATCTGCGGTCGACACGGTCGCGCCAGAACCGACTGCCCGCCGACCTTAACGAAAGTAATGCGGATTAGCGGTTCGCTAATTGTTTAGCGCGATTTGATCGACGAGGAAACGAAATTCTCGTTAACCCGTGTCACCGCGATGCATTACGATTCCACAGTCAGCACGGTGTCAGGATCTCGAGAGATTAATAGCCCTTCCTGCAGGCTTAAACATTCTGGAGCTAGATAGGAAAAATTCCGTACTCCACAGACAACAATTAAAGAGCTGTGGAAAGATTGTGGGGCTTCCAGAAAGGGCCTAGAACCCATGGAAATATTCGGGACCCAGCAGAAAATATTTTGGATAGTACAGAAGAATTGTAGGGCTTGCAAGTAAGGCTAAAAATGCAGGTGATATTCTAGGCTCGTTGGAAATTATTTTGAGGTTAGCGACAAAATTGTAGGGCTTCCATAAAAGGCTAATAGCTCATGGAAACAGTTTAGAATTTGTAGAAAACATTGCCAGAACGGGCCCAGAGACCATGGAGACATAGCAGGACTCGTAGAGTCTATTTTGGAGCGTGTGTAAAAATTGTAGGGCTTTCGAACAGAGTCAGGAATCCAAGGAAATGTTCCAGGGCCATTAGAAATTGCTGGAGGCCGGCAATTCGTTAGCCGGTGAGGAGGGGGGAGGTCGATGAGAAACCCTGACCCCTCGGGTACATTTGTTTCCCGATATCGACGCGGAATGGGCGCGGGTCACGGCGGAACGGTAACTGGAATATCGAGAAACGTTTCCCGACCGTTGGCGAGCGGCCAGGTATGGATTGCTAACCGTCGCCGTCCGACGACGATGATAGAATCCGCGCCGGGAGAATTCCGCGGATCCATCTATCGTCGATCCCGACTGCATCCTAGCCGCGTGCCCGGAATACTCGAAATGTATGACCTGGAAGAAGCTTTTTCTCCCGTCGTCGTCGCCCCGAGAACAGGAGAGAGAGAGGCAGAAAGGGAACCGTGGGCTCGGGGGGGCTGCGATCGATGAAAGCTTGGAGACCATCGGCCCGTGAATCCCGGCTTTTTGCCCGACGACGATGCTCCCAGCGTAATCAAACCCGCCAGAGATGTTTACACGAAACATACTCCGACCGCTGCTGTATCGTCGCCCATGAGTGCTCCGGTCGCTTCGAATCTCGACGAGAACGCGTATGATACTGAGAGAATACTCGACGCATGGTTCTCTCCATGTGCCACCATTAATTCGAGACTGGAAATTGTCGATCGAGTTTAGAGAAGTGAAACGAATCCTTTGAAAACTACAATTTTCTTTTTTTTTGTGTTTCCACGCAGTGGGAACCAGATAAAGAGTGCTTTCCTCTGGGCAGGCGTTTTCGGATGCAACGTTCGATAAAGTGTCGCTCGCGTAGGAGGTAGTCGCGTGTTTCAGAGATTACGAGACGGCTTCTAGTGGTAGCGAGGTTCTCTAGCCCCTCTCTTCAAACAAACTTCATGGACAAGTCCGATCGCAGACAGCGCAAACGCGACAAGTGTGTTTTGACGCGTCCTCGACGGCCGCTTATCGCCTCACTTCACAGGAAACTCTATAGAAGAGATAGCAGATCGAATTCGCAACTGTTCTAGAGTCGCGAGTGATGTTTTATCGTTCGAGATCCATCGGCCGGGAGTTACGTTGGACGCCCGACCCACCCTAGGTAACCGGAAATTAGATTCATTGTCGCGTACAGACGCGCTGATAACGCTCATTCTTCCCGTGATAACGAGAAACGAGGCCAATTGCCTCGCTCCGTCGACGCCGCGACATCGAGGCTGCGTATGGGACCATGCAATGGACTGCGATCTGTGTTTCTACGATCTAGAATCTAGAGTATCTGGATCACTGTCGATCGTTCGTGGTACGTTTCAGAAACGAGATTGTGCCATAATAGAATAGCTTCCGAAAATGGCCTGGCAGTACAATTGAACATTCTAGGTTCTTCAGAAAACATTGAAGAAGCTTCCAAAAGAATCTACAAGTTCTGGGATTCATGGTACACGTCAGGGAAAAAAATAATTGAAGGGCTTCCTTGGAAGGCTTTTGAAATTGTTTGTCGAAGCTTGCAAAAGCTATGACACAACTGTTGAACAAATTGGAGGCTGCAATATCGACTCCCAGGGTTACTGAACCGTCTTGTACGACAGCGTTCGGTTTGTTTTGTTTAAGAAACGCGTGCAGCTCTTAAGGGGATCCGCAGCAGCCTGTTCAAAAATAGCTGGTGCGCGCAACACGCGGCTCGGGAACATCTGTTTCTCGAGGTATCGACCGTAAAGGAAGACTCCGAAACGCGCGAACGTCCCGACTCGACGGCGACGACGGAAGGAACCGTTGTTCGGCGAAAATTCGACAGCAGCGAGGCGACCTCTCGACTTCTGCCGGCAGGTAGGTCGCAGTTAGCGAACAGATCCTTGGATTTGGTATTCGCGGCGCGGCGGTGCGCGACGCGACATTTGCATCGAAATTGTTGCACCCGTCGACGGCTCGCGACCCGCATTCCAAGTCGCGGGTCTGCTTCGTCGACGGAGCCCGGCGACGCTCCAGATTCGAGTTTCCCCCGTGCCTTCTTGATTAAATGCAACGTCCCACGGTTCGAGGAATACTTTATTCCACCTACTTTCCATATATTCTTCCCTACCTCTTCGCTGGGGGTTTGCTAGTCCGCGATCGTACCATGGAAAAACCGTGTACGGACGAAAAATATCGCCAGCATAGTCTGCGGATGCTGTGTATAGTTGTGGATATGTACAGAGAAATGTTACAGAAAAAAATATTGTATAGCGATTGAAGCTTGCTCCAAGTTGAAGAGCTTCGTGACCCGACCGATTAGCGAACAATTAAGAGGCAAGGGGCACCCACGTGTGATAACTAGACAGTAACTAGAATCTTACTAGATTTTGTATCGAAACATGGGTTTGCGGGCTTGTCGTTTTACCTTATACGAGCATATTTACAGGTGCATAAGGGTTTATTTGATAGAGGAAGGTTAACTGCACCACACGTTGTGCCCCATCATATCAGTCAAAATATCTATTTGTGACAGAAAAATACATCGGAATCCGCTGGTGTTTTTCTCGAAGTTCGCTCTACTTTGGGCTTATTTTTCTGTCACAAATAAACATTTTTGACTCTTATGATGGGGCGCAGCGTGGTGCAGTTAACCTTCCTCTATCAAATAAACCCTTATGTAGCTCAAAATATGCTCGTATAAGGTAAAAAACGACAGCCCGTGATTGCATTCAATTTCCCCATATTCCATTCATGATGCCAGAGTCTAAAGCAAGTCTAGAGTCAATTTTAGTTCAGCTAGTTAGACCAGATGGCGCCTAGTCAGGACTGTCAATGTGAAATCGTAACAACAAAAATATATGGGGCTTGATTAATGTCTTTTAATAAAAATTCTTTTAAAAGATTATTTATCTTTTAATAAAATCATTAATAAAAAAAGGGAAAACATGGAGTCATAGCAAAATTGAAGCGTTAGACTGATACATATGTATGTTTATCAGTGTTACCACAAAAAAACTTGCCTCTTAAAGGCGCTAATTGAAAAGAACGGTACTCACGTTTTCTTTGGTCGTCGAGATCTGCCGTTTCGTTCTCCCGTGATAGATCCGTGGCCTGATCAGCGTGTGCCTGCTGAAATCCGCGGACGGTCCTGAAACAGAAAACGTTCGAGGTCAGACAGACTGTTCTCTCTCTCGGCTCCCTTTGTCTATACTCGTCGAAAACCGTCATTCGAAGGGAAAAAGAGTTCGACTGTCGCCCTGCCCCGGAGTATTTCAGTCGCTGGCAAGTGTCCCGCGGGAACGCTTTTGTTCCAAAATTCGCGGACGGGCGGGAACGCCGCCGTCCGACGGTTTACGGTGCTGGCGCGCCCTTCTACGCTAATCACATCGAGTCGAGTCCTTGACACCGAGCTGAACAACGGGGGAAACGTAGAGAACGAGAGAGACCACGAGAAAGGGAAAGAGAAACGCCTGGAGGGCCACTCAGACAATTTTCACGGACGGTCCCGTTAGCGTAGCTTTTTCTGGCGGATGGTTATCGATCAAGGTTCCGAAAACTTCAAGGCCTCCTACGACGCTACACCGTGAATATAGTAGCAGGAAACGGGGGAGGACTTGAAAAGCCCATAGAAACTGGTTAAAACTTGTAGAAAATACCTTCAGACCTGCGAAAAAAATTGTATGGCTTCCAAAGGAGACTCACAGTCCGATTAAATATTGGCGGGCCCGTGTAAACCATTATAGACTCCGTAGAAAAATTATAGAGCTTCTAAAATAGCCCTAGAGGCTGTACAGGACGTTGTGTAGCCCGGGAAAAATACTGAAGCCAACAGAAGGTGGTTGAAGCTGGCATTCATGGTTCGTAGGTCCTCAAAGTCTGGATCCAGTAACGGTACATCACGAGTAGAGAATTTTCACGCTTCCTGCTGGATGGTATCTCTCGGTGGCCTGACCCAAGGTCGATTAAAAGCGGAGATTCTGCTCACCGGATCAAAGCAGGGATCGCTCTCGCGGGATCACGGTCTAAAAATATTCCCCATTGATTAAAGCCAGTCGGTTCAGCGATGGCCTTGATCTCAGGCGTTGGCCGCTCGATAATCCATGGATCGGAGCGTTCTCTGTTCGCGGAGCATCGTGAAAACCCGGGAGAAGAGGAGGCTCGACCACACGATTCGTCATTCTGTCCGACACACACACGCGCTTCTGCGTAGGCCGCGCTGGAGCGTAGGTATTAAATGGTCTGTAATTATTGCTCGTCGGTCTCGCCCGTTTCGCGTCTTCTCCTCTCTCTCCTCTCGTCTCTCACTCTCTCGTATCGGGCAATGGTACTCTCCTCGGGTGCTCCGCAGCTCCACGCTTTTAACGATAGAAAGAATACGCTGCACCGTCGTCACCGTCTCCTTCCTCCGGAACAAAGGTCTCGCGTTGGCGCAGACAAAAATATTGTTCTTGGCGCGGATCGAGGATGAATTTTGCGTAGCGAGTACCCCCAAGAGCTTCTTCAAACAAAGTTTCCCGCCGTGGACGGCCGGAAGTTATCGAACGATCCGGTTCGTCCAGGATTTAGCCGGGTCATTTGCGTGAGACGAACAGAGAACGGTCTAACTGCGCGATTCGAATTGCAGAATGCAGCTACGAAGATGCAGCTTTACTTCTGACGTTCCGAGCGATGCGGGAAAGGCTATAGAGAACTCTCGAAAACGGCTTAGGGTTCGAGGACACGTTCTAGTCACGTTAAAAAACATTGTAGGATCCGCAGAAAAATTGTACGGTTTCCAGAAAATGTTCAGGAATCCGAGGAAATACTATGCGACATGTAGAAAATGCTACAGAGCCTATAGAAAAATTGTAGGGCTACCAAAAGAGGCTCGGAGCCATAGAATACATTCTGGATACCCTACAGAAAAGATTTTAGGGAACCGTAGAAAAATTGTATGGTTTCCAGAAAATGTTCAGGAAACCGAGGAAATACTATGCGACATGTAGAAAATGCTGCAGAGCCTATACAAAAATTGTAGGGCTAGCAAAAGGGGCTCGGAGCCATAGAATGCATTCCGGATACCCTACAGAAAAGAGTTCAGGGATTCGCAGAAAAATTGTACGGTTTCCAGAAAATGTTCAGAAATCCGAGGAAATACTATGTGACATGTAGAAAATGCAGCAGAGCCTATAGAAAAATTGTAGGGCTAGCAAAAGGAGCTCGGAGCCATAGAATACATTCCGGATACCCTACAGAAAAGATTTTAGGGATCCGTAAGGTCGCGGAACTGTGTGTCCCCGGATGGGAACGCAGAATGCACGTTCTCACGGAACAATGCAAGTAGGCCTCCCACGATTTCAATGGCAGCTCGGCGGTTTCTGGATCAATCATGGTCGGTCGCCGAAGGTCGGATCCATCTGTCGATCGATCCGAACGACGTGTCCCGTGGCTGGAACCGCCGTCTGATGGTCGCGATCGATCGCGAGAAGAACTGGGTCATTGTAGAATTTTGATTGGCCTTTTAAAACGCGGTCCATCATCGGCAGCACGACCACGACGTAGAGTCGCGGGCGGATCGGACGAAACGCGAAGGCACATGTGCTTCGCTTGTGGGAACGAGGTTGACGTCAACAGGGTGGCAAAGCCGTGAAACCGACGTCGCAAAAACCACGGACCAAATGTATATCCACGAAAACGAGCGGAACCTCGTACGATTAATGACGCAAGAGATGCGTTCGCCCCTTTCTTTTCGGCGATCGCGTTTCGCAACGAAACGATCTCTTGATAGGTGATACGACGCATAGTGCGGACAAACGTGGCATATCTCAGTACACGTGTATATCACGATGTACGATAAATTCCTTTGGCAAAACGTTTTATTAGGTGGTAATTGATATTATTAATCATATAACAATAATTTGTATACATAAATATTGTTAATTTTTTTTAATTTATTAATTTTTTATCTAATTTGTTACATTTTTTGTGAATTACTATTGAATTATTACTATTTGTTTTACACGAAAAACCAGTAGACAGGAAACGAACACCGATTTATTTAATAATATTTTAATCACATCCGATCCGCTTATTTCAATACATCGAGAAACGACAACAAAAAGCAAATCTTGCGATTTTACTGAAATTGATAAATATTTAATCAGAAATGTACAAGAAATGCACATTCAAAGTACCGAGGGTGACTCGGATAGTGAATAGCGTTTTGTTAAGTTTATTAATTTTGTTTATTTATTATTGATATTAAATATGGTTCATTTATTACTTACTTCGTTTTAAATTTGTTAGTTTTTAAAAATATATTTTTGTTTAAATAAAAATGGTTAATTTCTTAATTTTATCAATTATATTGGTAAATACCATTTTCTGTAAAAAAATTACTCTCTCTCTCTCACACACACACACGCACGCACGCACGCACGCACGCACGCATTAATAACCAAATTTAGAGAAGTGCCGAATATTAGGCCATTTGTCCGCACTGTGCGACGTCACGAACATTACAGTTTCACGAAGAAATCATTGAGTGGCAAGTTTCGTGATTGAATCGATATTGTTGCAAGCTAGTTCGAAGTTCGAGCACAGGTAAACAGTTCGCCTCGTCCCGGCCGGCAACACGGCGAGCGAAGTCGCATAGTTGCGGCCAGTAACGATTTCAATAGGTGCGCTAACGACACTGATCTCGTTACGTCTGAATCGGACCGGTTTGCAGCGGGCGCGAGCGCGCTCCTTTCGCCAGCGGATCCGCTCGAAAACAGTGTCCGAATCGAATTCGCGAATCTAATTGGGTCGCGAGAACGGCCCCGAATTCAGCCCCGATAATTGCTTCCCGATTCTCGGACGGATTTAAACATGCACAGCGTTCGATTCGTCGTTAATTTCCTGTCGCCCAGACCAGAGAGGAAATCAAACCTCGTTCGAACGTTGCTCCTCGAATCGCAAACCGGCCGTGGGCCTTGACGAGCGCCGATAATCGCGTTCGAATGAATCATCTAGGCTACCGATTGCGGACGACTTTTGTGCCCTTAATGTAACGCGAGGAGAGTCATCGGGAGGCGTCATCAACTCTTTTAATCATCTCAGAGTCGTCGGACGTGTCAATTCTTTCTGTAACCACCGGATTGTGGCGATTGTGAGACGCCCTAAAAAATTGATTATGATTCGGAATACTTTGTAAATTATGAGAAGGCATAACGATCTCGGAGTCATCGGACGTATCGATTCGTTGAATTAATTGTCTCGGAGTCTTTGATATCGATTCACGGGAGGCCGACCTGTTGTGTCTTATCGTGACGACTCACGCGATCTACGATGCAGAGTGCAATTAGATCACACGAGGTTGAGCAGTGATTCTTGGAAGAGGTGACGGGCGATGATCGACTCAGATCAATGGAACAACAACATAGCTTGATAATTGAGATCCGATGTCAATGTCGAAGATAAGAGGAAGTCGCATACGCTGGTGGACGAGTCGTCACGGAGAAGTGTTCGCAAACGATTTCATCCAATTCGCGAAAATGAATGACCGGCTCTAAAATTGCTGATGGTCCAATTGCCGCAGATAAGCGTCGGCGAACGATTCCACGCGATTCGCCAATGAGGCCGCGACCATCCCGCAGCTCTGCAATTATGCGTTATGTTATTGGTGTGTAAAAATACCCCGCAGTCGATGAGGATTGCGCAACTTCCCAGCGAGAGATTCGGGTTAACGGCGAACGACCAACGCGAGAAAGTGCTTGTAACGAACCCGCAGCATATTCTCCGGCGATCTTCGAACCGAGACGTTGATCCTCGATACGTTTAGATCTGAGAAACAGTTTGCGGGACTGGTCGGGCCGATCGATGGATCGGTTTTCTCGTAAAATGTTATCCCGTAAAGCGCCAAGGCGTTCTTGGGAAACGGTTTCCGTCATTCGGAGGGCGACAAGAGAGGCCTGGAGCACTAGAAACGATTTTAGTGCCTCTGGAAAGTACGGTAGACATTGCAGAAAAATTGTAGGGCTTCCGAGAGAGGTCAAGAGTCCACAGAAATATCCTGGGATCTGTGGAAATCATTTTACGACTCGAGAAAAAAATTGTGAAGATTCCGAAAAGCGAGCAGAGCCCGTAGAAACATGGTAGAGCTTGCAGACAACATTTTAGTCTTCCCAAAAAAACCCATCGACGTTACGATAATTGGAAGACGGTTTCCATCATCCGGAGAGCGACGACGAACGCGGATCTCGGACAGGGAGTAGTCTGTTCGCCGAGGAAAGTTTGAGAAACGCTGTCGGCGTTAACGACGTCCGCCGTAAAACGGGGAGGGGGAGAGGCACGAGGGAATTAGCGACGGTCAATTAGGTCGTCGTTAATTCGGTGTGCGCCGCGCACACGCTCTCGGCCATGTAGAGAGCGTTCGGGCATATGCGAAGGCGGATCTCGCGCGTTTCGTGTTCCCAGGCCGCGTATATCCCGATTTCACATGTGTCTCGGGGATTTTGCATCCTTTGGGTGCCCGACGGGCATGAGAAAATTTGGTGAACTACGCTCCAGGGCCGAAAAGATCCACAATAAGTACAAATTGCCCCCTTGGGCACTGGGAGCTGTTGCTTCCAACTCCAGAGCAAGGAAACTACGCCTGCTTGCACGGGACCTTTTTCTAGTTTCTTGATTTCCATCCTAGACGAGTGTAATTGGGTTGATAAAATGGACAGTTCGATGTCGTAGCAGTCTTAATATGTTCTCAATCCCAACCATTTCATCTACACCCTCTCGCCCTAAAACAAATCCTTCTACACCGGATTCAGATATTGATAATTTCTTAATATGTAGAAAATTGAGATGAGAGGAATCGAACTCGAGCCCTCCGCAGCATCAAGCAGAATCTCTAACCCCGTGACCATACGATATACTTACGTAGCAGTCTCACTCTCTTATAAAAATGTACAGAGGCAAAATGTTCAGAGATAAAGAGCGTAGACGATCGCGGGGCGAAGTAGAGGGGCTCAGGAGTGAACGAGGTATTTGGAGCCAAAGTTTCCGGGGTTCCGAAAGTCTAGACTAGACTATACTACAGAAATAGTCTGGCCGTTAACGTCCACCTGTGAATGCGCTAGTATTACATCGACGGATTTTCCCATCGAAAGGAAAAGTTGAGCAGACGAGTCAAGAAACTGTCTATCGAGACCGGCCGTGGAAGAGTCCCTCGCCTAGACGCTTTCGGATTAATTGCAACGTGAATGAACGAGGAGCCTGGGCTCACAGTGAATGGACCAATCAGGGCTCCATTTCTGCACTGGTTCGCAGGTCCCCGTCCGCGCTCGTTAGTCAATTAAACCTCGTAATTATAGCTGGCTCTCGGAGGTTCGGCTCCCTGAGCCAGGAGAAAGAGAGGGACAATCAAGAGAGCTAGAGAGAGAGACTTGTCCGACGACCGATGACTCACAACGGATGTTGCGAACCGCTCGATAATGTACGTGCACGCGAGCGGTGAACTCTTCCGCGTTAACTCTTTGCGCTACGGATGAGCTGGACACTGTCTACTACGCCGATGCTGGACGATGTTAACTACGACGTAACCACGGTACCAGGTAACGATATATGAAAGTAGCAAGACGCGGCTCGCGCTGCCACCGCTTCGTCGTTAAACGCATTCCTGAATATTGATCTCATCCGACTCGCGTTCGAACGTTCCGACGAACCTCAAGACCGAACTTTCAGACCGACGGCCCTAGAAAATAAGTTTAGGGGCTTGAAACAACCTGGTTCTCCCATCAACAGTTCTTCAAACACCCAATTTAGCTTCTAGCCAAGGACTTGAGTTAATAGGCAGCATTAGGTTTGTAAGGTCATTGCCCACTTAACACTAAATCTACCCAGCACCATCGGTCAAATTGACCGGCTCCAGATATTATTATTTTATAATTACTGAAATTATAGAGATATCTTCGTGGGGAATTGTTCGAGTACACGCTTCAATGAAAATGGCGCAGAATCGGAGTAAATTGAATCTTGTAGTTTTCAGAAAGCGATTCACTTTTCATATTTGTTATCAGCGTTAACTGGTGAAGATACGAGTGTAGAGATCAACAGTCGACCAATTAAACGAGACAATCGAAGAGCATAATGTATCTATTTTTTCTCGATCTCGTTACCGATTTTCGGGCCAGCGCGTCCCGAGGAGATCCGCGAGAATCCATGTCGCGTGTTTCGCCGCGGTGAAAGCAAGCTTCCGGATTTATTGAAATTGATTATCGGGGCGTGCCGAGCAGAACAGAGCGGATTCGAAGCTCTTTGTTCCTGTAGCACAATGCCAGGCGGAGCTCGTTAGCCGAAACCGGGTAGAAGAATCCGCGAGCACCGGTTGTCTGTCGGCTCGCGGAAAAGAAAGGAATAGCTGAGGCGATTGCCTCTAAATAAAGCAAAGCTTCCGACCTCGAGCAAGTCTCTCCCTCTCCCCCCCCTCTCTCTCTCTCTCTTCCTTTCACCTGGTTTCGAAGGCGAAGTCCTGAGCGAGCTAATCAGCGATCGGCTTCGTTCTGCTCGGCTCCGCATCGCTCTGCTTCGCTCTGCTCCGCTCCGCTTTCCTCGGCTTCGGCATCGAGTTTCCCCGCGGATCCGACCGTTTTCCCGGACCCCCGCGTTTATTCATCGGATTAATTCCCGCTCGAGCGTGAAATCGATTTAGCCTCGATCGATCCCTCGGAACCGGTGCAAGACTCGTCTTCCTTTTCCGGGCTCGCGTGCCGATCGTCCAGCGGAATTTTAACGGCCCTAGCCGCCTCTCTCTGTTTCGAACCATCCACGCTCCCTCTTTATCGTTTTTTTTTAATCCGCTGATCCCTTTGTTCCGGATCCGGAAAAGGATTTGTCGGACCAGCAACCGAGTAATCCTCTTTGCGGACTTTTTACCGTGTACCGGAAATCCGTGAGCACGGCGGACGATGCTTTTCTTCTGTGTCCACGCGATGCCAATTTTACTAATTTCAACCATTTTATATACTGAAATTACTTGACCGTCAGCTGCTTTGGTTCTCGTCGATCTTCGTACGCGGCCAATCTCGTAATCGATTTGTCGACTACGGATCTTTATACAGAATCAAAATTGTATCTGTTGGAAATATACATATGTAACTGAAAGTGATCATATATGTCGATAATATAGAAATTATCTATTGTAATGTAACTGAGCGACATCTGTACAATTAACCGATTAAAACCACACTCTAACAGTGAACACGCAGTATCTTAATAAATATACTTATTATACGTTTTCAATTAAAAGTAAAAATCTATTCCCTGTCACATTTCACTAATCAACAGTATCAATTACGAAAGTTTGGTCAGTGTATTCTATTAAATTGTTTTACGACCCAACAGAATCCTCAACTTCTGTATTCTCTGGCTTCTGTCGTTCCCTTCGGAAATTCATTTCAGAAAAAATTCGCAGACCCTCTCCGGCCACTAACTCTCGCAATTTCGGGGCACCCTTTCGTCGAAATTGCTGCCTCGAGCGCGACTGCGTGCTCGCAAAAGGGTCGGTTCGATTAGGCGAACAAGGCTTGCTCAGCGGTAAATCCGCTCGGGATTAATCCGAAGCTCTGATGCTCGCGCGTCGATGCTCGTTTGGTCATTCCGTGGGCGAGATAAAGACACGGACCTTGCAGTGTGTCCAGAAACCTTTCCCGACGATGCACAGTTTCACAATGGCTCGCGCTTCAAATCATAATGACCTATCGATAAATGGACCAAATGATTAAAAACGGTGTGTCCAGTTACGAGAGAGTTACTGCGATGTGAAGCGTGTCCCATCAAACGTGCGACTTCAAGTTCTGGAGGATTTTTTGCGTGGATAATTGCGTCCCAAATTTTTAAGCGACGATGGCGGCTTGAAACGTCGACGAAGCTCGGTCTCGTTTGCGACGAATTCAGTCGGTCCGCAGGATCTTTTATTCGTCGATTACGCGAAAGGACTCGTTCGTTAGCGGAAGTAACGACGGCGTTATTTGCGTCGACGACGACGACGACGAGGACGACGTTGGGGAGGAGAGATCGAAAGAAGAAAAGAGATGAAAAGGAAACAGAGTGAAAGAGGAGGGAAGCGGGATTCGCTCGCCGCTAATCCAAGACGCGAAACCACCACTTGACGCCTATTTACGGCAATTAACCCGGCCCGCGTTGACGAACTTGAACTCCCCAGTTAATTGGATGCGCCGCGGTGCTCCTCGCGTTGTGCGGGTGGACCAAATTCTCTGTCTCTCTCTCCCGCCTCTCCCCTCTCTGTCTCTCCCTCACTCTTCCCTTCTCTCGCCGAAGGTGATATTTATTCGGGCGACCTGTCTCTTCGACGAGAACCCGCGCGGAAGAAAGAGCAACGGGTTCACTTGGTCATCGAGAGACTAGCTCGAGAATCGATCGAGTCCTCGAAAACACGGTAAACTACTCTACCTCCTATTTCTTCAAATTTTGCGTTACAATAGCGAAAAATGCGAAATTTCTAAAAAAAAAAAAATGAAATACTTTTATGGAAAACTAAAAGATACTACTATGTATTGCAGTATCCTACATATATTTGTCTGAAAAACTTATCGTTCTTTGTAGATAATAATATGGATGCTGTACTCGGTAAAGCAAGAATTCATCGAGGATCGAGAATCGATCAAGTCCTCGAGAATACGATAAACTACTCTACCCCCTACTTCTTCAAATTTTGCGTCACAATAGCGAAAAATGCGAAATTTCTAAAAAAAAAGAAAGAAACAGTTTTATGGAAAGCTAAAAGATACTACTATGTATTGCAGTATCCTACTTATATTTGCCTGAAAAGCTTATCGTTCTTCGTAGATAATAATATGGATGCTGTACCCGGTAAAACAAGAATTCATGGACGAATACCAAGATGAATGAAAGAAAATTGAAACGGTACACGTTCACTTATCTGACAGACCTCATACTTGCACTGGAGATCTCCGGAATCAGTGGATGCTATTAACTATTAAATGGTGATTCAACGATGTCTCATACCTTCAGCTGAAACGACAGTACTACGCGAAACGAAAAGCGTCGCTATTTCTTCGCCACGGCAGCGAACAACGTCGATAATTATTATCAATAACCTTATTCTCGGGCATCGTAGACCGCATTATCCGCTGGGTCGATAAAACCGCGAGCAAAGATGCATTTAATTGGCAGCTCGAACCGGCACGGCACACAGTGGGCCAGATAGTATAAGTAGGAGGGAAAAAGTCCGAAACTAAAGATAAAAAAATGTAAAAATTCGTGAATATTTTATATGTATACTATACATTCTCTTGAGATGTAAATTGACCTCAGGTATTAGTATTAGTATTCAGGTATTAGTATTCTCGAACTTTTGCTGCAAAATATTGAGTATCAGAATATGTGTTGTGATTATTCAGCTATTATCAACGACTTTTATATTCATAATAACATGAATTCAGCAGTTGAAATTAAATACAGAACTACAGATTTATTTAAATTTGTGCGATTCAGATTATTTTTACGTTTCCGGAAATCTTGGCAGTCATAATGTTCGTTTCTTGTAAGCTATTTCATATTCTGTAAAGTGTAAATTCTAAGTTACCAAATGTTACTAATTGAAACTATTTTTAGTCAACAGTAACATTCTTATACAAGATATAAATTCAAAACTTTTTTGCTTTTAGTTGCTATTTCTTGAGAAATAATTTTTTTGGTAGATCGTAAACCTGTTATAACTCGGCGCGATATGATACTTCATCCGCAAAAATTAGGACTAATGCAATCCACTTCAACAAAATATGGGAAAATTCTTGTGACTTATTTACAAATTTAGACTTTGTATTTAAACCTTTACCACAGCTACGTATGAAATCTGCAATAAATTTTTCAAATAAATGGTTTAAATAAAAGTTTAACAGTATTCACACATGTACAAATTGCAATATAAAAAACATTGCAAAAATTTTGTTTAAAAGAAAAAAAACAATGATGCTTTGATTTTTTAAATATTAAATTGTACTTTTGATTTGATAATGTTGTAGCTGGTGTTAAGACGAATTCACTGATGTATAATACTATGATTTTGACACTATTAATAACGTTGGAATAGTTTTGGCGCACTAAAATGGATAAATAGACCTTCGCGAACATTTAAAAAAAATTTCAATTGAATCGGTGGAAAACTGAGTTGTAAGCAGATTTATGGTCACAAAGATCGCTTTCTCGCCCACTGTGAATTTTATAGATAAGGATTCTTGATAACGATTTTTGCGCAGCACGTCATAGAAATATAGATCTTCACGAACATTAAAAAAAAAAAATTCCATTGAATCGGTGGAAAACTGAGTTGTAGGCAGATTTTTGTCCACAAAGATCGCTTTCTCGCCCATTGTGCGGCTACTAGATGATAGTTTCACGAACGTGTTTGCCTCCAAGCTCCCTTTTCAATGATTCTTTTGTTCTGCGTCCCTCTACGGTAAACTGGCTCCATTATCGTGATCTGCGAGTGCAATTTTCAATTATCTACCACGCATTGATACTCCATTACCTTGGTCCACGAAACGTCTCACTGGAATCCTTCTGAAATTGTAGTGGAACACTAAAGTATAGATCTGATCATCCAACTGTACAGTAAATTGCGTTGCACGTGGATCAAGATAATTAAATTAGTAGGTAGGATAATCGATGTTCTAACGAATCTCGGATTGCACGAACATGCTTCGAATTGTTAGTGTCCCATTTATCGTAAAAATCTCACGAATGTTCCAGTGAAAATTTTATAAAAAAAATAATTCAGAGCAAACATCAACTTGCCAACAGCTTCTGGACCCATTTCACCAAGGATGCATTTTTCGCAAACATCGAGATCAGCTTTCGGCCGTGATTCAATTTTTCTGTTCCATACAAACATACCAATCTCTCGATTCCTCTTAGGCTATTTCCAGCAAAATTTCGAACCGTCTCGCGGCCAGAGATTTCTTCTCGAGCCCCTCGCGTTCCCGATATCGGCCTCTCGAGCTTTCGGATCACGTAGCGGCCGTTCCCGGTAAAAAATTCTGTACGCGAGAAATTCCATCGTTGTATAGGTGTACGGCCCCGTGTTTCCCGTAAGGTCTCGCCCCCTTATAGAGGAGGCCAGATAGAATAATCCCGAGGGTCGATCGCGTTTGCCCGACACGTACGCTGGAAGCAAATTACGTCGGATATCCGTAACCTTTGCGCAGCCGGCTTTTGTCTCGTTTTCGTTTCAACCAGTTGTGTTAATTAAACACGACGACACTACTGGTTTTGCATTATCGTCTTTATTGTTTGTCGGACCGTGGGAAAAGGATTCGTAGAACAGTGAAAAATCGGTGACTGATAACGGGGCTGCGACATTGTGGACTCCACAATGTGAATAGTATAGAAAACCAGAGGAAGAACGATGAATGAGCTCTGGAAAAGAAATTAGGGAGTTGTGAAAGTGATAATTATATTTCAGGTAGGGTCGAGGCTCTTGGCTGCTTCTTCGGTGCTCGAGAGGAACAATTGAAATAACGAGCTTGAATACAGAGTGAAAATATTGGAGAATGGTGAGATGGAAGCTAATGAGGATTTAATATGGTTTTTGTTAATTGTGTTGGAACTACTACTGTTCTTACATTTATCTAGAGAACTGGGTGCCCCTCGAGTATCCATTGTTTCAAGGATAATTAAATGTTGGACCGAATCTTCGAGTAAATTTGTGGAATTTACGAGTCTATTTTCCAGTAAAAGTGTGCTCGTTGGAGATCCACATGATTCTCCGTTGCTGCTCGTTCGAATTAGGAATTTGTCAATTCACATAATCAAAAATATATTTCTTTATGGTAAACATGGCGTTACGACGTCACGCCTTTTAAGATCGATATAGTAGGCATCGATCAAGAGAGAAGATAGTCACATGTGCGGAAGATAGAATAGTAGAGAATCAAAGAGTGAACTAAAAGTATTTTGTTTATCTAATAGAATTGTAAAAGGAAAAGTGTTGGAGATAACTTGAATGTCGTTTCTCTTTTAACAGTTATATGTAAATAATGTAAATAGATTATAATAATAAATTTAAAACTCTTTTAACGGGGCAACGAGTTTTGATCATTTCTAGACAATCATCATTTGTCATAAATTTTCAATTGAGCATTTACCGAATTTACTTGAAATTCGCTAAAGAGTAGAATCGACCAATTTTTCCACGTACGAAAACGTTTTCGATTGATTAGAATCTGCGAGAAGCGCACAGTGTTTTCTTTCTTATCTCTTGGGAGGACGGAAGCAGAAATTGTTTAAGAAGCAAACTCGCGTTGTTTCCGAGGCGACCGCAGATTTCTCGCGGAAAGGGAGCCGGTCGTTTAATTAACGGGTACCGTAAGAGGACACCGAGGCGATCCTCGAAGGAATTGCCGGAATGAGTCAGAGGAAACCCCTCGCGGATCGATACCGTCGGAAACTTCGCCGGGTATCGACGTTGTTTCTTGCCGGGTCATTTTGCGTTTTCTCGTAACCGGTTCCTCGATATCACAGGGTAATCGGCGACCGTTCAGGATCGTACGTTCCCATTCGCAGCTATGATTTTGCACCTATGCGATCGCCGATGGCGATAGTAACAGTGGTAATGGCGGCGCGATAGCCGTTTCGCTCGGCGACCGGACAAAAATCCATTTTATTCATTTACCCTTCTCGTGATAAAGATAACCGGATCGTTCTTGGGTACATTCGAAAACCCTCGACGATCTCGCGCAATGTTTAATGAAAAGCAATTGCCAGACTGCGGATTTTCACGCGAAATAAAAATTACATTTTAATTAGATACGGTTGTACGAACATAAATCAGGACAGGAACCTTCACAATGATTCGGTAGAAACTTCTCGATATTTTTGGTTCAGTGTGCAAAGGTCGAAGCATTGACATTTTCGCACGGTGGAGCCATTTTAGGATGCTTATCGCGCCCGCATGCGATCGTTTCCATCTCGTGTAATTGATCGTGACTGTTGGCGATCGTCGCCCCTCCCCCTACAGCTCTTTCGTGCCCCATGGTGTCCCCCATAGTCCTCGACTCGAAGGGAATCAGTTTTCGTCGATCGAGGAGAGCTCTCCTTTCAATTTCAGCCGTCTTACGGACGTCCGATTTTTCCACGTCGAAAAAACGACCAGAGAAACGAATAAGAGAAGAGAGTCGAAAAGCGAGACGAAGGGCGAGTCGACGGGGGTGGTTTTCTAGGGGCGGTCAACTCGGGGCGGTCCTCGAGAGATCGATACCTCGAAAATTGGCGAAGAGGCGCCGCGGCTAGGGCCAGTCCCCGATATTCGGTAATCCCGAGGCACCCACGTAGAAAAAGAGGGTCCGAGGGCTGACCGAGGGCAACCCACGAAGAGAAAGAAGAGAGAGGGATCTACAACTGCGTGGAGAATTGTAGATGTGTGTGTGTGTACGAGACGGTGTTGTGCGTGAAAGTGCGTGTAGTGCACCAGCGCGTTTTATATTGGGCGTGTGTCATCGCCCCGTTTCTTCGAGCTACTACGCGTCCTGAACGCATGGGAGCTCTCCGAAGATCCGACGAACTGCTTCTCTTCCTTGGATTTTGACTTATCGACCACCCTTCACCATCCTTTCTATTGCATGGTTATCTACGTATGGAGATTGTAGTCTGAAGATCGCAGAAAATGCGAGACGGCAGTTTTGGACACGGAATGGTGACCTTTGTGCTCAGAAACTATCACGAGTTGGATTAAACGAAGATGGTAGACTACCAGGAAGTGATTCTGATTAAAAATCTATATTATATCTAAACCCTTCTAAACTATATCCAAACTCTTGGCCCTAGAAAGCTAAAATTTTGCACAGAAGTTTCCTTTATAATCTATGCAAGAAATAAGAAAGGCTATTTCGAAATTCAACCCCTAAGGGGGTGAAAAGGGGTTGCAACTTTCGTATGAGGAATATTTTGTTCGTGGTCGGATTTGCTTGATAAAATATCTTGTAAAAAAGTATAATTTAAAGAAAATTATTGCTTTGTTAATGTAAAAAAGAAAGATTAACCTATTCGGAGCGATTTGTTCTGCAAGTTTTTTATTGCATTGGAATTCAGCTGAGTAGATTGATCTGCGTTTGAATTGAAATATTTGGTTAGAATTTTTGAATTAACATGCTGTTAAAAAATACTGAGCCACAGCAAAGCGTGGCGGGAGGAAGCTAGTTGAAATATAAAGTTCGTATTGCAAACGGGTGTTTTGTAACTTTTCCTTTCTTTTGATCGACAGTTATTTATAAATATTTGAATATTATTGACGCGCTGGTACGGTCATTCTTGACAATAGTGAAGCTATTTTGCGAATTTACATAAAATATTTCGACGTTTCGATCCACGATTTGGATCATTTTCAAGAAACTTATTTCATTGTAATTGCGTCTGTAAGAATTCGTTTCTAACTAATACAGGTTGTTAGACCAGATGCAGAAAAAGGAAACAATACCTTAAAAGCTCAATCAGCAGAGAAAGAAAAAAGAAGAATATAAACTCACTTGCTTAACCTAAATTAATAATTAATTTAAATTCTTTAGAGTTTGTGAGAACGCATGTTTGTTCCATGCCAGTGACATGTGGACTGGGCAAACGTGACGATTTGAAACTATTAAGAATCAAAGAACATCGATCTCCGTATTGGCTAATCAATAACTGGCGCTAAAATTTGAAACGTAGACAGAGATCCAACATACTAATGCTATTTGTATACCAATCAAAACTGTTGGTAAAAAAGAAAAAATTGACATGATGATCGTACCAGCGCGCCAATAATAAAATTCAAATATTTATAAACGGGTGTTTGTTTCGAGTGACGGTGGTTGTGTGTGCGAGTAGGCGAGTCAGCGGAACAAAGCAAGGGACCGGGTAAGAATCGAACATAATTGAACGAGAAAACCGAGGAGGATCAGAGGAGGCGGGCGCTCGTCTCGTTATCGAAAATCCATTACTCGGCCGGAGGGATCGCGTTTCTCGTTCTCTTCGTCCTCGGTCCTCATCCCGCTAATGGTCGTCGGCCGCATCCTCGAAACTTTGCTGCCCTCGAGCGACCTCGTCGTCGTCGATCCGTCTCCGAGACGGCTTAACGACGTCTAATTACCACCCCGATTAATCACCCACGGTGATTCGTCGACGCGCCACGCACCTGGTTCGCCGACCAAACAACAACCGATCTCCAATTCCCGTTCTTTATCGTATTAAACGTCCTCGTCTAGTCTCAACCTCGACTAGGCCAGAACGGATGCAACAATGACTGCGATACCTTATCCGAGGTGCGGCAGATAACCGTGGCAAAGATAATGACGGCCCACGTTTTTCCTGGCCCACGATTCTGCCGGATTCTATGGCTCGAGAGATCTTCCACGTTTTTTGTGCAACGACCAACTGAAATATTCCATAGGTCCGAAGACCTCGGTTTGCCGCGAAAGAGTCTTCGAAGATTTCGCGATGAAATTGAAAGCGGACATTATACTTGAAAATGATCCGCACAATTATTGTATTTTTTCAGATTCTCTTAGCTCTCTTCAAAGTCTTGAATCGGTTAAGGTTAACCCTAAAATAAATTCCTATATTTTAGACATCAAAAGGAAATATAATCAATTTATTCGAAATAGTTCTAATAAATATTTCATAAAATTTTACTGGGTTCCGTCTCATTCCGGAATCTGGGGTAATGAAGTTGCTGACGTCTTAGCTAAAAATGCTACCACTTTATTCCTTATACTATAATTCCTTATACTGATTTGTATGAACTATTCATGAAAAAAGCCTTTTCCAACACTTTCAGAATAATTAAAAATCAAAGGTTATATAAAGGCAGATTTTATTTTCTTCATTATTATAGGGATAACCGTCTTCTTTGGTTTAATGGTACAAATCTATCCCGTCATTTTATTGTATCAATTAACAGAAGCAGAGCTGATCATTATCATCTTGCTGGCTCTCTTGCACGGATTGGCATCATTGACAGCTCTATGTGTAGATGCAACTATGAGTGTGAAACTCTTAATCATGTGCTTTGGCAGTGAAATTTATATGATGCGCAAAGATTACTTCTGCTGAAAAAACTTTTTAAGTTAAAATTCCAACTGCCTTTGGACGTTTCTATATTTTTGGCTGGGCTCAATATTAAAGTTTGCCTTTATATTCACTCGTTTCTAAAAAGTTGTAACTTACATATTTAAGAAAAACCAAATGGTTGTACATCCTCATGCTTAACTTTGTATAAGTTTTCTTGTTCTGTTTACTCCATGGATAATTATATCTAACGTTGTAATAAATCTCTTCTGAGATTTTCTAAAAAAAAAAATTGAAAGCGGAATCGGGAAAAGATGCAGACTGTCAAAGGGTCTATACAATCTCGACGAAGCTTCGCGCAGCCATTCATTTACTACTAATTTTTTTCATATCTATGGACTGCATTTACGAGGAAAATCAGAAGGAGTTTGAGAACACCAACATATCGGTGCACAAATTGATTTCTCCAGCTATAAAAATTGATTGTTCTTTTCAACAATTTTCCTATCGCCGAAACGATCAAAATCCCTCTGGATTCCAGTACATCGAGAATACCAGTGCTCTCTGGTTATTTCCGCAAATATGCATAAAGTTTCCAGCAGCTCAAACATCCGAGCATTTATGTTGAATATTCATCCGGGGAGGCGAAAAATCCGAGCAATCAACAATTAATCGCGATCCAACTATTCGCTGGGGGTAAGCTGGAATTATTGTACCCACCCTCCTCTCTCGGAGTGCATCGAATCGTGAACGAATCGATGAAATTCGCCGAAATCCGGATTCGGATCGAGACGCATTTGAATTATTGTTTCTGTTGCTGCACCACTTGTTCCATTAAGAAATCCGTTTCCGTTGACGCGGATAGGAAGCGAGAATCAACGGGGGGACAGAAAGCGGGAAAGAGGAGTCGAGCAAAAAAGCTGAGAGAGCGAGAGAGAGAGATATGGAAGAGAGGAGAACGAGGGAACACGGGAGAGACGCGGTGTTATTTCTGGATTCGAAAAACCAGAGGCATCGAGAGGCTTCTCTGCGCTGTGCCATCACGATGTGCATCGGAAATCTTCGAAGACGTGTCTTTAATTTACGCTCGAAGCGGTCCAACTTAAAAATACTCCGACATTATTTTCGACTTGTTAACCTGTTAGCAACACGATTTTATAACTACAGAAATATTTTTTGCGTATGCCCTGTAATGGAATATAGAATTGTTTATCTTAACTAATTTGAAGAATACTTATCGTCAGTATGGTTGACGTCAGAATTATTTGTTCTTCCTTTTTTGCGCATAAGTACAGAAATAATTGATCGTAATGACCTTGTTAAGTGGCTCGCGCATGTTACAAGCGCGAGTATAGAAAATGTTTATTTCGCATAAAGGTCCCGCCTCCTAGAAGTTAGCACCCCACTTCTTGAATTAAATAATTTCATCAGTTGTGCTGAATTGTGCTATGTTTGTGCTGAATTGTGCTCGAATATTACAACTATAATATAAAAAATAAGATGAAAAATTGAGAAAAACGATTTTTTGAGTAGCCCCCCACTTTTCATTTTCTTCAATTTTCTCAATTGTGCTAAAGTATTACTTAAAAAATAATAAATAAAGATGTTATAGTGAATAATCGTTTTGAACATCTAATTAATGTTTAAGTAAGTTACAATCATCCAAACAGCATATAATCATGTATCTGAGTTGTGCTAGCCTAGCACAAGTCATCACAACTTCCAATTACTCCAGCAAAACGATATAAAGGGTGGTTTACTCTCTTGTAAGCGTATATCATTTTTGGACTTTCTGGACATCCCACAAACATAATATCGCATATTTGATATAGTATCGTATGTATAAAATGATACATATAGTATCTTTACGCAAAGGGCCGCGTGTAAGAGTAAAGTGCCCTTTATATCGTTTTGCTGGAGTAATTGGAAGTTGTGATGACTTGTGCTAGGCTAGCACAACTCAGATATATGATTATATGCTGTTTTGATGATTGTTATTAACTTAAACGTTAATTAGATGTTTAAAACGATTATTCACTATATTTTCTTTATTTATTATTACTTTTTAAGTAATACTTTAGCACAATCTTAGCACAACCTAGCACAACTTAGCACAATTGAGAAAATTGAAGAAAATGAAAAGTGGGGGCTACTCAAAAAATCATTTTTCTCAATTTTTCATCTTATTTTTTGTATTATAGTTGTAATATTCGAGCACAATATAGCACAGATATAGCACAATTCAGCACAACTGACGAAATTATTTAATTCAACAAGTGAGGGGCTAACTTCTAGGAGGCAAAGGTCCCACAGTCAGTTCAGGGCGTGACGGGCTCGATTGAGGTAGGATCGATGCAGATGTTACGAGAATCGGCTGGTTTTTAAAAAGGAAACTGCGGTGACTTCGCGGCCGACATTGACAGTGTGCTAGCGGGTCTCGTGTCTGGCCACGAACAATGGTACAAGCTTGCAGCTACGTGAGTCTCGACGAACATCCTGAATGTCTGAAACCGTCCACGTGGCCGGCAGGAAACGCGCTTAAGGATGAATCGTCTGATAAATTATGCATCAGGTCTCCGCGGACGGTCGAACGAATTTCGAGAAGCAGGAAATCGACGAGGCCGACAGAGAGGGAGAGAGCGAGAGAGAGGAGAGAGAATATACGGTACTTTTGCCGGGACTCGGCCAATTCGACAATTTCACGACCTGGAACGAAATGTGTGCGCCAACGTACGGCGTACATGCAGTGTTACGTGCTCGTTGTCATGGAAATGTCACGTTATTAGGAATTTTTCCCGAGCTCGAGCAAAGCGCGCGAACTGTAATTACGCGCGGTGCGTCGTCATTAACGGCCGCTGCGCTGGGAACACCGTCGCGGTTCAGTTAAACCCGTTGTAAATAACCGGGCTGCTCCTCGGGTTCGTTCGCTCGCTTGCTCGCGGGTCCGTCGATTAACATGCAAATAACGCGTCGCGACGATCCACCAACGGCACGCGTTAATTACAGGCGAGAACACCTCTTCGACAGACGGATTATCTCTTTTGTAATTTTTGTCGATCCGTTTCGCCCAGCACTTTGCAACCGCGAACTGTGCCCGCTTCTGCACCCACCGACCTTTCTTTAGCGATTAGACTGGAATTAGGGGCTTTGTTCTGTTATACTGAAAGATGAAGAGAATTGGCCCCCTGAGTTTTCGCAAAAATCCTACTAAAAATTAGCGATCGTTCCGTGAGGACCGAGACGAGAAAAATACGAAAGACCTGTGTGCGTAGTTTGAGGGTCGTGTAAACTTTTACAGTGAACGTGTCTAGGAAAACTATTTTAATCTATCATAAAGTACAAGTACGAAGAAGATGTATGTTTTCGTGATACGGCAACGCCTTTTCCATCCAGAAAAAAAACTGTAATATTGTTTATCAAATACCATGTTTGGGTTGTGATCTGACTTACATTGGACAAACAGGCAAACATTTGGACACTCGTGTAACTGAACAGAAACGTAACATTTATCTTCCTACATCACAACATACTGCTTTAACTAAGCATGCTTTAGAATTTGACCATCGTTTTGAATATAACAACGTGAAGATCATTGACAAAGAATCTAACCGCCAACACAGATTATTATTGGAAACCATTCATATGATTAAACAACAAAGCGTAAATCTTAGATATCGATCAATCAATCAGAAATACTGTTTGTCTATATGTATAATATCTGCCACCATGTAGTCAACATTGCCTTCCGGTATTTCTCAGTGTTTGTTCTATATGCTTTTTCCTTCTCTTTTTGTTACGCAGCATGTAAATACATTAATTTTGTTGATTCTGTTTATTGGCCTGGCTGTGTTTTTAATTTTATTTGCCATATTATAATTCTTTTGCTTTTTTTAGACGCAATATATGTTCTTTATGAAAATGTTCCACATAGGGATCGAAACGTCAAGATACATTTATAAATAATTGCACATTTGCTGTTTGTGTTAAATTGATCGAACCTTGCGCCGAAATCATAAATTCACATTTCCATTCATTGTTAGGAAATCGCGTGGAAGAATATTTCTGCAATTCCGCGAGCTCTTCGCAGGTCTCGGGGTGCACAGGTCAAGGAGAAAGGAGAAGCTGGTCTGCAGGGCGTAAGCCGACCAAGGAACACGAAGCCCTTCGACTTACGACGTCGTCAGACCGTCCAATAAAGGGATCTACGACGTCGGTTACACCGGTCATTGGACACCCGACATGTCGCGCGGCTAGAGCCGCGAATCCTCCTCCATCGTCCTCTCCAGTAACTTGCGCAAAGTCTTCGATGGAGGGTTTACACGTGAAATTCTCTGACAAAAAAAACGCCTCGGCGTTTTCTTCGTGATCTCGCTTCGATATTAGGGAAAGTTACCGGCAGTCGTAACGGTTCGAGTCTAGAGAGCGTGTCTGCTATTCTCGTAACCGTTCGACAAGCTTTACTTTGCGGTCCTGCGATCCTGGTTTTTGCAGGACCGCTGGCACACTGACTCACGGCTACCTTGGTTAAACGTAGTTGCCGGGACGATTGATAGGGTACAGAGGATTCGACCAATTGTTGATCGGGCTGGCTAGACGCTGACCAAACGTTCCTACGAACCTGACCCAAACAGCTTCGCAAATTTTTAATCAACCTTCTGTAGAGGATAGTGTACCTTGGCGCGGTTGTCCTGTCGTCCGCAAAGATTTAGCTACCTAGTGCACACTTTGTTAGTTACAAGGCAGGCCTTCTCAATCTCATGCTAGGTGAACGATTTTTTCAGCTTAACCATTAGAGAACGAACAACTAGGATCTTTATGCAAGGAGAAAATTAATAAGAAAATTTTAACACCCAATTTTCTAACAAATGCATCGAATCCGCTGTTGATTATGCACAGGCTAACAGATTAGTACACCGTCCCATCTGGGTATTCGCGGTAATGAAAAAGCCGATGAGTTAGCCAATATTGCCAGAAACAATGCAGATCTAGACAGCTCTCAAAATATCGCATACTGATTTGAGGGAGATCTCCAAATCACGTACTTTTACTAACACGAATGAATATATAGTTAATGAAGGCCGATACAAAGGTAAACATTATTTTGAACATTTTCATGACGAATGAAGAAAACCCTGGTATACGGGGAAGAATCTATTTCGAGAAACCGTTGTTACCATAAATAGAATTAGATCTGGCCATTGTAGTCTTAACTTCTCTCTAGCCAAAATTAATGTGGTAAATAACCCTAGCTGCTCATGAGGACATGAGACACAAGATATTGATCATGTCTTATGGCAATGTTCTATTTATGACACTCACAGATTGAAATTTATACATAACCTGAGATTACAAGAGTTTTCTCTTCCCATTTCATGTAATGTTCTACTCCACAGACCTACAAACACTATATGTAAGATCTTATGTTCCTTCCTAAAAGATTGTGAACTATGTATATAGCATAATGAAAGTATAAGTATTTATTCGCGGCGCACAGGTTCGATCATTTATTACAAGCAATGTAATTATATATAAATAAAAAAATATGTATATAGCATCACTAAGTCCAGTAGCAGCCTATCGTTTCGACTTTTATATTGAACGGCTGAAATGTTCTAGCCGGAAACAATTTTTGTAGTCAACTCCCAACCAAATATGTTAGTGCTATATTCGAAAATGTTATAAGTTATAATTAAAAGTTATCTTTATAATGTTGGCATGCACAATCATGTGCACGCTGCTAATAATCCCATTTGGGGTTCTATAGCTTAATAAAAAAAAACAATTAGTAGTATGCAGTTCCCTGATTATGTAGGGGTAAACATATATACAGTTCGATGAGACAGTGTTTTCACTAAAAGCTGCGCTCTGTATGCACGGCCATCCCTGCCCATTGTGCAACGTATAATGTCGTGGTCGTTTCTTCGAAACTATCGGAACAATCCCGATGGAAAATGTGAAAAGCTACTTGGGTTGTTCGGTTGCGACACGTGCCGGTCGTTTCGCCGGAACAACAAACGGTGGGCCGGTGCTGCGTGCGTGCCCAGCCGACGATGAAAAGTCGATAGAACGTCAGCGAAGCCAACGAACCTGTGAGTCATCGTCGTCATCGTCTCCCACCTAACGAGACGGCCGCTAAATCGGGCGCACCTCGTCCGCTTTGCTCCGCTTCGACAGACCACTCAAGTTTTACCTCATTCTATGCCTCACACGATTCTTACTGTCAAATCTTCCGAGTGCGACAATACGTCCGAGTCGCGACAAAAGCTGCTTCAACGTAAACACGTGCGTTAGAAGACTACTGACTGTTAGACGACACTGACTAGAATAAATTCCTTGATCCTGTATCGCCACGCCAATCTTGACGCCAAATTATTAGGGGAAGTCGTGCAGTACCGTTGTTTATTGTTACAAATAATGAATACTAATTATTCAATTTCACAAAATTAATTTCCCGCCTTTTATTAAATTCCCTGTGTGTTACAAATTCCTTTTTTTTTTATTTTAATTTTTACCAATTCTAGTCCACCTAATAACCAGAAAACTTAGGGTGGTCAGTACTGCACGACTCTTCCCTATAATGTCACGATGTTTGTGCGAACGTAGAAAAGAATAGCGAGTAAATAATTCATCGACATCGCTGAGATAATATTATTTAATTTTCAATTATTTTCTTGTCAAGCTTTTACCTACATATGCGCGACACTTTTCCGATAAAACATTTGCTCCAATATTTGCTCTTGTAATCCATGATAAAGCGAAACCTACAACTTTATATTATATCACTGGAAACGCCCCTTTCACAAGTACGATTATGGAGTATATATAGCAGATTTCTTAGAAGACACCTTAATTTTTACAGAAACGTTCCCGATACGCCCAGCGATTCCTCTCGAGCGTGCTTATCGATATGTACTCCGGCGAAGAGGCACGCGACGAGAGAAATTCGAGGCGATTGTTGTTGCAGTTGCGTGCCAGGTTCACGTCGGCACGTTCCCGCGAAAGCTGTACAAATTAGCCGATTTTTCCGAGTAGAAAACGGCGAGACTTACGGAGCCTTTCTAATTGTGAACTATCTTTCAATCCGGCCAGACCCTAAAAGCAACGAAGAACCTCGAGCGTTTCGCGGAATTGATTGCGATTGCCGCGGTTTAACCGGAGCCTGTTATCTTACATTGCAGCACAAATCAAACCGACGGCAACAGTAATCGAGTACTCGTTTCGATTCGTTTCCCCGCCAACGATGCTGTTCCTCGAAGAATATCGAAGAGAGAAAGAAACATTCGCCGGAGCAATTACTCAAAGACGCCCCATTTAGCAGCGAAGAGTCAAAGTTCAGTTCCACGCTGTATTTTCGAGGATGTTTTCAATTTCTGCTTAGGTCAGCAGACAGGATGCCAGTAAAATCAAAAATTCATTTCACTTTGCGACGAGGCACAGTGAGCCAGATAGTATACGTAGGAGGGTAAAAGTCCGAACCTAAAGGTAAAAAAATGTAAAAATTCGTGAATATTTTATATACTGTACATTCCCTTGAGACGTAAATTGACCTCTGGTATTATTATTATCAACAATAAAACAAATGACGAAGTCAAATGTTGCGTTGCGTTGGTTTACGTTTCTCGAACGTTTGCTGAAAAATAATGAGTATGTGTTGTGATTATTCAGCTATTATCAACGACTTTTATATTCTTACTGTTGTTGTTTTATTTATATTATATATATTATATATACAACGACATATACAATAACATGAATTCAGCAGTTGAAATTAAATACAGAACTACAGATTTATTTCAATTTGTACGATTCAGATTATTTTTATGTTTCCGGAAATCTTGGCAGTCATAATGTTCGTTTCTTGTAAGCTATTTCATATTCTGTAAAGTGTAAATTCTAAGTTACCAAATGTTACTAATTGAAACTATTTTTAGTCAACAGTAACATTCTTATACATGATATAAATTCAAACCTTTTTTGCTTTTAGTTGCTATTTCATGAGAAATAAATTTTTTTGTAGATCGTAAACTTGTTATAACTCGGCGCGATATGTTACTTCATCCGCAAAAATGAGGACTAAGCAATCCACCTTAAAAAAAATCGGCAAATTCTTGTGACTTATTTACAAATTTAGATTTTTGCATTTAGACTTTGTGTTTGAACCTGTACCACTGCTACGTCTGAAATTTGTTTGTTTAAAAGAAAAAAACAATGATGCTTCGATTTTTTAAATATTAAATTGTATTTTTGATTTGATAATGTTGTAGCTGGTGTTAAGACGAATTCACTGATGCGTAATATTATGATTTTGACACTATTAATAACGTTGCAATAGTTTTGGCGCACTAAACTGGATAAATGGCCCACTGTGCGACGTCGCAAATTGAAGGAGATGCAATTGTTTTTAAGACAAATGAAGTTTCACTGTCCGTTTGCCTTCTCGTTTGCCGTATTTTTCAGAATATCGTCAACTCCCACGGGATGTCGAGCGTTTTATATTGAACGGAAAGTTCACATCATTTTACGATCATGTCACATGTCAAAGAACAAGAACGAATAATCTATATAAGAAGTGGACGTTGACGTTTTATCCTGTTACTTGTCTTCGTTGCAATATTTTCGAGTACATTGACAATTCCCAAAGGATGCCGGACGTTCTATCTTTTATTCGACAGACGGTTCAGTCCATTTTCCAAGTGACGCTTCGACTGCCAAGCAGTTTAAACAAAACGAAATTAAATGGTTAAATTACAGACTGAAACGGAAGAATAATCATCGAGATAAAGGAACAAAAACTCGGAAGAATCTTCCTAACGTTTTCAGATTCACTGGGTCAACCGGCATCGCGAGACTGTCCATTTTCGCCGAAGATTAGGTTAAAAACGACCGCGTAGCGGAGCCATAGGGGCTCACTGGCGCAGACACGTTCGCTATGAGATTGTTGTTGAAGCCCCATGGATTCGCGTTATCTCTCTCGTGGCCTCTCTCGCGTTATCTCGGAAAGCCGACGTCCGTTTCCTCGTTTTCCTCGTTTTTCCGGAATCCCTGTTCCAACCGTGACCGGCTGAAATAATAGAAAATGGCGACCGGTGCGAGAACGCGGAAACGGAAGAGGGGTCGAAACGGTCGAAATTTATTCCGTTTCCGACCCAGAGGAAAACGAGTATTCGTTCGCGAACAAAGGAAAAAATATCCAACAAATCCAGAAAAGAGAACAAAGGTGCTCGGTATCGGTCGTTAATCCAGTTTCTCGATTAAATTCAATCTATTTCCGCGGATCTGGCGAATGAAAGTTGCCCGACTGAACGATTCCAGGGTAGTTTCTGCCGGGGTGGCGAACTTCTAACGAAGGCTGAACGATTCGCTCGGAAATTAACCGCGAGAAATCCAACTTCTCCAATTGTTCTTTTCGGAAAACGTCGGAACCGGTCGCGGTCAGGTAAACGGGCCTCTCAGTCGGTTCATAGAAAAAAGCTGCTTTCTTCGCTGTTTTAGTTCTGGAGACAGTTTGTTGAAAAATCCAGCATTTCTAGGTAAACGCCTTTCTTTCGAAGGAATAACTGATGATATTGTCTTCGAGTTCTGCGAACTAAGCGCGAGGAGAATATTTTTAAAAATTCTTGTCCGCGAGAGTTCGTAATAAGCAGAAGTGTGTTAGAATTTCCTTTTAAAGCGTCGGGAAAGGACACGACTTATGGTGCGGGATAATAGTAGCACTTTATACGTCCACCTCGGGCCATTCCAGCATCCTCCATAGAACGATGCCGTAATGGAAGGATGGACATCTCCGTCGAGCATCCGCAGCTTTTTTCTCGCAAGATTCATAGAGCCAGAGAGAGAGAGAGAGAGAGAGAGTCCCAGTGGTTCGAACAACGAGGAATTTGATAGACGATCGCCAACAGCCAGAAGCAGCCAGCTTTGGTGAAAGAGAAAAATGCGGGCCGATAACTCTGCCAACCGTGTGCGGCACTCCATCTTTCTCTTTCTCTCTCTCCCTCTTTCTTCGTTTTTCTTCGACGCTGTTCCGAGCAGTCTCCGAGAATAGACGCGCGGGTCTTGTTAATAGAATCCAGCTTTAATTCAGGACTGGTTTCCCTCGGAGCGAAAGACGCTGTTCTGCCCCCATGATGATCGAAAAGAGGGAGAGGATCCCGTGTGGCAGATGTCTCGGGAATCCGTGGCGCGTGCTCGAATTAAACCCGCGAGAGGTCGATTCTTTCTTCCCCCATTTGAAACGCTCAAGAGACGATCCTCTCTCGCTCAATCTCTCTTTCTCTCGTCTCTCGCCCCGAAGTCCCTGTGTATATCGTTTTACTTTTTACTTACGAGAGACTTGGACCGACGCCAACTCGGCCGATTTTTGTTCCTCGGTTTTCGGAAGCGTTCCGGGGAAACCATCCCCGCAGGCTGCTGCTCGCACCTGGACTCTCCAAATCATTCGATTTACCTGCGGCCTCGGCTCACTCAGCCCAGCTGCACGCAGAACCGCTTTCAACCCTCGAACCTCTCAATTTCCAGTCAAATGGCCAGCCGAATAACGAACGTTTCCAGGAAACTCTCCGTTTTCCGGAGCGTACATATTGAAGAATGTTCGATGTCAGTGGGCCGGGTGCAGCGTCGTCAGGCTTGCAAAACTGCGATCGGTTGCGAGCCGTGTCGAACGTTAGGGAAATTGCGCAATCGTTGCCGCATCGTATCGCCGGAAAATTGAGGCGAAAGTTTTTCCCGACGAATTCCCGATGACTGCACGCGCGTTCACCGCTCTCTCGCTCCAGTTTCGCCCGGTTTCGATAAGCGGGCACCGGCGAGCAGCGTGGATCTCCCTCGTAAGAATAGTAAGTAGACCATCGAACGAGAATGGAGGTCGATGCATCGCGAGTGCATCGCACACTGCACACGCTTTTCCACGGGGTCCCCGGGCTGCTCGCAACTCACGTCGCCTTTACTTCGGGGTTGCTCTTTCACGACGAAGCGTTCAATGGAACCCCGACACCTTCGCCTCTGACAATTCGTCGCTGCTCGGAAGCTCCTCCAACATTTTCGAATAGCTTCTTGTACACTGAATTACTCGTCGATTATTCTTAGACCGGGACAATGTTCTTCACTTTATCAGATAGTTCGTACTCTACCAAAGTGCATTGAAACGCAGCGAATGACAGACGAGGTACAATTCCTTAAATTATATACAGGGTGGGGCGCCACATTTTGCCATCTACATTTCAGATGAAGCTGAATGGTTCTGAGGGGGGCCCATTCTGATGATACATTTTTTTTGTGGGTGGACGTGTAAAGGACATATGATGGTCATTAATGTTTTTTTTAAATGAAATCATATATTTTTTATTGCATCAGCTTCCGCTCTCTCTCTCTCTCTCTCTCTCTCTCTCTCTCTCTCTCTCTCTCTCTCTCTCCTTCATGTTCTTTACAAAAAACTATTAATCTATTTGTGTAAAAAAATCATTAGTTTAGGAGATATTTTAATTATAATTTATTATGACATCTGGACTCTCTGGTCAATAATTTAGATTCAATGTGATAACGTAGTAGGAGAGTGTTCTGTAAATAGACATTATAATTAAAATATCCCCTAAACTAATGATTTTGTTACACAAATAGATTAATACTTTTTGTAAAGAATATGAAGGAGCGTCAGCTGATGCAATAAAAAATATATGATTCCATTTATAAAAACATTAATGACCTTCGTATGTCCTTTACACGTCCACATACAAAAAAATGTATAACAAGTAGACTACGGTTTCGCGCGTCTACAGTAGAATTCGACACACGAAATCTAGAGTTGTAGAACAATTTAAAAAATTTCAACTTGTAGTTCTTACCGATTTTTAACTTGAAAATCCTGCTTGTGACAAATCAGAAGCCACGAAGAAAATCAGAAGAATGCAGATTTCGCCTTCTGGCGATTTATACTTTCACGAATATTTTCAAGAATTTTTTCCGATTTTACGACAGCTTCGTTGTCACCGCAAAATTGTTTCCGACGACGAAGGATGGAACAGTTCTGCGCAGTCAATTTTTACGGGATAACACCGAAACCCGGCAAATCGCATAAAGCAGCGCACTGGCAATTCCAGACGGGGTTGTATTCGCAGCAATTTCGTTGCAGAGAGCGTGGGCTCTCGGATCACCTTTGAATCGCGTTCATCCCGACTGTCCGGAGAGAGAGAGAGAGAGAGAGAGAGAGAGAGAGAGAGAGAGAGAGAGGAAGAAAGAGAGAGAGAGAGAGAGAGAGAGAGAGAGAGTAGGAACGCGGCCAATCTGGGCCGATTATGCAAATGGCGTGTTGCCGTTAAATTGCATCCGGCGAGCGCGACATTAGTGTTGGATCGCGCTTTCCACGGGGACCGCGAAAATTACGGGGGAACACGGTAGCGTCGTTCGTTCCCCGGTCCCCGATTTTTCCCAGCCCCCGTTTTGTCCCTCCCACGGCTCGTGAAAATGGAGTCGCGAAAGCCGCTTTCACGCTCCCGGACGGCGTCGAATTTATTCCTCCATTACTCTCCCGTCGACCCCGGACCGTCCATTAGAACGGTGCATACGAGCTTCGACGCGACGCAGCGCAACGGTGTTGCATATAGGAGCTTCGATCGGGGCGTTCTCGTGATCGCGAAAGGTCTTCGCAGTTTTACGAGGTTCTACGTCCATCGTCGGAAGCTTTACGAGCCAAACAGATTCCCGGAAAACCTTTTTAACTCTCCGGCTCTATCTTTGTTCCGGCTTTATCGCCCTCGTAAAGCACCGACCAACGACCAATGCCTGCTTGTTTTCCCAAAGTTCTACGAGAGACCGGGGCAAACTGATACATTCTTCGGTTTTCGAAAATTTTGTTCAAACTTATTACACTAAAAGACACTTGTCTTCTTAAGCTGATTCCTTGGATCTTCCTCTTTGAATATTTCAAGTGTAATATTGTTTATGCACGATATGTATAAAATGTATAATATCCTACACGTACATATACACCCCGTGGCAGAATGTTTCCGATCGGAGGCATTGAAACGGATTTTACAGAAAACATTCACAATTTCGAACTATAAAATATTACTTTACGGAGTTAAACTGATGTGAAATGAAAAACGGCTTATTAACGAATGAAAAACAATAAAATAACATAAGCTTACATTTATGATGGCAAAGAAACGAACAAATAAACAAATTGTTACTGGGAAAAAAGTTTCCGATTGATACAACTGCTGGAAAAAAGTTTCCGATTCCATTTACACTGTCCAACACCAAATTTGTTAAACAATTGCAGTTGGACGATTCCTATAGAGTATTTTGCGCTGAATCAGAATCTGCTCTCAATATTGCCCGAGACCATGAGTTGCCATCCGATACAGCGAGATACACCACGGCATTGGTGGCAACTAGTCGAGCGAAGATATTTTGCTTTCGGGTTCGAAAAAAACGTCGACTTGTTAATTTCAAAGGGTTGGAGTTGGGTTAGTCTCAAGATAAAAGTCTGCTCTATCACGTGATATAGTTCGATTTTTCGCTGCAACCTTATTTTGCAAGATAAACGGAAAATATCCTCACAAATTGGTGTAAAAAGGTTGCCTCTCCATCTTTAACGATTGTTTAAACATGTTTAAAGATTCATAATGTATTAATATTGGATATCACTGTATTCGGGAAAGTCTACAAAATCTATTTCTGCAAAGAACAGTGCAATATCTTGTATAATAACATGACAATATTTGTTTAAAATTGAAAAATATATTTTCTCATTCAAATTAAGTTTCTTAAAAACTGTGCGTCTAGGGGAAAAATTGAGGGTAGTTTCGGATTCAGCGCAAAATACTCTATAGGAATCATCCAACTGCAATTATTTAACAAATTTGATGTTGGACAATCGGAAACTTTCTTCCCAGTAACAATTTGTTTATTTGTTCGTTTCTTTGCCATAATAAATGTAAGCTTATGTTATTTTGTTGTTTTTCATTCGTGAATAAACGCCTTTTCATCTCCCATCAGTTTTAACTCCGTAAAGTAATATTTTATACTTCTAAATTGTGAATGTTTTCTCTAAAATCCGTTTCAATGCCTCCGATCGGAAACATTCTGCCACGGGGTATATTACTGCGGCATCCTGCACCGAGGAGCAAGATTTTTTTCTAAAATTTTAGTCGTTCCGATGAGTGCGTTGTCCACGCTTCCGGTTAAGAATGATGAACGTATCATGACTTCCCGGAATTCGACCTCCGATGATCTCCGGTAGTCACACGTGACTAAAGGTACAACGTAAGCGTGAATCATCTCAGAGAACTTTTAGATGGTGCATGGAGTGCATCGCTGCAGGGGCGCTGAACATCGTCTGTTGTCTGGCTATGTACATAAAAAAAATACTGGTGCAATTTATCTTCTAGGGAAGTCGGCTTCGAAGTCGTATTTCTTGCGCGATTTTGCATAGTTCGTATTATTTCTCGTTAGTGACGCTGTTCTTCCAATTCGAATCGCGTTTCGGTAGAACATCTTTTATCCGTACCATTCGTGCCACGAGTAATGCAAATTTCATTCCGCATTTCGGAAGATCATTCTTAAGTGAAGAGTTACATACTTGGTTACACTCGTGAACGATATCCTCGCTGATTTATACAACAGACTCCGTTGCATATGGATCTGCTGCACTTTCCAAACTTTCTTCGGGCGCTTTCAAATTCGAAAACTTCATAGAAAGTTCAGAACGAATAATCGCTTTAATTTCGAGAAAGCGTAAACCGAGAGTTTCACGAATCCAATTGGATTAGACTACGAAGAATGTAGAAAAGTGAAAGAAGAAGGCGCAACCAGTACGATAAAGAGTGTTTCTTCAATTTTGGTTCGATTAATAAAATTCTTTTGATTTTGCAGCCTTTAGGATTACGCATCCGCCGCACAGTGAGCCGGATCGAAAAATTTCGGGACATTGGTGCATAAGTTTTGAACCGTTTGAGATATTGAAATGAGGTTTGAACTAAAAAATATTATAAAATAATCTCTTTTTCGAATAATACGTGTTAGAATATATTTTTTGTTTAATTTGTTAGTTAGTTATTTTTATAAATTTTTATGTAAGAGTTCTTAGTTTGCCTCGCCGCGACATTGTCCGCTCTAAACAACTATATTGTTGTTAGTCGGACGATGTCGGAAATGATTCTTATGCGATTATTTAAAGGAAGCTTTACCAAAAATATTCCTCTTTGTTAGAGCTTGGGAAGTTTTGGAGAAAAAAAATATCCTTTGACAAATATGCAACATTTTTTTAATCTGTCATGTATCGTTCAGCATTATTTTTTGAATATATTATTATTAGTTATTAATAAAAAAAATACATGATTTCTTATTGATTAAAAAAAAAAACTGAAAGAAAATATGCAAAGAACTTGAGCAATTCTGCCTGGTGAAATTTCTTCATTTTCGAGGTCCATAGATCCTTACAAAGCAATACAAATTCATTAATTTGCAATTTCGAAAAGTCGACTTTTTGGTGAATGTCCCTAAATTTTTCGATCCGGCGCACTGTGCGCCGACGTGTTAACTTCGCATCAACACGCGCTTCTGTTCCGCGTATAATCTCGAGGGAACGTGAAGTCGCGCAGACTTCTCTGCCAGCAGAGTGCTCGCGGTAACTGTGTAGTGCACGCGGAATTTTCCCGAGTCGCTGTAATAGCGAAGAAAATGTCTGTGCACGAGAGCTTTGAGCTTGGTCAGTAGTGCGTCGAAAAAGAAGTCGAAAAACCGGGAGAGTTTTCTGCGTTTCGGTCTCTCCTAGACAGCGGCGGCGTAGAATCGAGGTTTTGAACGGTACGGGACGGTGACGGTGGTAATGGAGAGCCCGGCAACTGAGAAAAAATGCCGCAACAACGGCTTAATTATTCACGGAGGCGCGCGATCTCGCTTCGCGTTCGTTATTTCTCGTCCTTCTCGGAACGCTCGACGGCCCGTGAAGCCACTCGTCGCCGAGTCCTTGAGAACACGCCCATAGCCTCGCTCCGTAGACTACGTCGACTGCGACGGATGCTCCCGAGAGATGCTCCCGGGGCCAAGCGAGGGCCAACCGGACTAGAGCTCGGACTTTTACCCGGGTATATGAGATACCCGGTTACCCGAGTACCCATAAGATACCCGGGTAGAGCAAAACTACCCGAGTATCTCATAAGACAAGTCATAAATGATTTTGTGCAATTTAAAACAATAATGAAATTAAAAGAACGTTCATATATTAATTTAAATTTATTAAAATCGTTCAAGAGAATAAGTAATCGGAATATATCGTCTGCTTTTTTCTATTGATGCAAACGATTTTTATTTTACACGAAGATCCGCAGTGTATTCATGAGATACTCGGGTACTCGGGTAATTTTTGTTTACCCGGGTATCTCATAAGTCACAGCTCTAAACCGGACACGCGACCCGCGCTTTTCCACGGTTTTCTTTCCGCGCGGCTGCGACCTGTCGCAATCCGGTTTACGGGCATCCTTGTGCTTGTTTCGCGACCCGAAAACAATTCTCGAACAATCGAGGATGAGGGCTTCAGTGCCAAGAGAAGACAGGCGTTTTCGATTCTGAAAAAATCGTCCTTGTCCAACTGCTTCCAAATTTGGCGCACATCTCACCGAGGATTTAGGGAAACGAGACCACAAAAATTATTTGATCCCTATAACCAAGGGAGCAATGTGCGTTTTGCGAAAATGGGAACGTGTATCGGCGCCCATTACGTATCTATCGAGTTCGAAACCTGCCCAACAGGAAATTGCATTGTCACCTGCGAGGTCAGAGATCTCTCGGGGACCAGGTATCGAACTGTATTATCGCCACGCCGGTGATTTAATTAACCGATGCCTGCTACCGGGGCACACTGTGGCTCTGATGGCGTGAGTGAAACGGGTTTTCTGTGCACCTTAAAAATCGGCGTCCTCGGCTGACGTCGAACGTTGCAACGATACACGGTAGCTACGAGCAAAACGCGGTTGTCCAGAGATTTCATAGATCCGTCGTGATCATCTAAGAACATAAAACGAATATAAAACGCTCGAGAGCAGTGTTTTCAATGGCTTTGTACGAGAAACTTTATGGAAGCCATTTATCGAGCGACTAACTCCGCGTCGCATCTTTTGCCGAGTCGCGCGTCGTATCGCCGGCAATCGAGGATCAAAGAGCCGCTGAAACGAGCGAATTAAGAGTAAACGTCGCGCGGTTTCCACGTAACGAGCCGCGAACAAAGAAACTCGCTGGAGAGTTTCCCGAGTGTGGTACGAGTTTAGGTGTGATATCGCGGTGCGGTGCAACGAGCGGTCAGCTAACAAACTGCAACGAGACACAGGAAACGCGTTTAGCTTTATGGATGTCCGTCGCCGTACAAAATCGTCGTCCGTGGCCTCGATCCTTGCGTCACTCGCGTCACTATTTTGCTCTTCGTTTTAGCACGAACAGATTCGTCATTCCGAGCGGAACCGGCGTGACGGTGTCATCGTCGTCGTAATTAATTCGTGGCGCGCGATCGTCGCCGGCGCGAATCATCGGCGGAATCATGGATGCTCGCAGGACGATCGTAGGAAATCTCAATTACGAGCCGGGGATTTAAAGCGGCTCGGAACGCGCCGTAGGAAAGCCGAGAGAGCCGTTAAGGCCGGGCTTAGCGACGGGTCAAGAGCGTTTAAGCTCAATGAGAATCGGCCCGGCCCGGACCGACGAACTGGCTCGTGCCACGTGTGGGCAGAATTTTCTAAACGATTCGTGCCCGTTCCGCTTGTGGGCGAGATATCTCGTACCATCCGACGCATCGCTCGCGACATCCGCAGATTATCGCGATCTCAGAGCTCGCTGGTTTCACCAGATTTTTTCGCCGTCACTCCCCGCGGGACTGCACCGTTTAACCCTCATCCACACTACGTGGTACCCGGGTACCTATTTCAAATTCATTCACATAATATTCAATATTCAAATCTACTTCAGATGAATTAATATCCTTGGCATTAAACAAAAATTTTAGACAACATTTCACAAAAAAAACCAAACCCAAACCTTTTTTTTGCATTCGCTATGATGAGGGTACCCGGGTACCACAAGGCTCAAGTAGGCAAATTAGATCCTATACAATTGTGATTTATAGTACAACTATTTCTCAGTACAAATTTTAAAGCTCGATAGTAACGAAGACGTGCCATAAAAAATCTACAGGTCATGCGGGGCCAGTTATCAGGTATATGCATGAACCTGAGGTAGCTGAACCTGTCACGAACCAAGGGCCCTCGCTGGGGCCTGGCGAATCGTATAAAAAATTACCCGTGTGGATGAGGGTTAACCCAATGCCGAATTTTACTCGAAATTACAGTGTTTAATTCAATTTCAGCCATCAAACTTCTAACATTTCCGACGGGAACGCATTCTAAAATCGATTCGAAGCGACGAGGTATTCTTATATCAATTGTCTGGCATGATTCACCACGGTGTTGACTTTTCCATCCTGTATTGCAACTAGAGCTATGACTTATGCGATACCCAGGTACCCGGGTAAACAAAAATTACTCGGGTAAACAGCATTACCCGGATATTCGGATAAAAACAAACATTACCCGAGTGCCCGGGTATCTTATGAATACACTGCGGATCTTTATGCAAAATAAAAATCGTTTGCATCAATAGGAAAAAGCAGACGATTACTTATTCTCTTGGACGATTTTAATAAATTTAAATTAATATATCAACGTTCTTTTAATTTCATTATTGTTTTAAATTGCACGAAATCATTTATGACTTATGTGTTATGAGATACCCGGATACCCGGATACTCGGCTATCTCATGAGATATCCGGGTAGTTTTGCTCTACCCGGGTAAAAGTCCGAGCTCTAATTGCAACTTATGACAAGCAAAACGGACTGACAACGGAGCGTGTTTGACTTTACAACTCCTACAAACAATCATAGAGACTGCGTTTAAGATTCAGTTCGCGCCTGGTTTCGCAAGTAATAAACGTTCGATACGCGGCCTTCGAGTCCCCGTCAATGGTCAGACCTACATTCCGCCGTAGGTGTACGTCCTCAATGTCGGAATTCGTTTCGCCGCGAAGGAAACTAGGCCCGTAACCAATCACCTCGGCCGAGTCTCGTTTCCTCCGTTCGTCTCGAGAGAATCATAAAATGTCCACCCTCGCTCGGCTAAAAATGGCATCCGCCCGCGGCATATGGGCTTCGCTGTCCCGCTCTAAATTGCTATCAGTTTACCCTTTCACCCTTTTCTACCGGTGCGTTCTCCTGCTCGCGAGAACCGACCCTCCGAATAATCCTGTCGCAGATCTTTGAAATATAAACCGCGTTACTTAAGCGTGCCTGCTCCGAAGACGAGCGAGCTCTCCGTTACGAAATCATCCCTCCTCCTGTTACCGGTCTACCCTGTTTACCCTCCCGTGTCTTCTTTCTTCCGGTCCCAGACTCCGTGGAAATTAAGCGGCCCGCGGAAAGAAACCCTCCTGGCTCCTCTCCGGTACGAAAGAAAACACGTAACCCACCCCCATAATCCTCTTCCTACGCTTCTATCCTTTCTGCTGGCACGATACGGCCATTCTTTATGCATCCGGCAACAATTTTCTCCCTGCAGAACGGTTTTCTTCGCAAAATTCTACCATTTTCTCCGACATCGTGCGTGCGTTTATATTCAAAAGGCACTATCGCGCAATAGATCCCAAACATCAAGCCTCCATTTCTGTTTACCCAGCTTCGACAACCACGCGAACACTCGAATCGAAGCCAATTCTAATTGTTCGAACAATTTCGGCGGTCTCGAAATGGGCCAGCAGAAACAAAGTCGTCCCCGGCCACGGATCCCCTTTCACTCGTTCATTGTACTTCCGACTCCCGTCGAAGCTCGCTATTTCCGTTCTATTTGATTTCCGTGCACAGATACGTGTACACACACAGGGAGAGAGAGAGAGAGAGAGACCCGGCGCCCATTGGATCGAAATTATACGACGCGTGCCAGCGTCGACCATATGCCAACGAATCGAGGCGCGTTGGCTCGCGAGCAGACAGCAGAGACCAACAGCCGTGTTCCCCCATCACGATCTCACCTCTCGGCTCTCGGGGATAATTATGTGGGGGAGACAATGGTTCCTATGGGGGGACTACGATATCTCTCTTGCTCTCACGACCAGGCTTTGAGTTCCTTCGAGTTTAATCGTCCGACGACTTCGGTCCTGGTCACGTAACGTCACAGATGTTTGCGATGTCTGCTCACTTCAACGAGCTGTTTCGGCCTCTCTTTACTTGTTGCACGATCCTCACAACATCGATCGTTAGGCCGTTCTATACATTTCTGACGTAATTTCCTCCGCTTCGCATTTTTCAGGCTTCCAACTTGTCAAAAGAATTTCGTTTCGCGATCGATAAACGAGAAGCGGATAATTAATCGAGAAGACACGTCTCAACGTGCGTAAACAGGGCCGTTCCTACCGGGCGTGCAGTGCGTGCCCGTACGCAGGCGGCCGATTTTAGGGGGTGGCCGACTGCGATCGAAAATAGGACAGCGCAAAGCCAACTGCTAAGGGAAATCGTTGATAGCTCATTTTCCACTCCCGTTTGCCCGTTTATAGATATATGCATGTACAGAAATTAATACGGTTCCGGGAATTATTGTATATGTATATCTTACCAGACCCCGTATCTGCGAGTCCGTTACGTTGTACCGCGCGGTATCTTTAGATATCAAATTAAAGACAGAACCGCGGCCCTGTTTCGCCGACACGATCCCATTCAGATGTTTCTCGGTTTCAAATGTTTCGACGAGCTGCCGAACTCAGTCAGTCTAAGCCTAGCCTTGGAGGAGAGACTATTGAATAAATATTGTTCTAAATTAATATCAGTTTCTCTTTAAAAATATATAGCTTGCTTCCCAAAAACAACACCGTTCCACTATTCGCAAGTTAGTCACTATTCACAAAATGTCTATCGACATCAAAAGAAGAGGAAAACTGAAGAAAAAAAAGAATTGAGAGTATAAAATTAAAAGTATAAAATATATAATATTACCTATTCGCGTATCAACAACATCGTTATATCGTTCAATAAATAAAATTATTACTGAGTATAAAATTAGAGCATCAAATACTTCTTCTCATTATCGGGGAGGGGGAGAGGCGAAAAATTGCTCGGCACGCAGGCGGCTGTACACCTAGGCACGGTCCTGAGAGTAAAATTCGAGCAAGAGCACCGGCGATCGCGATTATCCAGTCGCCACGAACATTCGAAAACCGAAGGCTCTTTCTCCATTGCGTAAACGCGATTAAATGCTTCCTTTCTGCCACAAACGACGACGGCTTGGCTTACTCACCGCTTAACGAGCGGACGATCGTTTCGAGACCGTGCTATTGGCGACACCCGATGACGTCGCGACTTCCGTTCCATCGACTGCAGGTACGATTTTTCACATTAGTAACGCGCCTTCGCGATTCGTCAGTTTCGTAAATGCGTGAACTCTGTGTTATTATATCGACGGTTATTTCGGTGAAATTTTGATGAAAATCGATCCAACTCCAAATGAAATTACAGCCCTCGATCGGAAACGAAACGCTTCGCTGGAAAATATACGAGTGAGCGGCTATTGCCGCGGGAATTAGTTCGATTATCGAACGTTTCCCGTAATCGTAAACGCGTCGTAATTACCTCGATTACAATCGTAGAACGCTGATCGACCGCCCGAGAATGGGATACATCGATCCAATTAATTAACAACGTGTAATCAGACTTTGCTAAACTTTGGTTGCAGCTGGTCTACCTCGAAACCCGAACGGGGGTCTCGAGTTCGCGAATAGTGGAGCCAACGATCGTTGCCAATCAAATTCGCAATTGGTGGATAACCCCTTTTCGCGGGACGAGGTTTTCACACGGTTTTCAGGATGAACCGATCCCTCTCAGTTTTGCGAGTAACCCGTCGCGTCGGTCTGACGTAACCGGCGACAAGTGGACACGAAGAATTTGAAAACCGGTGACAAATCTTGATGACACCGAGCTCATCAATTATTGATTACGCTATCTCGTGTGATTCCAGCGTGTTTCCGAGCATTTCGAATGATTCTTACTTCTAAATAAACTTCTTATATCGATCGTATCATTGCTAATAATAATTGTTAAATGATCTCGGCGCTACGGTTCGATCGTAAAAAACAAACTTAACTAAGCAGTTTTGCTAATTATTTTAAATAATTAACGTTTCGGTCACTGATTTGGACCATTTTCAAGATTAACTTAAAATTCCGTCTGTAAGAAAAAAAATACAATAAAAAAAACATGAAAACATACAATTTTCAAAAGTATTAACTATTAAATGTTTAAATGTACCTATGTTTATGTATGTATGTTTTAATGTAATTATTTCTGGATAGACTCGTGAGTGGACCAAAATTGTACAAACGATTAAAGAACGTGAAAAATGCTGTGGTATTACTTTCAACTTCCCTCCAATCTAGTAGGAAGTGAATATCTACGTAACTCATCTATCTTGAAATTAATGCAATTTTACCACGTTTTTATTAGCTCGCTTTCTTGTTTGTCTGTTCATTCTGCAGTCCAATGATTAATAAATTTCTAAGGTTTTGTTCATTTAAGCTAAATAATCCAATGTCAATCTTTGGTCATGATTATTCCGCAATAATAACTGAAATGAGTCTGGAACCATTATCTGCTCCAAGAATAATATCCGACCAGAGCTTTATTTATAACTTAATTAATAATCATGTGGATTGTTCCTCTCCACTTGAGCAAATCAATTTTTATGTACCGGAACGTGAAGCGAAATCTAACTACTGATTAATTAATCCATTAAATCGCATTATTGCAAAATCTTGCACTATTTATAATCGTGTTGATTTTTTCATCAATTCTTTATTAAATTTTCAAACACAACTACGCAGGATTGTATGATGGTACCATTTAGATTGTGCATGTTCCTTCTTTGTTGTTGTTACACGAGTAGTCTTATATTTTTCCTTCTTTGTTATTGTAAACAGTTTTGTAAAAGGATTTCATTATTATTATTATTATTATTATTATTATAAAAAATGTCTTGTCTCTTGTCGTTCGTAATTTCATAGAAGAACAAGAGGACTCGTATCGATTGTATGTAGCATACTAAGAACCTGTTTAATGAATACAAGAAGCACGATAAAAATTTACTGAATTATGAATGAAATCGTTGGTAACTGATTCATTGAGTCATCCGTTGATCTCCGACTTTAGAGACCATTACAACGCCGCCAGTAAGTTGTTCAAAGAATAGTTCTATCAATCAATTATGCAATTACTACAATTTTCTTTAATCTTCTCCGAACGATTTACAATCTGACAGGATTCCTGTTTCCTAATAACTGCATACTTTATCTCGAAGGAAGCTGTTGAAGCTGCTCTCCGATAATGAGGCACGAATGTTTGCCATCATCTAATAAATATCGATGATAGAGGAGTGCAAATTGATTCGAGTTCAAGAGGAATGAATAATACAAATATCTAGACGAAGGCGTAGGTAGAATTCGGATTAATCTTCGCTCGAGGCCGAATTTGATCGAGGGTTAGATCGCAACATATAAATCACGGAGATCGCGTAGCCAAGATGCAAATGCAGCGGGTTTGTTTGCGCGGGTCGGTCGATCGCGTCGGTGGTTCTCCAATTAATTTGTCGTAATTGCGACTCGCGTCGCGAATCAATAATCCACGAACCGGAGAGAGCGAGCGTTTCTTTATCTCCAGTGCTCGTTAACGTCCCCGGTTTCTTTCGCGGACGATTCTCCGTGCGATTTTTCGTTTCCAATGCGACCGAGTAGGACTCCTCGATCGAATCGAACGGGATCGTGTCTCGATCATCGCACCGATCGAGTTCTCGTTCTCGACTTTCGATTTAAACGGTCCCCCTCACAGAGGGCTTCGTCTGGTGACGGGATAACAATGCGGCTGCTAGAAAGGCAATGGAACCTCGGCCCCCGCCACTTTACATTCTTCTTCATTGTCTGCCCGTTAAAACGAGCTGTCGTCGCCGACGACGCCGCGTCGAGATCACCGTCGGGCAAAGAAAAAATTGTCGCGACGCCGTGCCACGGCGATGACGAGGGTGCGACGAACCCCGTTTGCAGAAAACGGGACCGCCGTTTTCGCGGAAAGCCACAGACTACAAACCATCCCCCTCGATCATTGTTCCCCTCGCAGTTTCAGGGCTCTCCGATTCAATTAACATCGCAATTGTTACAAACAGCTGACTGGTGTCAGAGTGAGGCTCTGCTATTAAGAATGTTCTGTAGGTATATAAATACGCAACAAAATGTTTGAAAATTTCGCAAGATATAATTCTTACTAAATTAATGAAATTACCAAAGTTTGGGTTCGATTTACTGCACCATTTAATATTTATAGTCACTTAAATTCTTCAAACCCTACTTAAACCTTGAAGAAACGCAACTAGAAACTACATTTTTTTATATACAGTAAAAATTATGTTCAAAATTTATTAGGATTCACGAAACAGTTACAGAGTAAAAAATTATAAACTGTTACAAAACGTCATAACATTAGAAAACAAAAACAATCACCGTTTTTGTTATTATCAGGTGCATAATTTTACTAAAATTTCATATGTTTATTTTCAATAATAACCATGAATATTGCTTTCTGAGGTATGTTTAATTTATTTAAATATTTATTTTTAACTTTTTATTGCGTAATTATATATACATATAATTATAATATTGTAATTATATATATTGAATATCACAAATTTATCATTTTGAAGTTCGAATCAGGGGATACAATCATGAAACTCACTAATTAAACGAAAGCTTTTTAAATTAATCTATTCTTTTTTTAATGTAAAATATGCTCATGAATGGCTTTTATTACCAATATATTTATCGATTTCGAATTTCTTGTACTTTTGTCTCCCATTGTACTTCCATAACATCCTTAATACTACAGAATTGACTGTTATTTCACCACTATTTTCAGAAATCAATTATTTTCCTGTCCACTCTTCCCAGTCCCAGTTTCTCTATTTTTATTAAATTGTCGGATTCTACTGCAATTAAATTCCGCTATTTAAACCACGCAATCGATTCTCATCTATACTGCATATTCTTTAATTACGTATTTTGCTTCCCCTCTCCCAGGCCTCAATAATCGTTCGTCCTTTATTCTTAGAGGTGAACTCCGTTTGGGTTCAACTATGACGTAGATTTTGCTACCAGTTACCCTGTATAATTAGTTCCGGACCACTCTGCTGACTCGAATGAACTTTTCCACCGATAAAAAATCTGTTTAATGAAACAATGAATAGTCGAGTGTGCGATTCCTCGTTGAATGCTAAAAAAAAAGTTGAATACCATTGAGACGGTTGTAAACCTTGATACAATAATCATCGATGATTGCTCACCACATTTTCAAAGTCTATGATTCACAGCCAAGATATTACAAGTTACAATTTTAATCATATACCAATGAATCAGTATCAGTGTTGGGTAATATTTGAATAAGTAATCACTTAGATAAAAATTTAAATAACAAGTCACATGTTATTTGAATTATTGAAATAAAAAGGGAAGATAATTATTTATTATTTGAGCAAGTCTAAATGAATTATATAATACAATAAAGTTAATTGTTATTTATAAATACAATTTCAATTATTATTCGTCATGACAAATAATTATTTATTTGCTAGCCCTCCGTTAGACTCAGAAAATAGTTGTATTTATGTAAATATACACTTGTTAATTGTATATAGAAAATACACAAGAAATAAGAAAAGACCAAAAGCTTTTTCGATTTCCACCTTAATGCAAATAATAAATAATCTTTTATTTGCCCAGCAGAAATTACCATTGAAGATTAATGTTACAATTTCAAAAGAATTTACAAGAAACTACCCAAATTCCCAGACAATTGCAAACTAAGAGATCGCTGCTTCAAACTTCCGAAGAATCACTTGACTTCGGCTTGAACATCGCATAAGTTTGCGCGCGCAGTTTAAACGTTCCGAGAAAATAACCGCGAAACCCCATCGAAAATGTGACAAGAAAGCGACGACTGGTTTTGTTATCGTTGAACTCTGTTAATGTTACATTGCGAGCACGTGCGCCAGCCTCTGAGTCACCGCTCTCCCTTTTTCATTCATGCTAGACTAAAAGCGAGACACTTCCGTGAAGTCATTACGTGTTACTCATAGTCGTGACCAATTTAAAACTTCCCGCCTTTAGTTACTTAACGCTTCTGCCAGACGATATTCCAGAAAACACCGAACAAAATTCTTCTGTAATCGTAATCGACGATCGATCGACGCATTTAATCAGCAAATATTGATCAACTCGCGTAAACCGAATTAAATCGATCGTGATTACTCATTGAAATGTATTCGAGTATATAATTGAAAAAGGCAGAGGAGCATCGGTGTTAAAAACACCGAGTACGTACATCCTGCACTGTACACTAATCTCGCTGGGAATCTTTCGGTGGAGAAAAGTCAGCTAACAGGTTAACGGGCGGGTTCGCATTGTTCGACTAATGGAGAGGCTGTCACGCTCGATCAGCGATACGTGCACACGCTCGCGTGCAGCATCCCCTATAAATCTCATTTAAACGAGCATCGACCGGAGCTTCTCCGAACGAAAACACCTCTCCTCTACCGCAATAACATAGATCCTCCGACTGGCGCTTGTTCAAAACTGAACAAAAACAACGCGCCACGGAATCTGCATGTGTGTCACGATGGAGTGTGACTTTGGTTACGCATAACTGCACGGCGTATTCTCGCGGTTACGCTTACTATGTGGTTGCTCGAGTAGCGTAGAGAGAGCCTGACTAATCCTCATTGACAGTGAAAACGTTTAAACATTGCGCGGGTGAATCCGATAAAAATGTCTGGGCGAAACGTGCTCGCGGCGGCCAAACAATCGAGAGAGAGAAACAGTTGCGAACAGATTAAAAGAGAGAAAGAGAAAGAGCGTGTCCAGCGACACAAAACAAACAAACATCAAGGTCCGAAAGTCGGAAAAACACCGACGAGGCCTGGTGTGATTTGTTTGGTGAAGAAAGACAGGTATGTCAAAGACTCACCTTGGACATCGGCGTAAACGTCAGACAGGACAACGACCACCAACAGAACCAGCACCAATTTCCACTGCACCGTTACACCACCGAAGGTGCATCGCGAACCCGAGCACCGGTTACCAGTCGGCATGTTTCTCGGACAGCGATTCACAACGGTGTACACGAGCCTCACGCGATCGTCATCACAAGCTTTTCTTTCTGTCTCGCGTCCCGGGTCCTCGCTAAACCCTTTCGTAAAGCGCACCACACTATACTGATCATCCAACCCGATTCCTTTGCCGGTGCAGACTGACGCGACCCTCGGCGACCGTACCCCCATCCCCACCACCGCGACGTATCGAGCCGTCGAGAACTCGCGACAACACACGAACTTTCCCGAACGCCCGCCCCGCGAAAATCTGCGCCGTTTGAACCGGAATTCGCGCACCACTACGCCCACGTTGATTTGCAAAGAAGGAAGTCGTAATTAGGGGCAGAAACGGAGCCTTCGCGCTTTCATTCAAAGATGTTTATTTTCTAAGTGGATTGGCGATGCTGCTTAGCCTCGAAATACACGCATATTCAAAATATATGCTCTTTCAAACGGTTTTCTTTCACGAGACAACATTTCTCGAATTACCAAAGTAGTAATGTTAGTATCGTTGAATAATTCAAAAGGTACTGTTCAGAATTGAATGATAGAATTTCGATTTTCTTTTATCTATCGACTCCGGTCGATACGAGTTCCACAAACTTTTGAACGTTTCGCGTGGATCGTGTTATCCGAGTTCTGTCCGCAGCAAGTGTGCAATTTGTTTGCTTTTGAAAAAAAAATGATTCACGCTCGCTGGAAAAAGCGTGCGTTAATGTTTGTCCATTAACAGGATAAATTCCCAGACTTCGATTGGGGAAAGACCGCCAGGGAAACTCCGGTTGACAAGTTAGGTTAATATAAAACACAAAATCAGGTCACAATTCGTATGGAAAGAATATGTACAGAAAAGAATGGTTGAAATAATGATTCTTTTAATGTGTACACGGAAAATGTACAAGACTCTTGAATTATATTCTGTCTACTGTTCGTCGCGATCGTGGTTTCAATGAGATTCACGTAGGAATTAATTGGCCAGAAGGTTCTTTGATCGGGCACAGCAATGAAACGTTTCTCTGTTTTACATAATTGCGTGGATGGCCAGGAAGCTTCCCACGTATCGATCAAACAGCAAGGACGAACACCGTACTTCTCTCGTTGAAACTCGTCCGAATAATAACGTTTAAGCGTGCACGATGGATAATACGCGAAAAGAAGTGATCAGGAGTATAATGACCGAGTGCAAATCTATGGGAGTGCACGCGAGCAAGGATTTAACTTCGTTTTTGGTACTTTCCATCGCGATTTAACGCAGCCAATTATCGATACCCAAACGATCACAGTCTAATTCACAGGTCACTCTGTTCCTGTTAAACCCCGAATACGACTTCGCAATCAACGGTGAGAACAACGAGAAATTCATTCAAGCAGTAGCGAGCAAGATATCCGATGAAAAATGTCCTAGCTTGACGATCCTGAAGAGCCAACTATACTTTGCGAAACATTACCGCGACAGGGGTAAGAAATCAACCCTTGTCGGTCCATCCTCGAAAAGACAAAGGTAAGCTTTCAAAGTTTCTTTGACCTTTCGCAGACGAAACCGTGAAGCGGCACAGGCTGCGTCTCCACCAAAAAACCGGCCCTATGGTTGCTGAAATCTGCGAGACTGAGAAACTATCCAACAAACAAAACTCAGAAAGACTATACCAGAAAATGCTAATCGTGATCACTGTCCTCAGCGGCTTGGGGAATCCTACAGTTCCAACAGTACTAAGGTAAAAATAACAAACCAAGAATCATCTCCATATGAATCTTCAACCTGGAATCAGTTTCATTGATCATTTCCCCTGGGTTTAGGGAAGTTTCAGTGGCCCTGCAGAGTGTATTCCAGCCTTCGGAGCTGGAGGCTTACGTGAAGATGTCGAAACGAGAGAAGGAGGAACAATTGATGGAGCTGATGTGCATAGTCGCGGGTATTAGGCTATTCAACAGGGACTGTCAGCGCGGGGGCGAGGGCATCGACGATCGTGAGTATGTTACGCGATCTACGGTGATTCATCGGTGACATGAAATACGTTTCCAGTGCCTGGTATATTGCAAGAGGCTACGAAGAAGAGCCACGATTCTGTCGTTGATGTTCTGGAGCGTCTGATGACGAAGATCTACAGGATCACGGCGGCTTTAGAAAAATCAATTTGGTACTGGGAGGTGTTGCCATTTGGCGTTTTCACTCGGGAAAATGTTTACTGGCTGGTTAAAATTCTGGCAGGTTGTAGGCAGCAGGAGATCTACATCAGGTAGGTCTGAACTTTGCCAGTTCCAACACCTTAATTCGTCTCTGAAATCTACTGTATATTATAAATTAATTTACATTTTATAAACCGTGTGGTGTCCAATAATTAAATTGCAGTTGAATACCTATTGAAAAAAAACTTTTCTTTGAGCAGAAAAGTGCTTAGCAACGTGGAAAGCTGTGACAAGGAGCTGCAAATGCTCCTGGAGCGTCTTCAGGGTCGACTCTTCAAGATCCACGACACCGTGAGGTACAGGACCGCCATCCCCACGGCTCAAGTATACGTAAGCTCGCGCTTTATACTCTTTTCCAGAGTTATTCTTACAGAAGGTACTTGAAATCCTGTCTTCACCCATGCAGCCGCAATTCATCGACCTGGCGGACATCTGGATGGGTTTTCAGGACGAAGTGATCATCCTTAGCAGCGTCAACAGCTTCCTGTGGGAAATGCAGAGCCTATACACCAGGGTAACTAGACCTTTTCTCGGTGACTACAGTGAGTTCAGAAAACTGGGACATTTATATTTTTATGATTGATAAACGTACTAATTAAATTCTGGCAAATTTCAAAAGTGTTTTTTCTACTTCGACTTGAATACTTAACACGATGATATTAACATTGAATGTGCGTTGCAGACAGTGAATGTAATGAACGACACAATAGTGGAGGAGATGCTGGCCAAGGCAACAGTTCTAACGGATGCTGAGCGATTGGAGCAGTCAATGGGCGAATTGATAAGTAATGAAATGCACAGCTTTAGGCCGGTGATAAGCTCGCGTGACTATTAGAAGCCGGCACGTGCTGCATCGGTGATCTCTGTTCGCAGCCGAATGCGGCCAGTGTACCCTTTACTACCCTGATACCACCAAGGACTTCGAGAATATAAATCTGGAGGTGAGCTCCACATTCGTCACAGCAAAATCAATGTTTAGAGAGAGAAAGAGAGATAGTGGTGGGAGTAAAAAGGGGTTGAACCAGTTGTGCACCCCTAGGTTAATTAATTCGCACGGTGTCTCAGTTCCTAGGATTTTGCGCATGGACGTTAGTTTTCGTGGAAGGAGCACTGATCCCGGGAAATCCAAACAATGGGGTGGCCAAGTGGAAAGGAAAATACTATGTGTTCAGCTCGAAGAAGGCCGCTGAAAACTTTGGGGAAGATCCGGACTGGTAGCTTTCTCGTAGATCAAATCGTAGATTAAACTAATCTAAGGTAAATCTCGTCATTTGCAGGTGCATCTACCAGGCTCTCGATTTTGTTCGACGGCATCCCGAGTACATCTACCTGTTTCAGGTACTTGAGGATGTTCAGGCTCTGAAAGCAGAGAAGCTGTGAGTAAAGGTCTTTCTAAAGTCTAACTTTTTGAAGAAACTATGTTCAGTATTTTATGAAATCTAAACGGCGATACTTTTGACCTGTGACAAAATCTATAACAGTCATTCACTGCTTGTCAAATCTGTCGCTCTAGAAAAATTGTAAAGTGTTCTTCAAGAACTATTGAGTATATGTACTAGTCGTAAAAGCATAAACGATTAGGTTGTCGGGTGAAGGAGACCAGTTGAAGCAGCAGCAATCGCAGTCGGTTCAAACGGACCTACACATCCTGCCGTATTGCATTGACAAAGATTATTCGTCGAACGTGTGGGAGCTGAGGAGGAAAGCGTTATGTCTGGTGAGCAACGGTTTTTCTTCGTCAGATAATAGCGATAACTATAGTTTCTCTGCTTTCTTTCAGGCAAGCATAAGCCAATGCGTCACACGTAGCACGCAAACAGATAAGTCGAACTTCCGATACGGCGTGTACGTGCAAGCTGCACCAGCCCGAGACAAAGAGGTGCAGACGAGAAGAGACAACTACATGAACACAAAGAAGCTCCTGACATACATCTTCGGGTTACGTGGCAGACGGGACGACAATCAGCACGTTCTCTCTTTCCTCGATGACGATCTCGAACACCTCTGAACCCTCAGATATATCTGCCTTAATACTATCATTTTAGGATGATGATGATCTCGCCGAGGAATAACTGTACAGAGGACAATGTTAAAAAAAATGAAAGCAATATCTTTTAATGACGATCTCAAATACATTCACGGAATATCAGGGCACAAACCGCACATTTTTTTCCTTGAAAAAACAAACAAACTGCTATCAGAATTTTCATTCCGTGTGTAATACGCGCGTTATTCTTATCACCCATACTCCGCGTAGTAGTTACTCCCTCGATCTATTCGTCGAGTGTTTGAACAATGATTTTATCTCTCTACTTATATTTTTTAGCTTTCTCAAAAGTCGGTTAGGCCAGCAACTTGTAGATTTCGATTCCCAAAAAACGCACGAATTTTTCACGGTGTTTCCTTTTGTTTTTGTTAGAGTTACACGTCGAGGCGTCAGGGTGTGTCTCCTTTTCTTATCTGCGGCCAGGATCAATTCCGTACCTCGCGCCATATGAGCCTATCTTATTTTCTACACTTCAACGTTTCTGCACAATGGCTGCGCATACTGTATGACGTTTCATTTTCAGTTTTTTAATATGCATACATTATCGTACCTTCCACTGAATACATCGCTTTTTACCATTACATCTTAAGAGTTAGGTCAATTTTTTACACCAAGAAACCTATATTACGACAATAATTAGTAATTACACGATAATACAATTAAATTTCGCTTAGTAATAATTTCAGTGTATAATGTAGCTATTATACAGAAGAGGTACAGAATATTGATTTCTCTTTTCGCATCGTGTTGTTGTTTTCTCTTTATTTTTACCGCACGTTTTTCCCCTTTCCAATGTCATTCCCCTCTTTCTCTTTCTCTCTCGTTGATCAACAGAATCACTCGTCCGTTTCTTTTTTTTTTCTTTACTCTTTGTTTACATATCCTTTTTGTCGAAATGTATAATCAATGTTTAAAAACGAAACGAATGAAAATATCGTGTGGTTCATTGGCGGCAGCAGTGCACAAGGGAACAGATAGCTTTTTCTCTGAAGAGGAGAAACGAAAATGCAATAATAGAAGAGTCTCTGGGAAAAAAGGTTAGCTTATCGGAATAGCATGTGAGCTCACCGATCGTTCACAAATGAAATGTCAAGCGATAAAAATTGATAAACGACCGTCTTTAAAATAATTCCGATCATAGTTACTGCTTCGACTTCGCTGCCACGGATCGTCTCACATCGTATTTTCACCCTTGGCGGGAATGGGCGGTTCACGAGAACCGTCAAACAAACGATAAAATATTTAATCCTGAATATAGACTTAAAACCAGCTTACTGACTATCGGCCACACTTCGATGTTTCCTCCACAATTCGAAAATCATCCGACCGTCCATGGTACCGTCTCTTCCCCCCAGCTACTTCTCTCATCCGGCGTTTCTAACCGAATTTCACCCAAATCCTCGAAACTCCGTGGGTCATCATTTTGTATTAAGATTATTCTCGGTCACCTCCAACGATGTTACACGGCGCCGTTAATTTTATTTTGCTTTCTTTTCATGGTTTTTTGTTTTAAATAATGCCCATAACTTAAGATGCTACGCTTGCTAACGTATCGTGAGAGGAAGCGACTAACCATGGACAAACAGAGTGCATCGGAAAACGGTGTAAACATGGCTAAAGTCTTAAGTCGCAAATATGTTTTCTGTGTGTTTGTATGTATATGTACTTTATGTATGTTTCGTGTGAGAAAGATGGAGAGACGCGATTCGCATCTTGGAATATGTTATACAATGTTTTATAACCTGTCGGAGATTGTGGCTCAGGGATGATTTAATCTACAAAGTGATTTTTAAGGTATTTCATCATACCGAAAGTTCTGAAACGTTTTACGCCGATTACAGTCAACAGCTCGTCGTCGCAGATTGCAAACTGCTTATTTTTGGGATCCTGCAAAAACAACGCCAATAATTATCTATCTGATCGTTTTTTCAAGTCGCGAAAAATTTTCCACGTAAAATATCTTCAAAAATTTCTTAAAATTTGGATATGCTGTGGTCTTTAATAGAACAATAGAACAATATGATGACTTCCGTAGGATTTAACATGAAACGACTCGTTTCACTCATACTTACATAAAGGTCTCTTTCCTTGATAATGCTCCAAATCTTCTTGACGACCTCGTGTCGTGCCATCTGCTCTGCGCCAACAACAGCGGCAAGTTCTGGGGACAGTGTAATGGCACGAGTGTATCCACCCTTACCTGTACCGCCGCCACCTTTCTTTCCACCACCACCACCACCTTGGGCTTTCTTATTCTTGCCCCAATCCTCGTCACTGTCGCTGTCACTTCCCTTCTTCTTTCCCTTCTTTCCAGGCTTACCTGCAGAGCAAAAGACAATGAATCGTAAAACCAGGTACAAGAATATATAGATAGCATTGTACATCTTCACAATATCTTGGCATACACACCCTTCTTGGGCGTAGCTTTTGGTTTCTTTGGACTATATTCCTCGTCGCTCGCGTCGTCATCGCTGGCACTCTCTTCGTCATCTGATGATCCCTTCTTGCGCTTGCTCAACGGCTTTTTCGCGGGACTTCTTTTAGCTGGCTTTTTCTCCTCTTCCTCCTCTTCTTCCTCGGAACCATCCTCCTCTTCCTCTCCATCCTCAGACTCTTCGCTGGCAGTCTTCCTCTTCTTCTTTGCTCCTTCATGTTTTTCTTGTAAGCACTCCATGACTAGACTGTCTACTTCCTTCTTCCTGCGTTCGGAGAGTATATTAATTAAAATTGGGTGTAAGTATTGAAGTGTAAATTGAACTCTTTATTATATTTTTCATAGTTGGCTGTGCCCGTGAAAAATATTTTCAGCTCCGCAAATCAGCACCTTGAACATCTTTTTGAACTATGAGAGTAAAAGAACAATTTTCTAAGTGAAAATAAAAATCGTTCTTTTACTCATTTTATTTCTAAGATATTAGAGGTGTTGATTTCTATTAAAGTTTCGATCTAGAATTATTTCTGCTCATGTTTCAATAAAAGTCAACTGTAGAAATATTGGGAAAATACTTTTTATGAACCCAGCTTGAAATGTCGAAAGAGGAACGAGGTGATAGCCATCGGAAGGATTACCACGCAGAGATCCTTCTTTTTCTCTAGGACACAGTAGAACTCACTCTTGAATCATTGAGATTCTAAGAGTGCCTGTTGCATCCACTTAATGTCCATAATTTCCTAGAAAATTATATAATTGCTCAAAGAGACTGTTACCTTTCTGTGAGATCTATGTCCAATTTTCCTTCGATCTGTAGCCTGACTTTTTTAGCAGACATTGTTGTGAGGTCGGCATCTTTAAGGATAGCTGCGAACAGAAGATTGATGTCGCATGTAAATAAAGTCATGACAGCTCGACACGTCATTACACAACAAAATTTTCTAGATACGAACATTCTTTTCGAACATTATGCTTATGCAGTCTTGCACTGCGTATCTAAAAAATTCTAGGTTCATTCCAAGGTTCATTTCAGATATATATTCCTGGCGACTTAATTAACGATAATCAAACCACAGACGAACGATTAAAGTCAAAGAACGATTTAAAAAAAAACTGAAAAAACAGGAAATTGCGGTGCAGCTGTACGGGGGAAAAATCTAGGGTAATATGGTTTCCCGCGTCAAGCGGCTAGTAAATACTGAACACAAATGGCTGCCGTCGTTCGGAGCCGGTTACCGATTACCCGGAATATCGCACGGAATCGGATTTCTGAAAGTAAGCTTCCCGAAGACAATGCTCCGCATCGATTTCGCTCGGGAAATTGCCTGCTTTGCATTGGCCGATCGATTCGGTGGCATCGGATAGTCGAAACTCGAAAAATTGGAAAAACTCCGATACGCGGTATAGGGAATGACTCGACCTGGATCGTAGCAATTCATTTAAATACTGCGAAGAAAACCGCACGGGAGATAATGAAATAAATGGTGGAGACTCGGTGGAACGTTCGACGATAAAATCGCGTCGACGATGAGCATGCATAACGGCGGGAAAATCCTCGTGCCAACGAAACATTCTGAGAGAACAACGTTCACCGCGGTCGCGAGTATCGTGTACGCGTAAAACCATCGGGACGCAGCTATATTCGTCTTGGGGAAACGGAGGAACTAAGAATCGTATCCGCGGAAATATCGTGGAAAATGGAGCTACGGTTCCGTGTTCGTAGATCGGTGTCGCGAATACGTTCGAACAGAAGTGAAAATGAATCAGAGATACGAAGCATGCGATGGCTTCTGGCGCGCGCCACCACAAGCCAGCCGCGTCATGCAACGTACACTATGGTCGAGGAGACGTAGTAAAATCGTTCGGTTCAAGGAAAACCGAGGGAAAACCGAAAAATTTCGTAGGCGCGGAAAAATTTTCTTAAAAATCCGAGGACGGGTTACACGGAGCCGTTTTGCGATACATCGGCCCGATAATGCTGCTCGTACGTGGATAAACGAGTATCGTATCACGGTTGTAATGGCCGGCGTGGGGCACGCCACTTCGTCGCATACGTGCGCGCTAAAGTCTAGCTATCGCAAGAGCAAAGAGCCTAATTTCCTACGTATTCCTAGTCGCGAATCCACGGATAAATCGCGGCACATTTAATTAGAACCCCGGTTTTCTAATAATCGAGCACCGTAGACAAGTAAATCGAAGGATTTTCCGACTTACCGGTGATCTCCTTGCGAAGTTCTTCGTTAGAAATGTCAGCCATGGCGATACTTCTTGCTGTGCGTACTGCTGCTAACTGAACCTACGCCGGCTGCGGACTCCTGTGTAGCGTCCGTTGGTACAGTCACCGATGAAAGCGAGTCGATACGCCGCGCGTACTAGAATACTTGAAAACCGATACCTCGTAAACGGTCCTACGAAAACGAATACTATATACACCGAATCGTGTTAGTTTTTTACAAGCTACAAGTTTCTCATGACGCCCCACCCGTAATTTTGCGATCGAACGATCGTATTACGACGTTCCGCCAATACGTACGGCGGATCGTTTTGGTTACGAGTGTACCGCAAGCGACCGCTCGTGGCTGCCGGTGGCGTCTACGGTACAGTCGGCTCATTCACCTAGTCTCGTTTCTTCCAGAAAATACATTTTCGATAAACCATAACGCCGTTGCACGACGTTTAACCGGGATATAATATACACTAAATCGGGTCAGTTTTTTTTTCTCTACAAGTTTCTCATGACGCCCCATGCGTAATATTGCGATTTAACGGATCGAGCGAGAATTAATCGGGATCCTTCCGACGATTTTATCGCGGCTGACTGTACAAAGCGACCACTCCGGGATTCGCAGCGTCGGGCATATAGTCTCATCATATGACAATCAGTATACATTTTACAGATATGCCAAAAAAAAAGTATCGGTTTATTAATTTCAGATGACGATCCCGGGTTTTCATCGATCTCGCGCGATCATCGAATCCCATTGTTTTCGGCGATCAAAGTCTTTTTTTTCTGCTCCACTTTTTTTCTGTATCATCTACATCATCAACTTCATTATCTTTGCCTATCACAATTGCACCGTTCTGTTTACGGGACCTCGTATCACGTACGTCATGGAATAGAACGGCTCATGATTTTGTAGCTGGCGAAATGTACTCGCAGTGTACGAGTAGCAAACATGCCGTTATCATATCTAAAAATTGATACATTCATATATAATTGTATCCAATCAGTGCGATATTTTAATAGGCTGCAACTGTCGAAGCGGCCACTCGGTTTCTTCCTCACTTCGGTGGTACAGTAACGTCCAACACGTTCAGAAGGATACCTGCGAGAAATGATGTTTGAAAATTCATAACTTTTCAACCGTACGTCCTAGACGGTTACTGTATTCACAAAATCGTGTTAGTTTCTCGCGAGGAAAATGTTTCTCAGGAAGCGCCTTTCATGATTTTATCATCTAACGTGTCCAGCAGAACCACTCGGCCTAGCTGACGTAAATACTTTTGGCGCTAGCTGTAGCCAATCTGGCAGGTTCGTTACAAGACGAATTTCTCCTTAAAATTCCATATAAGTTTATTACGCGGAGCCCACTAAAATATTTAAACAAATTTTTCGAGCCGATCCATGCATTTACATTCTTTTATTTCGATCTGGGAAGCATATTTACTGATGACACGTCGGAACATAATGCCGCCACGGGTGTTTGAACGCTTCAAAATGGCGATACCATTCTTTGTGGATTCATGCCAAATCAACGACACGTTCCACGCGATTATGCTCGCTATCGTACACTGATAAACCGCTTATCATCCAGGCTATGTACCGCTGTAATTTCATTTACATATTCCGTCGAATTAAATGCAAATACTGTTAGCAAATTAATATTATTGTTAACTTTCGCGGAACAGATATCGTTTTCCCTCTAAATTTCAGTCGCTTCCGGTGCATTGACATGAACAATTCTTTAACCGTCAAATTATTTATCATTCCGCTGCTGAGACTCGTCAAATATTACAAAACGAATTAAGGGAATTTCGTTTAACGGTTTATCAATTACTTTGTTGTTTACTTGTAACGTGCAGAAGGGAGGTTACACTTGTCCAGTTATCTTGGAAATATTGATATTTCTGGACTACAATTGGATTTGTTCTGCCATCTGGGGACGCTGTATGCAATTCTTTTGTATTATGAGGCGCACATTGAATATCTTTCGATGATAATGCGCATGCAATTGTTGGTAAAGATGCACTAAAATAGAAATTTAGCGACATTTCATGTAGCGGTAAATTCCTCAAACTGGTAGGCAAACGTTACCGAAGCAGCAGCAAGGGATCTGGTAAACAACAAAGCTAAAACCGAGATCAACCGAGATATAGAAGTAGATGTGTGACGAATTCATAATTTCAGTTTTGACGTTACTACCTAAATTGTAGATGCTAAAGGTTTTGAAACAATTAGTTTTTCGCGAAATTAGTGATGGGCACGAACGATTAAAACTATCGACTAAGTCGATAGTAGCCGACTACTATTTTCTATCGACTAATTTGGTTGAATTTTAACGGGCGGAAGTTTTGAATAGATTTTATAAGATTTACTATCAAGTACGTTCACTCATTAACTATATTGAATAATTCGTTCAATAAGCATGTGTATGTGGCATAAATAACAATTATTATTCTAGAAATATTATGCAATTATTAAATAAAAAGGATAAATAATAATTTGTGAGAGATAAGATCAGATGAGACGTGCAACGTAGGCATAGACTATAGCCTACAATCTAGACGTAACCACTAAAACAAAATTTCAATCAACTAAAAACTATCGATTAAATATTCGATAGTATGTAGCAACTAGATAGTAATTAGTCGATAGTTGAATTTATTCGTTGGTTCCCATCACTACGCGAAAAAATATATTTATTTCATAGAAACGGTAAGTAGGCTTAACGCACACCTGTGAACGATACTTTAAAGCAGTCTCTTCTCTGCGCATGCGCGAGTCTTGCTGTGTCGTTTCCGCTCGCGTCCTTCTTCCTTTGCGACCAGGTAAGGCGTGCGAGCTGCCTGGTTAGTGTGTGACTGATGCGTGAATAGTTTTAAAAAGAACGTGAAATGGTAAGAAGCATTGCATTTCATTTAATTTTAATGTTGCTTTATCCATTGCTATAATTTTCGCGTGAAAAAAGAACACGGCTCCACGGAATTTTTCTATAAACGTAGAACCGGAGTATCTGCCGCATTGTTGACCACGTGTGATAATTCATCGCGCAATAATAAATCATATAAACTGCTCCAGCTCTGTACTAATGCATATTCTACAGTTACTTATAAGTTCCTATATTTTCTGTACCTCGTTACTCGTTAAAATTTTCTTATTTGATGCTCAATCGGAGATTTGTTGATACTCTATTCGATGGTTTCGGTTCTTCCGTCCGCCATGTGCCGTGTCACTGACTTCTTCCGTGTCCAATCACAACAATATTTGTCCTATAGTATTTTAATATTGCACTGTTCTTATGGACGCGTGTAATTTGTGTTTAATTATTGTATCATCTTTTTACAGTCGTTATCAACGGCGCGACCGCTTGTTACGGTCTATACCGATAAAAATGAGGCCTCGGGAGATACAATTTCTCTGCCGGCCGTGTTCAAAGCACCGATTCGACCAGATATCGTGAACTTCGTTCACCAGCAAGTCTCAAAGAACAGCAGACAACCGTATTGCGTGTCCAAGGAAGCTGGTGAGTGATCCGTTAACAAATTCGAACAAACTTTCGTATGAAAATACAAGACGAGATCAGTACAAACTGCTCATCAGTACCTAGTTCTTCTTGGCTTATTTCTTTTTAACAAAACTAATAGGACCATTATTAAATATAGGTTTCTTTTACCAGGTCACCAGACTTCTGCCGAGTCATGGGGTACAGGACGTGCCGTAGCACGTATCCCCCGTGTCCGTGGAGGTGGTACTCACCGCTCCGGTCAGGGTGCCTTTGGTAACATGTGTAGAGGTGGTCGTATGTTCGCCCCAACGAAACCCTGGAGACGTTGGCACCGTAAAATCAATGTTAACCAGAAGAGATACGCTCTGGTTTCCGCCATTGCTGCGTCTGGTGTACCAGCTCTGGTACAATCCAAGGGTAAGTCCGAAATTATAGCATCTAGTTTAATCGATTAATTTTACTTCCATGATGATTTGCTGGTCCGTGTTGCTGATTGTACACTGATTATTCATAGCATTTTCCTGAAAATTCAAGCAAAATATTCCGACCACGTTCTCTTGAACTAGAACAGCAGTTTTATGCTACTATTTGTTCACAGGTCACATGATCCAAGAAGTCCCCGAGTTTCCCCTGGTAGTTTCTGACAAAATCCAAGAGTATAACAAGACCAAGCAGGCCGTTATTTTCTTGAGACGCATGAAGGCGTGGAATGACATCCAAAAGGTGGGTATCGATTCATAGTTTTGATGTGTATGCACTGTAGAAATGTCCGCATCTTTGTTAAGACACGTTTAACTCAGATGCTCCATCAGGTGCTAGAGAAACATGGTTGTCAGGCGTTCTTGACTAGCTAGTTTAGTCGCTAGAATGGGGTATCGATGGCCAAACAAAAATACAATGAATTTTCTACGTGAATGTAGAAGACATTAATTGGTATTTTATTTATAGGTATACAAATCGCAACGTTTCCGCGCTGGTAAGGGTAAGATGCGTAACCGCAGACGCATCCAACGTCGTGGACCTTTGATCGTCTACGGTGAAGACAAGGTACGAATCAAATATAGAAAAAAGTATTTCAGTCTATGATTCACTTTACTAAATAACCTGTTTGTTATTAGGGTATTCGCAAAGCGTTCCGCAACATTCCTGGCGTAGACCTCATGAACATCAATAAGGTCAATCTTCTGAAACTAGCACCCGGTGGTCATGTTGGACGCTTCGTAATCTGGACGAAGTCCGCTTTCGACAAGCTGGATGCTCTTTACGGAACCTGGCGCAAGGAATCGAAACTGAAAGCTGATTACAACCTGCCGTTCCCCAAGATGGCGAACACAGATCTCTCGAGACTCCTCAAATCCGAAGAAATTCGTAAAGTCCTGAGAGCACCAAGGCACGTACCATACTCTTTCATACTTTGACCAATTCATCTCTTATTTAGAGCTTGTAATAACTGTAATTTCAAACAGATATATCCATGATGAGATTATTTGGTCCGTGTTACTGACTGACAGTGATCATTTCTTCCAATACTGATTATCTTCGATATTTTACTATAGCTAACAGCATACGCATACCACACGAGAAATAACGTTGTATAATTTTGAATTACAGGAAGAGGGTGGTGCGCAGCGTGAAGAAATTGAACCCACTATCCAACACTCGTGCAATGTTGCGTCTGAATCCGTACGCCGCTGTGTTGAAACGTGCTGCGATTCTGCAAGCGAAGAAACGTCAACAGGAGAGGGATGTTATCCTGGCTGAGAAGCGTGGCGTAAGTATCATCCACAACTGTCTCCTGTCCGTGCCTCACAAGACGTATCTCGAGTTGAGTGTTTTTTCCACGGGACTTCTTACGAGGCACGAAGACTACGTCCCGTGCAAGATCATGTTAACATGAAAATTTTCTACATGCAGATGAAGCTCCCGAAGAACCACCCCGCCATGATGTCGAAGCTTCTGCAGGTGAGGCGTAGGAAACAGCTCGTGGCCGTGAAGCCGGCGAAGAAGCCTAAGACCGCGAAGAAGCCAGCCGCAGCAAGACCCGCGCCAGTGGCTAAGCCAGCGAAAGTTCCGAAGAGCGCTCCAAAGGCGGCTGCGAAGCCCGCAGAGCCCAAGAAATGAACAGTTTTTATCAACAACTAGTTGTTGACCCACGAGCTTTATTTGTTCTGAATAAAAGATGGGAAGACAACTGTAGGACCGTGTGGCCTTGTAATTGATCTCCACCACCTGCCACGGGGACTCATACGAACGCACATCATCATCACACATCTATCTTTTCCTAAGCGGAGCGCGCACGAAGATCTTGTCGTTGAGCACTTCCACCGACACTTTCTTCGCGTGCGCCTCCGGCGGCATTTGAAAGTTCAGATTCCGGACGCGCGACCAGTCCTGCGAACTGTGCAATTTTATGTTCAACGTGCTCTCGGTGGCCAGGGTAACAGCACCCACCTTCAGACCCTCTACCTTCATCTCCGTCTGTAACCAGAGAACACCAGAGAATCCTTATACATTCGAGAACCCCCGAATATTCTCGAGAATACCGAAATTTTCGAGAACTCGATTCGACACGTCATTTTCGGGTTCTCGCGCTCCTCTAGGGAACAACCGTCGTATTCAATCACAACGGTAACGAAAAATAATCACAAGCCGAACGTACAGCGTAGCACTCTTTATTGTCAATGATGTAAAAGTTTGGAGCTTTGTGGAACTGCAGGCCTGTCTTAACTCCGTCCGACACCATGTCGAAATTGATGTAGTCGTTCTGCTTCAGGGTGGTCGCGTTCTCGAGACAGTGCGGCGGTAAATTGTCCATAACAACCGATTCGAATTTACATAAGTATATAATCTGTTAGTGATAAACCATGTCGAATGTTAAGGCCTGTGGAATTGACAGCGAGCGAGCATCAGTTGTTCTGTCGTCTCGATCACAGACAGCTTCACGCGAAATCGCTAGTCCTCAGCTCTTCACGATCAGCTTTCTCCTAATTTTACTTGGTTTTAGCGAAGGCGCTGTGAGAACCAGCATCCTGTGCTTATTGTCCATGACAGCACGGACCTTCTCGCCGTCTATGTCGTCCGGGATCAGCAGGTTCTCACAGTGTTTCATGGTCCGTTTAACTAGATCACCGAGGACGGATTTCTCGCTGATCTTGGGTAGTTGGCTAGCCAGCTGGTTGTTCAGCGGCTTGCACGCGTTTACGCGAAGGTTGCTGCCCTTCACTGTGATCTTGATAGAGGACATGTCTACCTCTGGTGCTAATAACATCCTCGCCTATGAGGAAAGAGACTGTATCAACGTTACCAGTCATTTAACCCAAGCGAGTCAATTAATCCTTCGCACTCGAAGCTATTTTTGGTCTCTAGATTTCGGACGTTTCATCTTCTACAAAATATTTTTGTTAATCGTGCATTTACTCGTATCACACGTAGAGGTTTAGCAGGCTACGAATTGTTTCGAATTATAATAGTTTTTTAAGAATGTCTGATAGAAGATATTCAAGTGCAAAGGGTTAATTGACGACTAATAATTTCACGATTTGTCGAAAAACCTCGTAGACACTGTCAGGTCTAACTCCTATGGAGACGATCTGCATAGCGTATCCCGTCTCCGGGGCCTTCGCAGGCATTTTCGCGGACTCCGGTCGCGCGTTCACCAACACCGGTCCCGATTTCTTCAAGAACTTCAGCGAGGTTGAGCACTTCGGACAGTGGCCAGTGTCCAGAACCACGTCCCCTTCGCACTTTACACACTGACTAGTCTTTGCATCCATTTTACAGAGCCGGCGACGAACGATGTCATTGCACTGGAGTCATCAAGGATTGCTAAAGGGATCCTTGACTTGAGACAGACGCTCGCGACACATGGTTTTCAGGGAATTTTACAAGCCTGGAGGAGGAACGGGTGGTCACTTGTCAATTTGGATTTCGTACGGCGACAGTAGAATGTCGAAACAGAGGAATACCAGCAATGTTCAAGCGGTAAAGATGCGAACACATTAGTAAGTAAATTGTGACATTTTCATACAAGAGCAACTTGCAGAAATAGTATACACTTGTTTGCAAATATTGTAAATACATTGTTTAACTCTTTGGCAATGACTCTCGTAAGCGAGTTGCCAGTGTGTTCGCAACTTTAGGTCTTGTAACTTGAATTATGTTTACGCAAGAGTTATCTGGTATAAAAGGGTGATGCATCATGTGGTGTAGATTATTTTTGTACAGGCTCGATAGTGGGAGAGATTTTAAAGGCAAATCAATTTTTTCTCGTGGAATCTCGTGTATCTTTTCTTTATTGTATGATATATTGCCTTTAAAATCTTCCTCACCACTCGATCTACAAAAAATAGTTTGCACTACGTTATACGAACTTCTATATCATAGAATTTTAGCTAACACATATTTTTACAGGACTATTGATTACATATATACGAAAAATAATATTGGTCATTTTTACTTCAAAGTATAAATATTGAAGACGGTTTCGGCATTGTCCGAGGTTTTTGTTTGAAAAGAAAATCAATTATTTTACAGCGGACCGCGGCTACGTTAATTACCATTCTCGCGGTTAATTGCGTCTCGATTGGTAACGTATCGAACGAACAGGAGAGGAGACAGAAGAGGGACGGGAACCGGTTAGTTTGTTTAACATTCGTGTCTGCATTGTTTGAAACGCCTGCGCGAATTTCCTTGGGAATGGACGCGTTGGGGTAGGGGTAGCGCGGGATTCAGGGTCGAAATTGCACGGTGGTTGAAAAGCATCGGACACCAGTCGAGGACAGGCGGTCTCGCGTTTAAGTGGTCCATCAATTCCATGTCGCCTTTGGTCCTGTTCTTTCATTACGGAGTTTTGGCCATCACTTTCGGTTGCGGTGAGTCTTCATCCCTCGCGTCTCCCACCCCTTCTTGTTTTCCGTCCAACCATTCATTCGTATTTCAACATTCTATCTTGCCTGCTCGTTTCATTGCAGTTAGCACACTTTGGCGGCTTTTTCGCTATTTTGCCTTTTCGTTTCAAATATCATTTTGTCGCTAAAACTGGTACACAGTTATGCATTTAAAGCAAATTTTTATAATGGAACAAGCTAAAAATCTTCTCCCAAGATGATTCAGTCAAAAATGTTTGTGAATTTATTTACTATCATTTCTTTGGTTAGTGTGCTTTATATACTCATGTAAATAAGGAAGTGTAAGTTAATAATCACAGTGAGCTAACATTAAGTATCGAATTTAGAAAAGAAGTTGAAAATCACAGTGTGCTAATCTTGTAAATTGCTACACATTGATTTGTCGCAGGAATGTTTTGCCATTTGTTTATCAGTGTACTCCTGGATCTGTCCACGAACTGCTCTAATGTCTCGATTAAATGAATCCGTAACAAGTAGTTCGATTTACATTGTAGATGCAGAGAATGTAAAGAAAGTCGCAGTGCAATAGTTAATTTGGTTGAACGAGATAAGAGTCGTTAGGCGAGAGGTTTCAATTTGCGATCGGTTACGAGATTCGATGCATATCCAAGATCGAATTAGCGATCGTCGAGGTAAATGTTGATTAAGGACGCCGGCCTAGCGACGATTAAGGCCAATTTCTTCTGTCTATTCGATAACTGAATTTCTCGCGGCAGGATTTCCGCAGCCAGTCACTTCGTGAGCGACGAATTGAGTTTCTCCGCCTTCGAAAATTTTCCCGCCTGCGAACGGACACCGGGTGGGTAAACCCTCGGATTAGACCTTCGATCCCCGGCCCTCGTGATAATCTTTTACATCTTCGACGAATTCCAGTCGCTCATGAATATTTTCCACCGAGCAATACCTTTTAATCTCTGCTTTATGAAGCATAATTCCTTGTCGCTAATTCGCGAGTATCCAGCCACACGGAAAGGGTAAAGCCGCCTGTACAATGCAAATATCGGCGTGTACACTCGCACAACGATGTGCCACGCTTCTGGAACAGGGAGATTAGTTTTATCGAAAGTTTTGCAAAAGTGCGGGCTCGGAGTTTAATTATACAAATGTAGAGAACTTTCTCGAGACCGTTTTGTAATCGTCTTGCGAGCGGAAGATTGATGTTGCTTCGGTAAGTATTCAAAAGGATTACGTTCTTTACGTACCTTTATATTGCGAATTTTTATAGGATTGGAAGCTTCGAATCAAATGAGGCTATTGAGGCTTATTATTCAATAATATTATAGGGTTATCAAGACTGTCTGTGATGGTCCTGTGAGAGATAATTATTGGAAACGTTGGTACAAACGTCATACAAGTCCACTTTTTGTAAAATTGTAGCTGTTGAAGTTCTACATATTTTTATTCGTGCTAGACTGCTAAGGATATTGTTATATTCCTTTGAAAAAATTGCGAAGATACTGGATATGTTGGTCAGTTCTCGAGTGGTCGATAAGGGTCACAGAAGTTTGTTATCGAACGTTTACCTTGGCCTTTGGTGTAAACGTTTGCAGACGTCGCGGCGAGGGCGAGAGACCGTCTCCCTCGCCTTCGACGCTAATTCGCTACTGGTACATCGTCAGGATTTGCATACTCGCTCTCAGAAATTCCCGAACTCTCCGTTCCGGGGAGTGCGTCGAGCCCGGCAGATCGATTTGTTTGTTTACGCCGCTACGGCAAAATTATCGGTTAAACGGGGAATTACCGATTGCCGGAAGATCCCCGAGTTTCGAACCCGGGTTAGTTCGAAACTTCGGAGAAAGTTAAGCATCCTTAGCTCCTCGTCTCCATTAGGCGGATTATGCTGTCTCCAGGGACCGCTTCGATTTTAGGCGATTGCGAACTTTCAAGGCCGACAAAAGTTCCGGACATCAAACAAAAGTAAGAAGCATCCACGCAAAACTGTAAAGTCTACGACCGTTTCTGGGTTTATTAAGAAATTTATAGGCTTCATAGAAGAAATATAGGGCCTTTACCAATAAAATTTGAAAACACTTTGGAAATTGTGACATTTGGAAAGACATTAATGGGGCTTAGGAAATTTCTAGGTTTCACAGAAAAATTATGGGGCTTATAAAAAAATCTTGGGATTTGCAGAATAATTGTAGGGGTGTAATAAAGAATTTTAACGCCGAAAGCAGTCCCAGTGAGGTGAGTAAAGATACCCCACCTTATCCAGCGGCCATTATCCAAATTTTGATCTAATTCTTCCCATTTTTCAGACCGTTCTCCTTTGCCTCAGAAGACAAGACTCGCGCTAAGGATCTTTCCACCTGGAATCTTTCTCTCCTTTGTCTTCCAATTTGCCTCATCAACTCCTCATCTAAAACGCATTTCCTCCGGTGAGAGACGAACCGCGGTAGTCGAAACGTGGAAGAAACAAGCCGCGATAAAGCTCGCGGACAAAAACGGGTTCCGTTCGCGCGGATCAAACGCGGAAGTTCCGCTAAAAGCAACGGGAAAAGAAATATCATTGGGAACACGGGAGACGCCATTAGGATCTTCGGGATTCTCGTCTCCGCTACAAATCCGACAGATATTTCGATTCAACGCGGGGAACATGGCAGCTCTCTCTATTCCGCGGTTGGATAGCTTCCCCGAGAGCTTTCGAGGATGAAAGAGAGCCTGATCGCGCGTTTATGCGACAGCCGCCTCCGAGCCCCGCAAGAATGAAGAGCGTTGTGCATTTCGGCCGCGTATCGTTCCATCGATCGCATCGATGACCGATTCACAGGTCCCTGGCGTTGCATTCCGAATCCAACCGCGGGCTCAGGGACACTCCAGAGCTGAGCTCGTTGTGAAACTCGAGCCACTAGTGGCCCCGACTCTGTCGGGCCATCTTCCTTTGGCCCTCGGACTTTTTCTACGACGTGTTTCGAAACTTTCGAAAAAGTACGCGCAGTCTCTTCTCAATTTCTGGAGGATCATCCAATTATTCTTCGTAAAACCGTCGTGTTTGTATAAAACGACCGCGATTGTTTGCCAAAGAGATTGCTTTAACGAGCTCTAGCTTCAATTTTAATTAATTTTAATCTGAATTCCTGGTTAACGAATATGTGCCCATAATTTATTTCATGTCACATTATTTTCAATTAAATTAATTCGATGTAATTTTTATGATATTTTCGACAATACTAGTATACGCACATATTACGACGCAATTAGATATCAATGATAAATTAATGTCAATTTCTAGAATCCATTTGCGCGTGGTATTATTAGAAATAATAGCAATAAGTTACAGTGTCAAACATTTTATTTGGGCAACGTTCGTGTCTAGGCTACACGGGCTATCGTTTCCGTGAGAGATTCATTATAAAATCAAAATTCCGACGATGTTCATCGGCGACGTCAATTAGCGTACCCTTGTTACACCCGTGGCAGATAGTAAAGTTCTCGACAATAAGTGTCGGTGTAACAATCGTCCGGAAACGTGACGGTAAACCAGCGAGATAAGCTAACTGGATTTCCCGTGGAAAACTTCGCCAGCAACTATTCTGCGAGAATAAATACCTAATTTCGTGTAGGTCGCATTCAAACGCAAAAATTCGAGTAAAGTGCGGTGCCTGTCGATTTCGAACAAAGTTTACCAAGTAAGAACATTATTCATTTCGTTGATTGCCAAGCCACCATTCTGAAGAGTTCTACAACATCAAATTCATTTAGCTAAACTCAAACTGCTGAGTTAAAATTTATTGTACCGATTACTCCATTGTTGCTCTCTTCATATTAGAAGACGAATTATATCACTGTTAAACATTAGTGAAAAACATCCTTTTTTTTCTTCATATACAATCTTTTTGGCAAGGTGTTGGATGTTTCGATTTAATCACTGTCTGCGGGAGCGTCTGTACAATTTCAAATTGTGAAGTGAAATGTGTCATTTGATAGCGGTGCGTTCAGTATTAAAGGAGGACACGTGTCGAGCAGTTTTATTTTCTCCGGTGGACTGCCATCTCGAGTGAAATCGGACGCGAGGGAAGCGCGATTTGGCTGCTCGAGTAAAGACCAGGGAATTTTTGGTGGCGTAAAAAGCTCGCGGTCCGATTGGCCCGAATGCGGAACAGTCCGGTGGAAAACCCCGTTACCACCGAATGGGATATCCGACGAGAAGACCGGTTTTTCCACGGCTGTTTCTCGAGAACAGCTCAATTCCGGCCATCGATCGAGTGTTTTCGAGCGATAAAAGTGGCCATTTTCTCTCTCTCCTCGCTTGAAACGAACGATCTCCGCGGTGGAAAGCGGATTTCCACGGGTGTAGAGCACGCGAGAAACGATTTTCTTGCCGCGGTGTGGTGTTTGGCTCTCGTCGCCTTTCTGGCCACGTGAAAAATCCATTACAACTGTTTTCTGGTAACGTTCTCGTTTGTTCCGAATACTTTTCAATTCCAACTATCTGCCACGGTTTTTTTCTAGGACACCGGAAAAAGCTGTAAGGTTGACCAGGACATCGAAACGCCTCCACCTATACACCGACACGACTACATCGCTATACCGCGACGCTGACGTAGATTTAACGATCGGAATTAACAGGGTTTGGGGGTGAGATCTCCCTGGAACCGCGGCAATCGCGCGACCACCTTCGTTTCGGAGCCAGAATCCCTCGAAACATTCGATGGATGGCTATTTAGAAGACCTATCGCGCGTTAGATCCTCCTCTTCTTCAGGAAATTACAGTGTTTACTGGCTGGCGGACCTCGCAGATTGGTTGCGCCGCTTTACTTTCTTCAAGGATCGTTTGCGATACTTTTCTGGCCTTTTAGAATCTGCTTTCCGGTATAAAGTAGCACTTCGAGTTTTTGTTGAAGGTACATGAACTGGATAATGATCACGGTTCATTAGAGCAACAATCTAGAATCTGGAGGGTCGCTTTTGAATCTTCTCAGGGCCTCTTCTATTCAAATAATGCCCTCATCAATTTCTAAGGATTGATGCTTATTAATTTCCCGAGGAGAACCCATTTATAAATATGGTAAAAAGCTTGAGAAAGTGAAAACGTGCTTCACACCTCGGTAATTTGATGCAATCCGCTTAAATTGGTCTAGAAAAATCAATGGATCCTCAAAGATTGATGCTTACTAATTTCCTCCTGAAAGTAGCCATTTATAAAATATGTTAAAAAATAGCTACTTCACGTAATACGATGCAAATGTGTTTCTGTCTAGGAGAAGCATCGGCTCCTCCAAAAATCGATGCTTATTATTTTCGCCTGGAGGTCCCCATCCAGAAAAATGGTAAAAGGGACCAGCTATCGGAAGACAAAGATCTTCCGCTCCGGAAGTAGTCCATCTAGATCGGTCGTGATAGTTTCACGATGGAGTTTTGCGGGTAGCTTTCGTTCTCCAAGATCAAAGATCCTTGATTTCCTAGCAGCCCTCGTTTCATTAACGGAAGAGACGATTGTGGTCATTCTCGGCATTGTCTTCCAATGTCCTGGCATCGGGAGATCCTTTATCTAACAGCGATTTGAAGGCTGGAGTGAAAAGATCGTGCTCTAAGGGAAAGATTAGCTTTCGTATGTCCGCGGGGTGGCTTCGGTTCGCGTTACCGCGGCACAATAGCCGCGGATGCTTGAACGTTGCGAATCCGGGATGGTGTAGTGGATACTCTTGATGTAACGAACGGAATTAGATCCGTGATTTCGGTGGGGGGGACTCCATTGTGTCGCGTGTAATCCGATCCAACGATGTGTTTGAGCTTGCGATCGATTTGATTATCCCGAATCAGCTCTTGGCTTGGTCCTCTCCTTCGGGAAGTGTGTCAAATTATTCCGCCAATCGGTGTATCACACTTGTAAACACCGCGAACAGGTTTGTTAATACTATTGAGGGATTGGCTTTTGCGGTGCAGGGCTCGGCGATGAACACGAGTACAGACTGACGAAACACCTCCTCGATGGATACGACGCCGGTGTACGACCAGCCAAGAACTCTTCGCAGCCCCTAGCAGTGGTCTTCGGGCTCTCCCTTCATCACATAATCGATGTCGTGAGTATCCGATTTCAACATGAATTTTATCATTTTTTAACGTGCCTCATTTATTTTGTCCCTTACAAGGAGAGTGCAAGGACGTTGTCACACCGATTTAGTTGAGACTCTGTATACTTATAGATCTCGATCTCCCATTTACGAATATATACCATTATATACGCTAACACTCAATAGTTTTTGAGATATTCATAAACAAAGTTCTTACATTACTGCTTAAATCTGTTATAGTAGAGGAGGTGTACAACGAATAAGGCTTGGTGAAAATTTTTTTTTCATATTTATTTATATTATTTATTCGCTGTGTAACATTGACTTGTCTATATGAGATTGCACATTTATTACAAGTTGAAGAACAAAAGGATTAATAAATTATAAATAAATTCGCTGTATAACATTAACTTTTTCTAACCATTAAAGAAATCCTAAAGCAGCTTACACCACTTTAAGAACATATTCAACGTTATTTGACGAACCTTCACTGGTTGATATAAAGGTTAGACTGTGTTTAATGCGTGCTATGGATTTTTCGGTTCAAATTAATCGCCATATATCGATCATCCAATGATAGATCTTTATGTTCTTTGATTGGTTCCTTTTTCAAACTACGACGTTTGTCGTCTCCTACATACTAACATTGGTTGTCATTTCACTATCTATCTTGCCGACACTTAGTCAACACGTTCTTTTTTAACGACCAAAAATATCATGCTTTTACACTAAGCAAGTAAGTTTTGTTATTATATAAAAAAATAGTTAGTTTTTTCTTGTTTATCAATTAACTCTTTAACATGGAAAATATAATTCACTTTCTCTTACAGACGCAATTTATATTTTCTGGAAAATGGTCCCAAGACGGACCGAAACGTCGAAATAAAAGTAATATAAATTTGTAACACAGCTTAGTTAGTAACTTAGGATCGAACCTGTGCGCCGTAATTCATTTAAAATTTATTCAAAATTGGCGATCGTGAATAAACAAAAGAGTTATTAACCTGTTCGTAAGATATTGCACATTGATTTATATACAAGTTAAAGAACAAACTTATTAATAAATTATAAATAAATTAGCCGAAATTAATTCGTTATATACCTCTAAAATAAATATTCGTTGTATATCTCCTCTACAATAGCAAATTTAAGCAGTAATGTAAGAGCTTTGTTTATGAATATCTCAAAAACTATTAAGTGTTAGCGTCAATAATGGTATATATTCGTAAATGGGAGATCGAGATCTATAAGTATATAGAGTCTCAACTAAATCGGTGTGACAACGTCCTTGCACTCTCTTTGTTAGCTCCGACACGTTCCTCGGCCATTATCTATTTGTACCGTAATATGTTTCATTCACGTCTCACGAAGTTAATTTTTTCTAGAACAAGAGCCTGCAAATGTAATGCAATTAGCTGAATGAACGTGTAGATTGAAACCAGGCGAACTATTAGCCCCAACTTTTTTCCGCTGCAATTTCTCAGGGAAGGGAGGTGGCGACAGGGACGGCTTTATGGAAATTTGTTAAATTGCGGTAAATTGGTCAGGTCAGCGTCGTCGAACCGTTTCGTTTGATTCCGCGTCGATAGAAAATCCCGACGTTCAAATTTCCGAATTCCCCGCGGAATTTCGACGTGCTCCTTCCTTCTATCTCTCTTTCTCGGCGCGGCGGCGGTGTGTTCGTCGCATCAAAAATTCGTTCGTACTCGAACGGTCTCGATAATGAGCTTCCCGCTCGCGGTAAATCGATGTTCTCTTCTCGAGTAGAAGAAACTTGAGCCTTTGAACCCCGAGACGCGGAGGAAAGCGACGGTGTCTCTTTGAGGGTGGAAAAATACATTTCGCCGTATCGCGGTGAAATAATCTCGAAATCGAAAGAGCGCGAATAAAAGCGACAATCTTCGAATGGCTTTGGACGAACAATTTTCCTCTCGCTTGACAAATAAGATGGAAGGAGACAGAAGGAATATTTCAATCGAGTCTACTTGAACCCGCATTAACGTCTGTTTGGCCAGAAGTTTTTCTCGGAGTTCTGGACGATTCGGAGACTTTGAAAATATATTTCAATCAAGCCTACTCGGGCCGGCATTAACATCCAATTCACCGGAAGTATCAAATTCCACCGTAACAAAGTGAAATAATCACAGAATCGAACGAATACGAGAGAAGCAATCCTCTGGGAAAAAGAACAGCTTTTCAATGAAGAACTTCGTTCTCCCCGTTTTCCGTATGAACGAGAGACTTTTGAGATATCCGGGTCAAGCCTACTTGGACCTGCATTAACATCCACTTCGCCGGAAGTATCGGCAGTTTGCGATACGGGCCGCGTTTCAAGCTCGTCTAAATATCGATTTATATTCATTACGATATAGATATATTTCTTTTCACTATCGCGGACACCGTTGACAGGAAAGGAACAGAGTGGGGAGATGGTGAGACAGGAAGTATGATCCTCTCTCGTGGGATTGTGAAGCGTCGGGTAACCGGAAATACCCAAGACAAATTGCCGTCGGAACACGTAAGCCCGATGGAAACTTCGAAAGATTTATCTCTCGTGTGTACCTAACGAGAATCATCTTTCACCACACATATTTTCGTCGCGATTCGCTTAAAGATACTTATTCTTTCCCGGTGATGCGCCAACGGTGAAACCTCGAGGTACGGTTGCCGCGATTTAAACTGGCGATTTGTCAACTGGGGAAATTTTGTTCTCTCTCTCTCTCGAGAGAGAGAGAAATACTAGTTGACACCACAGAGATGTTTCATGCGTTACTAATAAGAACGACACAAAAAATATTCTTCAAAAACTCTGGAATCTCTCCACTCGTTAGTTTCTCCAGCGGTAATTTACTCTATACAGTGTTCTTCACTTTATCAGATAGTTCTTACTCTAACAAAGTGCATTGAAACGCAGCTAATGACAGACGAGGTACAATACTCTAAATTATGTACAGTGTGGGGCGCCACATTTTGCCATCTAGATTTACATCATTATTATTATGCATAGCAAACAATGTTTCAGATGACGTTGAATGATTTTGAGAGGGGCACATTCTGATGGTTCATTTTTTTAGTAGGTGGACGTGTAAAGGATATATGAAGGTCATTAATGTTTTTATAAATGGAATCATATATTTTTTATTGATTCAGCTGATGCTCCTTCATATTCTTTACAAAAAAGTATTAATCTATTTGTGTAAAAAAATCATTATTTTGGAGATATTTTAATTATAATGTCTATTTACAGTACACTCTCCTACTACATTATCACATTGAAATATCTCCTAAACTAACGATTTTGTTACACAAATAGATTAACACTTTTTTGTAAAGAATATAAAGGAGTATCAGCTGATGCAATAAAAAATATATGATTCCATTTATAAAAACATTAATGACCTTCATATGTCCTTTACACGTCCACCTACAAAAAAAATGTAAACCATTCAACTTCATCTGAAACATTGTTTGTTATGCGTAATAATAATGACGTGAATCAAGATGGCAAAATGTGGCGCCCCACCCTGTATATGTATATTTAGTAATTTTGTGAAGTATTTTACATAAGACTCCACCTTTCTCGGAGCTTTCACAGTAATTTTTAAGGGCCAGATGATGCGGCTGTTCATCGCCAACTGTTTCTACTTACGTATCGGATGAACGTTGAGAGCACTCACAGAACTGCCGTGTTGGCAGAAAGAAAACGTATCAGGTTCACGTTGGCTTGAAAAGCGCATCCGTATCGGTTTTGCTGCGAGAGCTCTTTAATTGCACCGACGGTAAAGTACATCTCTCTCACCTGTTTGATTTCTGCTTGCAGGACGAGAAGAACCAGATACTCACGACGAACTGTTGGGTCACGCAGGTCTGGACGGACCATCATCTGAAATGGAACGCCTCGGAGTTCGCTGGAATTCGAGTGATTCGCGTTCCTTACAACCGCGTTTGGAGGCCCGACACCATTCTGTACAACAAGTGAGAAACATTTCGCACATTGTTTTCCATAATGTGCGCAATTAAAATGAAACCTGCTTCGGGAAAACAGTTTAAAGTTACCGAGAAAATTCTTTGATGAAGCGAAGACAGAATATTGCAACTCTCATATACTGGGTGATTCTGGATAAAATTGCTAACCCAATTCGTATCGAGAGTTTGGATACTTCTTGTGGCAAAGCACATTTCCGACACGAAATCGATTAGGTTAACAATAAAATTGGATTACGTTAAAGAGTAACATGGAATTGCACCTGGGGTTATTATTATAAAAATAAGATCATAGAAGGTAGGACGTATGATTTTGTCCCTCTATCGTTTCTTTTATTTTTGCTTAAAGAAGAGCAGTAACTTGTCCCAGTTCCCAGAATCAGTCTGTATAGTTAATTGGCGATCGAAACACTATGAAAAGTAGTCCCAGTTATCGATTCTATGAGAGAGACTCGTCTCGATTTCTTCTCTCCGATATTACCCAATATGCTCTCCGCTTTGTTTACAGCGCAGATCCGCAATACAGCTCGGCGGTCATCAATACGAACGTGATCGTCAGCCACACGGGGGAAGTGGTGTGGCTCAGTCACGGAATCTTCCGCAGCAGCTGCGACATCGACGTCGAGTTCTTCCCCTTCGACGAGCAACGCTGTGTCCTGAAGTGGGCATCGTGGACCTACGATGGCTACCAAGTAAGAGACACACATGCACACACGCGCGCGCGGAGAGAGAGAGAGAGAGAGAGAGAAAGGCTATCTACATTCCTGAAACGAAATTGCTACAATTTCGTACACTGTTGGTTTCGAGAAAATGAATCTCAGAAGATTATTTGGGTTTTTGTAGTGTGTAGGCAAGGATTGATCCGACACATTGCAGCAATTTATATTTCGCATTTCAGACCCGCAGTCTAGTAATTACTCAGCCGGGCAGGACTCGTAAGATTTTCCGGTCACGCTCGTGAATTCGTAACGCGGCCACGCCGCGGAAACTCGTGCAAGTCCGCCGGTTCTTGCCGCGATGCACCAATGCAAATTCACCGGGGCCAGAAGTTCTTGATCGGCGGTTACGCGATTTAATCGGACAGCTTGTGCGACCTGCATCCGCGTCTCTGTTGCCCTCGATTCCCCGAACAGTTTCCTCCCTCGGGACGGCATGCAAATCGGGAAGCGATATACAAGCGAGGGCGTCCCGACGTCGTTTGGACAATAAACAATATATATGTGGGTACTGGGAACCTTGAACGCTCGACGCGATGACCAACTTTTTTCTCTCTTTCTCTCTCTCCCCTACACCCTTCTCTCGCTCATTCTCTTTTGCTTCTCCCGTCTCTGGAAATCCTGCGATCGGCCCGCCTCCATTTCTCGAGGAACCAGCTCTCTCGGATTAGATCCGGAGGATGGTTCTCTTCCTCGTTATTGTGCTCGCTTCCTCTTAAAAATCTCGGCGTTTTCTGGCTTCCTGCGGATCCACGGAATTAAAAAGCTCCTCGCCGTGAATGCGCCGCGACACGACAGCAAACTTCATTCGCAAAAGGTTCGAACCGTTAAGAGAAAGTTAGGTGAAACCGGAATTTCATTTCTGGATGACTGCTCCGCCCTCAGAATGACGATTGAGTTGCTTAAATCATGCGGTATTAACTCTTCGATCTCGTTCACTCTGCTTCTGTACGACATAAAATATTTTTCGTATTAGATAAAAGGTGTACAATGTAATCTGAAGCTTAGAGATAGTATTACAGTAGATTAGACTGGCTATTTTCCGTTGTGTGACCGAGTACAAGCTGTTGGATGCCAGACGAGAGCAGTATAGCGAGATTTCCGTGAAAGAGGCCGAGCTTTCGCGCGTCCAGAGACGCTTAACAGGGGCAAATCGAAAATACCGGCTCGGCAAGTCGCGAAAATGGCCCGGGCAAATCGAACAGCTTAATCCCGCATGCGAGAAGAGTTGAATGCGAGGCCCAAGCCCACCCTTTTCACCGAGTTTTCCCATTTCCTATTCCGACGTTGAATACATTTTGCGTTTTTGTCGTCTAAAACGATGGGAATACGAGTCCGGGATTAAGCGCTACCGAAATATCCATCTTCGAATGATCTTGCGACGCCCATTGTGTCCGGTGACGTATAGAGACGTTGTTGGATTCCGGGTTTTCGAAATCGAGTACAACGCTTTTTACAAATCGAGTAGAGGGTTTATTTAAAAAGATGTACAATAGTGTGTTGAGGTTCAAAACGTGACTTCCTAGTTTGTTGTTCGCAAGGAAAACGAAAATCTGATGATTGTGTTTCGGTACCTCTATTTATATCCTATTTTGGAAAGGAGAAGGTGGAAGGAAGTAGGAAAGATGAGTTGTCGAAAGTATGACGTGAAAGGACAAGGTCTAAGGGTTGTATAAACTTTACCTACTTATGACTTAGGGTTGACGTGTCCGCGGGTTGGTCATCGTAACCTATCGGCGGCGAGATAGGCTGTTGGGTATACAACAACGTATAAAATATTTAAAAAACTCGTCTTAGTAATCATGCGTGACAATTTCAATCAAATCATAAAATCATAGATTGTCTCTGAAAATCTTTGAAGTGCAATGGTTCTTCCTCGTCGAAGAATACAGTTCACAATCTTCTAAAGCATTGTCAACGTTTGAGACTTGTTAACCGAGCAAAATGAGTAAACTCAGCGATCGTACACTGTGAATTAGTGTCAACAGATCCTGCAACAGCCGACAAGTAAGCGACAGTTCCCATTCGCAGAGGTTCGTAAAGCGATCCATAAACATTGAAGCGACGCGACGCGACGCGACGGTAGAATTCCGCGGATATATTTCAGTGGTGTGCGAGGCATCTGCCAATTTATTTTACGTTCGGAAACTGTTCAGTCCGGTCCTTCGAAAGCTATCCACGTTAACAGGCGACCGTAGCACGTAAAACGTAAAACGCAAGCGTCCTCCGTCGCTGGTAATCCGTCCGGCGGATAGAAGTATCCCATTTCCGCTGTCCCGACGCGTCAAACACGGTTTCCCGACCGCTGCGTTTTTCCTGTCCGACACCTATCCACCCAGCTACGGCTTGTCCCAGCGAGAAAGTACCCGGTGCAGCTACCCGACAACGTTGACACGTAATCGGTTCCCGTACCCACTGCCGGGATTCTAACTCGAGGAGGCGGTTTAACACTTTTAATCCGAGACCGGCATAGCACCGGGCGTCCGGTAATTGTCCGTGGTCACGAACGTGAGCGTTTACCACGATTCGACTGAAATTAATCCCAACGATGTGCTTGGATACCGGTTTTCTACATAGTGCGACAGTGACAACTCAGCATTAATAGACTACGATTTTTTTAGCTTCTACGTCTGTCTACAGATCATTTAAATTTTGTAGAATTTCACTCGGAGGTATTTTCTATGGTTTTCTTAATTTTATTCCAGTAGTTGATTAAAATATTAAATACGATTAGTAATTTATTGGTTACAGATTTAATAATGGAACAAATATTTTGAACAATGGTGTAAAAATTATTAATGGCGCCTCTCCGAGCCACCATTCTATCGGATCTAAAATTAATGAAATAGGCTATATTGTTTAACTAAATGTCTTTTTCAGCTCGAATTGGACAAACAGAGTGAGCAAGGAGACGTCAGTAATTACCAAGCGAATGGCGAGTTCGATTTGGTCGATTTTTCTGCTCGAAGGAACGTCGAGTACTATTCCTGCTGTCCGGAGCCTTATCCCGACATCACCTACGAGATCCGACTGCGGCGACGTCCGATGTTCTACGTGTTTAACTTGATCCTGCCCTGCATACTCATCAACGGTGTCGGTGAGTCCTGAAAATTAGCTGGATAAGTATAATACAATCACAGGACGAGCACCCTTTTCCTCTTCGTCGTTCTTCTTATTAAAGTAGAGCTAGCTCCCGCGTTATCCGCGAAAGATGCAATCTTCTTTGTAAGAGGGTCAAGTGCCCTTATCCGTATCTCTGATGGAAATTTCATTAAAAACCCACGAATGTGTGCAGAGAGAAAAAAAATGGGAAGTATGGCTGCCTTACAGAATTTTTTCTGTCCCATCGCGAATCTTGCTGCTTCATGATGGATGGCCCTTTGGATTAGGGCACGGTCCCGCGCAAGCTTCTTGTGCATTCATTTATTTATGTAGTCGTCAGACTGCAGCTCTTGATGAAACATAAAATTTTATTAAAGTCGTTCATTCATTTTGATTTCAAAGAGAATACTGCAATCGAACTATTTTTGATCACCGAAACGACAGAAAAGTAATAAATTCTTTCATCGCCAAGTAATTAAAGTAGTGACTACTAGAGATACATTTTTGTTTAAATTTTGTTCCTCGTGATTGCCTCAGACGATTTTAGTCGCGCACAAAAATTCACAGGATGCATAAAAGTGATTTGAATACTTCATCGTTGAATTAATTGCGCATTCTGATATGCTCCATAAAAATGCCACGTGCTTGTGATCTTTGCATTCTATATTTTAATACGCTCGATACAAATGCCTACGTACTACATACTTGTATTTCATATTCCAATATGCTAAATATAAACGCTAAGATACCAGTATTTTGCATTTTTATGTGTCCGATATAAATGCAAAATTCTATAAAAATTCTAAGTCCCTCCAGAAAAATGGAAATTCCAATACGACGGGTCAAACGCTTATCATACGCGCCTTCGAAGGGTCAAACTCGATCCAACAACTATCAGATTCTATTATCCTAAATAAAATATATAGCTCGAAAAGTCTAATCAATAGCTTGGAAAGAAAAATGCCAAGACTCCGTAGCTAGTTTAATAATGGTACAATCAATATTTTAATTTCGCGGGAAGTGGGTTCGGTAAAAAGCCCCATGATTAAACTCGCTTAACGAAAAAGGTTCGTGGTTGTCCTTTCGCGTGAAGAAAAATTTATGCGGAACTTTCTTCGTGGTCCTTCGGGCCCCTCCTTTTATTTCTTCGTGCGCCATACACCGAACTTCTCGGAGAATACCTTCTGTTCGATATTCCACGGCGGGAATGGGGGGCTACCGAGCGAAGGGAAAACTTTCTCAGACGATCTGTTCTCCCCGACGGTTTATTCAGCGCTGTTGGTATTCTACGTGCCGTCGGAATCGGGGGAGAAAGTCACCCTTGGGATTTCGGCGTTGCTGTCGATGACTGTCTTCCTGATGACCATACGTGAGACTTTGCCGCCTACTGAAAAGACACCACTCATCAGTGAGTATAATACAATCCATAAAGTCAATTATTCGCTTATTTGCAAAACTCCTGAACCTGGTAAAAATAGAGGTTTCACCCTTTCGAACGAGTCTAAGTTCATCGTTGTACAATTCTTTTTCGCAAAGTTACACAAAATAAAATAATCAGTTCTCGGTCAATTTTCTCAACTACCAGCGTTAAAAAAAAAATTTCGAAAAAATCTTACACAGTCTCCGGTTTTCTGCCGGGAAAAGTTTACAAACGTTTACAGTAGAAGGAATGGGTGCCCAGAGCGCGGCCATTATCTGGATTCATTGAAACGTGAACCCCTTTCCCGGGTATATTTTTATTTACACCGTTTTCTGTTCGAATGGAAAGAGCTCCGAGCGAAATAATCAGCGGCTCCAGCTCGAGATATAACGAGAAACGAACCGATACAAGGTTTCCACGGGCGGTTGGCGTATCCGCGTTGATTGAAAATTCCCAGGTGTCCCGTTTGAGAGTTCTCCGGTGACCTAGACAGTCAGGATCACTTTCAAGAAGTGTCTCGCGTGGCTACACCTGGTCCAGAGAAACTCTGTAATTGCAACGGAGAATTAATTTATGCAAGCGAGATTCTATGCGGTTCTCGGAATTAGTTCCGGTTAATTTAGGATTTAAGGAGGACCATCATCGTCTGTACATGTTCCAGGTCTCTATTATGGGGTCAGCATATGTCTGGTGTCGTTCGCTTCTGGACTTGCCGTGGTCACGTTGAATCTTCACCATAGAGGTGTACGAGGCACCAGGGTGCCCGCCATTGTCAGGTCTTTGGTCCTCGATAAACTCGCCAGAGTGGTTTTCCTCAACTTCCAAGAAGAGAAGAGATCGGTAACGTATTCTGCTTCAAGGTAGACTGCTTTTCTTCTGGCGATTTTATCAGTCCTTTCATAGCCTTGGATTAGTCTAGACGATGAAACCGTGAAGAACTTTGAGCGAAAATATTTTCGAGGCGATTTCAGAGATCAAATATTGATAAAATTCTTCAAACAAACCTTGAATTTGCTTTCAGGAGCAGATGGAGCCTCCTCGGAGAAGGAACAACTGTCCACTGCATTGCAAACCGGAAGTGTCGCAGCCGCAATCGTCGCCTAAGTTCATGAGCAAACGCGAGGACAGCAACAGCAGCAGTCCGAGTTTGGGTGAGTACTTGAACCGTCATTGAACTTGAACCGAGAACACGTTCCACGTCTGATTCGCAATAAATTAGAGACAAACAAAAAACTTCCAGATCTCGGGAAAGAGGGCGGCCTTGAGGCGCAATGGTCCCGAGTGCTGGGAAGAGTTCACGCGACCATAGACAGAAACGAGAGACGGCTGACGGAGCAGGACCGAAGAGAGAGAACCGAGCTGGATTGGAAACAGGTTGCTCTAGTCAGCGACCGGGCTCTGCTCTGTGTTTTTTTCCTGACAACCATTGTCAGCACTACTGTCATCCTATGCGGCTCGCCGCCGACCACGAACATTGCCAAAGAGGGCTGAGATAATGGCCGCTCAACCGGGAACTAGGACTAATTAAAGATCGAATTAACGCGTTATCGACGGAGCTTGACCGCTGGCTACTTACCCATGATCTAGGATGATCTTTGACATAGAAAATTATAAAACTTTGGGAACATAAATACCTCCTAATTTTGCCATAAGATTTATTCTATCCCTTATAGTTATAAAGTACGATAGACAAAGTTTCATAATTTTCTGAATTTCTAATTAGGACCCCCTCCCTCCTCAATGAGAATATACGTAGAAAGAATAAGCAACAATTATCAATGAAATGCAACGACAGAATAGTTCGACGCATCTTTGTGTCAACTGTAACGGATGACAATACTCGTCGCCTCCGTCGATAGGGTGTTGAGGTCTGCCTCTCTTCCTTTTTTATATGGCAAAAGGCGAACGAGGTACATTCTGTAAATACACACGCATCGAAAGAAAGTGTGAGAGATCGAGAGCTGTTGTCATATTTTTATTTAATACTAGGCTTACGGGACGCGTTCTAATATTTCAAATTTACGATTATTGAGATTGCAAAGATGCATCCACTAAGAATTATTCTACGAATTTATTTCTTCGAATAGACATATTCCCGTTACTTTTAAAAAATATTGTACTTCTAGTGCTCCGTAAACCTAGTGTTAGTCCATTGGGTGTAAGTGTTCTAGGCGTGAAATGTATGGTCTAATAATGAACTCCCTTCTCTGTGTTAATTTTAAGGATAATGTATCTTTACTATAAATATTTGTTATGAATACATGTCTGGGTATATTATAAAAATTTCAGTGGATTCAGAAATATTTTAGTAGTAGTCAGGTACAGGTGCACAGGCTATCTTCACAAAGTCCTCGTATTTTACTTGTCCATTTAGCGAGACATTAGCTTCCCGAAAGATTTGTTCCACTGTAAAATAGTTGTATTACTTGTTAAGTTCAATTATTTTGAATTGTTTTATTCTATTATGCACGACCTTCTTTGTTGCTCAGTTGTTCACCCCAGTGAAGCAGCATGTGGGCCAGCTGCCGGGCAGGTATGGTGCCATTTCTAGACTTGTCTGCAGCTTGAAAGGCCTGTATCACTTCCTTTGGAAGATCCTCTGCTCTAGTCTGTAGATGCATGACCTCCAAGAAATCAGCGAACGACATCTTGCCACCTGGAAACCTTGCTTTAGTTGCCTTCCTCCATTGTAAATCCTTCTAAATAATGTATGTTAATTCATACCCTTGTCTTTTAAATATTTATTCAACTCTGCTATGGTTGGACTCAGTCCCAAGGACCTCATGATGATAGTGAGCTCGTCCAAGGTTCTTATGTGGCCGTTCCTTGCAAATAAATAAAAGCACTCTCTGAATTCTGTGCAGAAAGAAGTTCTATATTAATAAGAAAACAATTTATAGAATTTGTATATAATACTGAGCTTTAATTGTAACACGAACGAACCGTCTATGTCCTCTTCACGGAAATAACGAGCCTAGAATAATAATGATTTTAATTATAACATTTCTTATACAATATTCGATCATTTTGTAGAAATATGTAAATATTATAGGGTAGTAATCAGCGTTTAAATAAGTGGAGTATAATTACCATAGTTAATTGTTTATTACAGAATACTTATACAAGTTGTAGCATCGCCTTCTACCTGTTGTTTACGTGTCAGATAACATTACCTCAGGTGAAGGTAGGTGTGTATAGTCGACTGACACCGACCTGCACCGACCCATTCGAATATATTTCTGTTCTCTTACGCCCTCTAGGATATATTGTGGCTGGATAAACGAACAACTGCACCTGGTTTCTGTTGTTGTACTGAGGCGACATCTTTCTACGTATTCCGCAATTCTTTTGCCGAAAGAATCGGTTATCACCTGTGGTTCAGCAGACTTTAATGAATTTTTTAAACACGTCAAAATCGATTTTATTATAGTTTCTCATCTTTTGTCTGTCAGAACCGAAAGTCCTCCGGGACCACATTTAATAACGATCCATTGATCTTCACTCAATTTCCAATACGCCGTAATTATTAATCTTACAATTGTGTGAATCAGATTTCAAAACGTAGCTACATTTATATTTGATGTGGTTCCAATTACTCCGATATTTCGAAGCCAGTTCTTTTTGTTTCTTCGGCGTCTGTGACCGGAAACAGCTACATAATAACTCCTCTCGTTAAGACAACAAATCGAAGATATTGTATCAGTTAGTTCTAAAGGATCGAATATGTTATAGGAAACGTCGTTAGAGAATCATCAAAGATCCTTACCACAATGACAACATCATTTTCCATTCCCGAAGTGCCTCTACACAAAAGAAAAAAAACTTTCCGCCACAAAGACACTGAATCACCACTATGAATCAAAGCAGAACGATTAAACGTAGTATCGGTACGGAAACATTTGCATAAACAACTTTTTATGTCCGAGTCTATTTTGATCTAAGCTTTTCAAATTATCTTCCCTATCGCTTAGAAACGCAGCAAGGTCCTGAAAGGTATCGCAATCCTCTCAACCAACCCCTTGCTCGAGCAGAATCTCTAAAAAGGTGAAGACCACAAAAAATCCCCCTGAAAAAATAGACGATCAAGGTTGTAAAACGGATCGGGGTGCCGCAAATCGTTTGGCACCCGACTCCACGCGTTCTGGGGTAGAAATGCACCGCCCCATGAGGCATGGCTCACCGTGTTCATCCCTTCTGTAGAGAGGTGGGGGGTGGTAAGAGGGGTTGGCAGAAACGGCGGAGGTTGATCGCGGTCCCTTCGATCGCCCTTCCGCTTCGGGAGAAGCGCACCTTTCCTTCGACCGACGGCTAAGGTCAAGTTACACGTGTAGGTGGGGGCCTCGAGCAAGCGTGGGTGGTAGGGTGCGAGCGAGGGTTGATGGTGGTGGAACATGTTATGGTATTGGAGAACGTCGGTGCGCGTCGCGTCGCGGGGAAAGGACTTCTACATTGAATAAAGACAGCGTTATCAGGGGTAGCGGTGAGAGTGAGATAGAGGTGATAGGGCGAGGGAGGGAGACGCGGAGAGAGTTGATAAAAGGGAGAGAGAGAGAGAGTAGGGTGCAGCGCACAGCTGGGTCGAAGGCGAGACTGGTAGGGGAAGTCGTTGTCCTCGGAGAGCGTTGGTTCGGCGCGAGTCACGAGTGATCCCGTCAGTGCGACGCGGAACGCGTTCTTGCTCGGGTTGATGCTCGTTGGGTCACCTCGGACCCATCCTTGGTCTCCCCGTTTCTCTTTTTCTAATCTGTCTATTTCTCTCCGTCACCCTTTCTTTCTCTTCCTCCGACTGAAGGCAAGAGTTATCCGTTTTTCATCGGTCTCTATCTCCCATTGACCACGATTTGTCGGGGAGAGCGAGACAACCACGTTGTGCGCCAGGACCGCGTATCAGGGTGTTTGATTGTGTGTTTAAGTGCCTCGTCGGACTCGCGCGGATCTCTGTGTGCGTGATCGGGGTGCGTAGCAGTTAGTGTTGGTGCGACAGAATGCGGTACAACGACCGCATAAATGAGTAATCGAGCGAGAACCGGTCGGAAGGACGAGGATCCCGGCGGAAAGGACGCCAGCCCGTCGCAGGACTCCAGCCGCTGTGCATAGGTAGGTGTCAGATAGTACGCGAGAGCCAGCGAGCACGCGCAATATTCTATGTGCTTCTCTCCCTCTGTATTTCTACTTCTCTCTCTCTCTCTCTCTCTCTCTCTCTCTCTCTCTCATTCATTCTCTTTCTCACTCTCACGCAATAGTTTCCTCTCCTTTCAGCTTCTCCTGTTCTTTCTCTTTCTTCGTCTCTGCACCTCGTTCGCGGGACCGAGCACCAACTTACGCTAGCTTCCTCTTTTTTATTCCTCTCTTCGACTTTCTGTTTTTTTTTGTTCTATTTACTTTGATATCTGTCTCCCGTTCATCCACTTACGCTAGCTACCTCCGTTTTACCATTCTGGTCACTCTCTCCTTCTCTTTAACTTTTTGTTCTCTCGGTTGTCTCAGTTCTCTCTGCACTGTTGGTTCTCTCTTCTCTCACTCTCTCCCTCTTAGTCCCCGTCTCCGGTTCGCGGGACCAACTTACGCTAGCTTCTTCTTTTCCAGTATTTTTCCCTCTCTCCGTTTCTCTCTCTAGTGTACCTCTTCCGTCCTTATCTACCTTGAGAGAGATGTCTGTCTTTCTCTGTGATTCCTGCGTCCCTCGCACACATTCTCCCGTGCATATACCTGTCGAAGGCAATGGTAAGTCGCCCGAGAACCATGCCAGATCTCTCTCACTCTTTCTTTCTTGCTCTCTCTTTCTCTTTTTATCTTTCTCTCCTCCTCTCCCTTTCTATCCGACTGTCTCTACGGCCTGGCGGCTTAGGGTACGTTTACACTGACGCGGTTATTGTCGGTTCGTTTGGAATCGTGACACGTTGACTTTTCGGTGACGGAATCATATGGGTTTCGTAGAATGGTTATCTCTTTTCACATTCAGTTCCGCGTAAGAATAAAAACCGGAGAACTCGCGCCTCTCTCAACTCTTGAAAAGAGATTTGTTACGTTAAATTGATTATAGGAATTTTCGAAAAACCGCGGCGCATTGTCCTTTTCATTTGTGCTCGGGGCGAACACAGTGTAATGGTAATTTCGCAGTTACAAGCGTTCCATTGTTTTATCAAGATTCAGTGCAGCGAGCAGTTTTCGATGCCATCGGCAACTGCAGCTTTTGTAGCGTTTCGAAGCTCTTGAAAATCGAAAGTTTCCGGGTTTATTTGGTTGATTTAGTTTCAATTTTGTTTCGGATAAACACAGTATCGGTTCAGTAACTCGCGTGGAGTGCATGGTATGAACGTCTTCGCATATATCATTGCCCACAGGAGTATAGACAGATCACTTTATAGCGTATCAATCTATGTTCTCCGATATTTACGATTCGCGCGAAACGTTTGACATTAAACGCAAGCGTTATGGCATCGTAACCATATTTTCTTTCAATGCAGTTCAAACATGGGTAGCGCAATTATATTCTTAGACAGAAGACTATCAACCGAACAATTGAAGTAACAATGTAAAATGGGAATCCAGTGAAGAATGAGCTAGGTTTACACTCGTGGCTGATTCTCAACGTTCTAAACTCGGAACTTAAAGTTAAAGTTTGTTGTACTCTAAGAGCGGAAGGATGCTCGAAACGTTCGAGCGGTGGCGTGCAGCGTATTATAATTCTTACGTAACGAGACACCGTTATACCGCGTCCTGTTACACAACTATAAACATTGCTCCCGACGTTAAACTTTCCTTAGAATCGGGCACGGTGTAAACGCACCCTTATCGCCCAATGTACCCGTGGTTAGACGCCAACAACGTTTCCACAGAGTGCGTTCAGCCAGAACTCGCTTTCTGCCTTACACCTGTTACTTTGTATAGCTCATTTTTATGTCACCTGGGTGCATACCAAACGACTGTTCGTTTCCATTCGACCGGGGAGGGAAAACGACCACCCCTTTTTCACGCAAGATGGTCATTTCCCTTTTTTGCAACCCCTTCTTCACTTGTGCGACACCCTTTCGCCATAAGAAATCCCGTAAAAAAAAGGGAAACGGTCTTTGAATACGATGCATTTTCTGTTGCACTTTCATTCGATCCTGTACTGTTTTAATTTATTTGTTGTGTCCCATTCGTTTCTCTACCACTAGACTTGTCGTGTATATGCAAAATAAAAAATCGAGGAATGGCCATTTTATTTGGAAAAAAACACATCCAGTCAGAATATAGATACAACATTCTCATATATTCTTCTTTGGAAATGTTTACTGTACCATATGGTGGAGGGCTGAATCGGCATTCTAGTAAATACTAATTACGATTTAATGGCAATACTGTTGATTACTTCTGATCCCATCGTAAATCACTATAGAACTACCAGAACTAAGCTAACCTTGGAATTGTTACGTTCTATTTATTCTGTAAGTTCATTAGACAAACCTTGACAATTTTATAGAGATAATTAATAATTAAGGAATTAAATCAACTTGATTAGTATTTTCACCGCGTCATTGCATATTTTCCACCAAGAATGACCATTCGGGATACTTAATTAATTAATTAGTTTATCGATCGTAATTTATCTTTCGGATATTATGAATTTTATTCTCGGCGTCACGGTTCGATAATTTTTCTACACAACAAATAGCTATTTTGTAGGAATACTAAACGCTGGATTCGGATTTGATTCTTCCGGTTCAAGAACCACGTTAGCTACTGTTTTTTCGGGATACTGTGCAACGTCGGCTATTTTTACTGGGGATCGACAACTCATTATTAAGAGAGAGATATGAATTTTGTCCAGTTTTTTGCGATTCCGACCGGACGCGAGCGCTGTCGGCAATTACACGGTTCCGGCGGAAAGTTCATCGTCTGATAACGCTAATGAGTCTTGAAGCTGCTTCTTGAGGCCACCACGGAGAGTTCCTTAAGGCCGCAGCTTCTCACAGAGAGAAAGAGAGTAGTAGTAGTAGAGAGAGCGAGAGAACAGCGCCGTAGAGCACCGAGGCAGTTATTTTTTTTATTATAATGTAACTTTCACGCAGATAAGCATCCTTATGCAACGCTCGTTACACGCGCTCCGACCCGATATCCGACCGCTCGCGTTTAACGCTCGCTTTTCCCGTTAAACGACAATTAAACTCTTGCTCCCAACTTTCGCAATTTCCCACACAGATAACCGTCGCGATCCCTTTGACTCTCGCTCTTCCCTCTGTCTCTCTTCTCTCTCGGCTCTCCCGTTTCTTGCCACGAGAATCCTCTTTTCTCCCGTTTCTTCGCTCCCTCGGGAACCCTTCAACCCTTTCGCCGAGGGAGTCGAAGTCGTTACGCCCCAACGTGTTTTAACATTCGATTATACTGTTTAGCCACCCGGTACACAATTTCGGCTGTTTTCTAGTTTAATCGTTGGAAGACTGTAAGCTTTTCAGAATGACGATTTGTTTCGTTCCAGCGAAGAATGTTGTTTAATTAAGTAAGGGGGAACAATCATGAACTTGATCGTGACATTTATCACAGGAAGATCCATAGTCTCGCCATAATGCTTCTGTGAAAAATTATTTCGAATCTTGTACACCCCGTGGCAGAATGTTTCCGATCGGAGACATTGATACCGATTTTCAAGAAAACATTCACAATTTAGAAGTATAAAATATTACTTTACGGAGTTAAAACTGATGGGAAATGAAAAAGGGGCTTATTAACGAATGAAAAACAACAAAATAACATAACCTTACATTTATTATGGCAAAGAAACGAACAAATAAACAAATTGTTACTGGGAAAAAAGTTTCCGATTCGATTTACACTGTCCAACACTAAATTTGCTAAACAATTGCAGTTGGATGATTCCAATAGAGTATTTTGCGCTGAAACAGAATCTGCCCTCAATTTTTCCCCTAGACGCACAGTTTTTAAGAAACATAATTTGAATGATAAAATGTATTTTTCAATTTTAAACAAATATTGTCATATTATTATACAAGATATTGCACTATTCTTTGCAGAAATAGATTCCGTAGACTTTCCCAAACACAGTGATATCTAATATTAATACATTATGAATCTTGAAACTGTTTAAACAATCGTTAAAAATGGAGAGACAACCTTTTTACACCAATTTGTGAGGATATGTTTACGTTTATCTTGCAAAATAAGGGTGCAGCGAAAAATCGAACTATATCACGCGATAAAGCACACTTTTATCTTGAGACTAACCCTTTGAAATTAACAAGTCGACGTTTTTTTCGAACCCGAAACAAAATATCTTCAAATTTAGTGTTGGACAGTGTAAATCGAATCGGAAACTTTTTTCCTGCAGTTGTATCAATCGGAAACTTTTTTCCCAGTAACAATTTGTTTATTTGTTCGTTTCTTTGCCATAAGAAATGTAAGTTTATGTTATTTTTCATTCGTTAATAAGCCCTTCTTCATTTTCCATCAGTTTTAACTCCGTAAAGTAATATTTTATACTTCTAAATCGTGAATGTTTTCTCTAAAATCCGTTTCAATGCCTCCAATCGGGAACATTCTGCGAGGAGGTGTATGTATTTATCTGGCAGACGAACATCCGAAGGATTGAAATAAATACTCGGGTTTCTAATCGGGTCGTTAGTAAACGTGTAGCTCGCAACACGGCTCGTGCGGTCTACAATTAAAACGTATTGGCGTTGTTTGCGTACTTATCAGAGTGTGTTAAGAATTTTCCCGTGTAGTTTCCCGGTGGCCTTTCGACCGCGAACGGTATGAAATATTTGGTAGCGAGACAGTCCGGGGCTCTCGGATCGCGTGTTTCGTGTCGCGTCGCGCCGCGCATCCTGCTCGTCGCTCCATTGTTCTTTGACGCGGAGGCGTGCACCACGGGCCTCGGGAAAAGAGGACACGGAGAAGAGGCGTATCGCCGCGGTTCTACGTGGGACGATTATCATTCGTGGATTGTCGGCTGTCTCGCGCAACACAATTTCTCAAATTGCCGACGGAAAGACGTGTCGCCTCGCCTCGTCTCCATTCGAATTTTATCGCTCGCAATTCCGCGAACGCGAGACCCAACGCCGACGAATAAAATGCAATTCCTTTCGGAACATTACGATCGCACGGTAGGCTGGGCTTTGCGCCGAGATTCGAGGAGAAACGGAAGGCGGACTGGCCCGCGCCGGTTACACGGTCATCTGGTTTCCTTCCCTGCTTCCTGTTTGTTTCCTTGATCGCGGCCTAATTGCAGCCTAATTACGGCCTCGCAGTCGCCGATCCGTGCACTCTAACCACCCTCTCAATTGTTACGAGCCAGGGCCGTGAGTAGCACGAGTGGCCGGCGAAGGGTTATTACCCTAGGAATATGGAATCAGTTTGTTAGTTAAGGTATGCGGACGAACCCAACGCGAAATTGGGGAGCCGCTATGATAATAAATTGCGAGGACGAACCTAATGCGAAATCAGGGAGCCTCTAGGATGAAGTCAAACGCAGACGAACCTGATGCGAAATCAGGGAGCTGCTAGGAAGGTGAAACTTCGTGAACGAACCCAATGCGAAATTGGGGAGTCACTAGGAAAGAGAGACGCGCAGACGAACCTGATGCGAAATCAGGGAGCTGCTAGGAGGTTGTAACACGTCGAGGACGAATCCAGTGCGAAACTGGGGAGCCGCTAGGAGGTTGGAAAAGAGCACAGACGAACCTGATGCGAAATCAGGGAGCCGCTAGGATGGTATAGATTGCGTGGACGAACCCAATGCGAAATTGGGGAGCCACTGGGTAATATAGACCTTTGTTTGGATTAATGGGAATGTTAGTGGGCCTCGTAACTTGTATAAAATAATTGATACAATCCGAGCGGTAAGATTGTATCGTGTGGGAACGTTCAATTTGTTCGTTTAGGATATTGGAACGATAATTAAGGGTTCAGTGAATCTACACGAACATTATAGTACAGTACAAATATATTCAATTAAATAGTGTTGTACATGTGTAATTGTCGCGAATAGAATCAAAGGATAGAAAGAGTATGTTTTACCTATTTTGACGCACTGGCAATGCGGGGGTCTCGAGAACAACTTGTTAAATGCCTAATAGATTTTGTACCGGACTTGCCGAATCTATACGGTTAAATTTGATACGAAAGGGAACTTTAGCCCGATCTCACTGACAAGTGTTACTGCAAGATACAGCACGATGCGACTCTATATGTGTCTACCGAAATACTGCCCACGAGAGTAAAAATCAGAGGGTTTATATACCCCCGACAGTGAATAGGGTGCACTGTTCAAAATCTAAGGGCACTTAGGGCCAGACTAAGAATTCTAGTTTTTTTTTGGCTTCCCATTAGAACGGAGCCAGAGCTTAATGGAAAAATTTAGTTAAGATATAAGAGGTTTGTCTAGGACGCTTCCGTCCAGAGAAGATCTGGAAAAGATTTCCGTGGGAACGAACGGAAGATTTTCTCTATCCGTAACACAATCATCCCGATCATTTCGGATATTGGTGAAGTTTGTTTCTCGATCGGAAAGTGAATACGAATTTAATATTTCGGCGCAAGGCTCGATCAATTTAACACAAGCAGCAAATGTGCAATTATTTAAACATGTATCGTGACGTTTCGATTCCTATCTAGATCATTTTCATAACGAACATGTATTGTGTCTAAAAAAGCAAAAGAATTAAAATGTAACAAATAAAATTAAAAATACAGCCAGGTCAAAAAACAGAATCGACAAAATTATTGTACTTACATGCTGCGTAACGAAAAGAAAAAATAAAAAAAACATATAGAACAAACATTGAGAAATACCGGAAAGAAATGTTGACCACATGGTGGCAGATATGTGACTGAGACGATGTGTTAGCCTCAAAAATATAAAAGCGTGAAATGTCGTACATATAGACAAACAGTAATTCTGATTGGTTGATCGATATCAATCACTGGTTAGTCTAAATCACCTTATGGCGGTAATTTCAAACCTCGTGAAACTTAAAGTCAATTAAGATAGAATTTTAGGTTGTAACATAATTACTAAATTCTTATAAACCAACGAAAAATAAATTTGTGAAGAAAAAATTAGCAGAATCTAAATTATATTGGAAAGATCATCCTAAAACATTACTGGTTCAGTAATGCAGCGTGTAGTAGTCATGAATTTTAGGTGTTTCGTACCTAAGATTTACATTTTGTTGTTTAATCATATGAATGGTTTCCAATAATAATCTGCGATGGAGGTTAGATTCTTTGTCAATGATCTTCACGTTATTATATTCAAAACGATGGTCAAATTCTTTTCTTTTTAGACGCAATATATGTTCTTTATGAAAATGATCCATATAGGGATCGAAACGTCAAGATACATTTATAAATAATTGCTCATTTGCTGCTTGTGTAAAATTGATCGAACCTTGCGCCGAAATCATAAATTCGATTTCGGATATTCATTGAAACTGCGTTTACGTTCTTAATTTCCGAGTTTATGATTTTTTCAAAGACACTTCTGCTCATGCAAATTTCTTAGAGATAAACCACGAAACGTACGGCACTTCCAGCTAAACGGGCACATTTTTGTCGGCTTTACTAGCGCAGAGTTTACCCCGGCAATTCCCGGAGTCGCTAGAGCCGGCCTTTTCATTTCGCGCTTAATGTTTCTCGCTCTAGTCTTGGATGCACTCGGCAAAACGGCCGACGCTATTCTCGGAACGCTTACCTCTCTCGATAACTGTCGCGAACGGCGACCCGGCCCGTGCAATTAACCGGGTATTACTGTAATTTGATAAAAACAGGAAGGGCGAAGCTCTGCCCTATTCGGTTCAATGGTCCTGGATTACGTTTTTTTCAAGCATTCGGATCGTTTGACGTACAGTTACAACGAATCGAATTGTTTTCAGAAGGTGCAGTATTCTGCATAGAAAAGCGTTCGTGCGCGAGCATCAAGGTTCTAATTAGCTATTCTTTTAACAATTGTATTTAATCTACGCAAAGTTCTTGGCCGTTGAGTTTCGTCGACACAGAGGTTCGCTTTAATTAGCTGTAAAAACGTTGCATAAAAATGATAGTACAGTTCCGGTGGCCACTGTGGCTGGACGACTGCAGATATGCATCTGCAATTCCAAGGAGGTCCGGGTACAAAATAGAAAATTATCTTCTTCGCGAAGAATATCAATGGGAGGGACACGGATATAAAGTTGCAAAAGGAATTTTCTTTACGCGGATTCTCTCTCTCTCTCTCTCTCTCTCTCTCTTGCTCTGTGTTCTTCATGGGAACATGAGAATTGCTTTTCCATATTCAAGAATGAGTATTCCCATTAATGTTCTCACTATAGTAAAATTTTTCTAGAATTTTCAAACTCTTCTGAAGAATAATATTATTTGACTATACAGGGTGTCTCAGGCAAAGCAGGCCACCTAAATATCTCCTTTATTTCTAATGACACGAAAATATTTATGGCATAATTTATAAATGGTATCGAAGGAGGAATATCATAACAGGAACAATTTTTTAATGATATTTTTTTATTAAATTGTGCCATAGATATGTTTCGTGCGATTAAAAATAAAGAATATATTTAGGTAGCTTGCTTTGGTTGAGACACCCTGTATGTTGATCAATCGTTTATCGATCTTGGAGGTGTCTCAGTAGCGTATAAAGTATTGCAGAAAATTTTCCGTGGCGCTTTCGCTCGTTCCCATCGTCTAGAACCGGAGTGATAAACACGCTAACGCGTCGACACGAATCCTTCCCTGGGATCGCATGCAACACACATCGATACCGTTACCGGCTGTTCGATATATCCTCCCGCGGTCACGAGGCAGTCGACCCGGTTTTTCCCATGGAATCGGTTAATTTAGCAGCTCCGACCGCGCGGAACGGGGCTCCGTCCAGAAAGAGGTGAATCGGCCGCGCCGAGTGTTTCGAATAATGAGAAACGTTTCCCTGAGCCGCGCCGAGGCTCGGATTAATTCCGCCCCGTGGAAAATTTACTTCGCCGTCCGCGGGATCGCGAGCGCGGAGAAGAGGAGGCAAAAAGGGTCGCAATCAGCCGGGAAAACTTTTGCGTTATTATCGCTCGCGGTGCCTCTGCGTTGATCGCTCAGAACGATGCAGCTAATAACATTCAATTGTCACGTCGTGTGCGATCAGGTAATCGTCCGTACAACGAATCCAATCCCTTTAAAGGAAACATCAAACAGTCTAATTTGCGAGTTTCTGAAGCTTGAGAATGTCCACGAGCGTTGCAACACGTCAGATTTTAGATTAATTTCATTAGATTTGCAGTCTCACCTTTCGAATAATTATACAGGGTGGGGCGCCACATTTTGCCATCTAGATTTACGTTATTATTATTACGCATAGCAAACAATGTTTCAGATGAAGTTGAATGGTTTTGAGAGGGGCACATTCTGATGGCACATTTTTTTGTAGGTGGACGTGTAAAGGACATATGAAGGTCATTAATGTTTTTATAAATGGAATCATATATTTTTTATTGCATCAGCTGATGTTTCTTCATATTCTTTACAACAAAGTATCTTATTTTATTTTATACGGACTGATGTCCTTTTGTACAATTGTATATAGTTTATACAGTATAACTAATACACAGAAAGAGAAAAAAAACAAAAAAAGCCTTAATTTTAAGTCTTAACCTAAAAATAATACAAAAATAGTACAAAAATGAGCAAATACAGGTACTATTAACGAATAGTACTGCGTAATTTTGTTTTGAATGCTTGTAACGTGCCATTAAAAAAATCAATATTTTTATAAAATATGCTTGAGCTAGTAATAATTCGTTTTAATGGATTTATTACTCCATATGAGCATTTGGACTTCATTGTTTGAAATCCTGCTCTCGTTCTCAAAATACGTTCAGGTACATATAAATAGTATTAATCTATTTGTGTAAAAAAACATTAGTTTAGGAGATATTTTAATTATAATTTGTTAGGGAATCTCGAATCTCGATTCAGAAAGTGTTCTGATGCAAATGGTCGCCACATTGAACCTTTTCTGTAAATAGACATTATAATTAAAATATCTCCTAAACTAACGATTTTGTTACACAAATAGATTAACACTTTTTTGTAAAGAATATTAAGGAGTATCAGCCGATGCAATAAAAAATATATGATTCCATTTATAAAAACATTAATGACCTTCATATGTCCTTTACACGTCCACCTACAAAAAAAATGTATTAAAACCATTCAACTTCATCTGAAACATTGTTTGCTATGCGTAATAATAATGACGTAAATCTAGATGGCAAAATGTGGCGACCCACCCTGTATATATTACTAGCGCAAAGAAAGAAGGCACAGAATTTCGTCAGTGGGGTGCAGGGGGAACGACGAATCCCCACTCTTGGCGCAAGGCTCCATGCCTTTTGTATAGCGCGTAGTGGGAGACCACGTGGTACCTACGAGTTTCTCGTGCCTTCTTTCTTTGCGCTAGTATTACTTCCAAGTGGTACAAGAGAGTGAACCATTTAACAATGAATGAAAAATTATGAAGTCTTGCGGGAGGCGTACATATCGATGAACGTTGTTGAAAATTTGTAGTACGTATCGACGTAAGAGTTAAACTGCTCTCTGAAACGAGGCTGTGGATCACCCTGTTGGGTACAACGGGTTGATTTTCGTTTTTTTTCAGTCGCCAGGCTGCACTGTTGCCATTCAGCGCCGGTCGTGTAACCGAAACGAGCAATTTGCAACCCTTTCCTCTCCATTCCGCTCCGTTCCGCTTCGATCCTCCTCTGTGCCCGTACAATTTTTCGAAATATTCTAGCAATAGACACTCGTGCGGTCGGACCGGCGAAAAATCGACGAGATCCCGCGCGAAATCCACGAGCCTTCTAACTACGATATTGCCTCACTGTCCGTGCCGTGCCAATCGAAAGTGTCTTTTAGCGTCGCGAGTCTAAACGAACGTAAACCGCTTTTAGTGTTGGGCAACGCGGTTAGATTCTTTTTGTTCGACTATCTCTTCGAAACGACGGATCAACTCTCCTGCATTCGACCTGTTTTCCCAATATAATTGTCTTCGAAATCATTGTTTATCGAGCGTGAAGTGTTTGTGCTTAATTTGCGTTTGCCGAAAATGAGAGACGGAATTACTCGTTCATATTTCGCTAGGTAACTTGAAATTTGGACATTTTGAGTTATCTAGTTCGTATTAAAGAAGAAATTGGTTAACCTATCAAAGTAATCTGCGAAATCTAGTGACTCATAATTTAGTTTAATCTTGCTGATGTAAAAAGTAGGCAACTTGTGTTCTTTTTTTTTTGCAAAAAGAAGGTCTAAAGTTAGAGGTACTCTCGAACGTCTTGATTTTTATGTTGTTTGAAAGATTACTTTGATTTTACAGAATTTCGTAGGTTTCACTGAAAAATTCTCAAAATTGAATTACTCATTCATATTTCGGCGGCTGAATGTGAGAACTGGGTAACTTGAAATTTGGACATTTTGAGTTATCTAGTTTGTATTAAAGAAGAAATCAAGTAGAGAGTTCAATGTAAAAACTGGTTAACCTATCAAAGTAATCTACGAATGTAATCTTGTTGATGTAAAAAGTAGGCAACTTGTGTTCTTTTTTTTTGCAAAAAGAAGGTCTAAAGCCAGAAGGTTGACATAGTATTCTTAGAGGCACTCTTGAACGTCTTGATTTTTATGTTGTTCGAAAGATTACTTTGATTTTACAGAATTTCGTAGGTTTCACTGAAAAATTCTCAAAATTGAAAGTCCGTCTTGAAAAATGAATTTTGTGGAAGCAGTGATGGAGGAAGAGAACGATCTGCTCATGTTGTTGACCAGTGGGAGGCCAGGAAGAAATTTCGATCGGGTCCGAGCGGTGTGCATTTTTGCGAGTATCGGGATTTGCGAAGTCGTCTGTTCGACCGCGAGGATTTTCCTCTGGTAGACGAGGCGGAAAATCGTCTCCGGTCGATAACCGAACCGGCCGAAAAAGGGAACAAACAGTATGAACGCGAATAAATAGGAAAAACTAGGCGGTGAAACAGCGGCCGGAGACTCAAGGGTCGGAGAGCTGCTCCGCGCGGCTCCTGCAACTGGCATCCGAGGTCAATTAGGGAATATGGAAGCAGAAAAGCCGCAGAACCGGATCTCCATTCGCTGTTTGCTATTTCGACTGACTGGAATTCCGAGAGAGCTCACGGATTCGTCGGCCATGCTACGTGATCCGCTCGGGAAACAAGCCGAAGCCGCAGAAAACGCGGAAAGGCACCTTTCTCTCTTCCTCTCTCTCTCTCTCTCTCTCTCTCTCTCTCTCGCTCGAAGGATCATCATGATTATAATCACGATGATGATCATCATCTTCATGATGATGATAATGGTGATGACGATGATCGCGGACCTGTGCTCGGGCAATTTTCCGTTGAGCTGAACCGTTACGTGTATCTACCTACAACGCGACGTCGCTACGTGTGCACTTCCCTGCAGAAATCGTCGCGAATTTCTTCTTGAAACTATTCTTCGCAAGTGGACACACCGCGTGTTTAATTTCTTGGCTGCGTTACACGATTTGTAAAGTGACTACAGACCCTGTCGCACAGTGCGGACAAATGGCCTAATATTCCGCACTTCTCTGAATTTGGTTATTAATGTATATATAGGTAATTTTTATACAGAAAATGAATTTAGATATAATTGATAAATTTATTAAGAAATTGCCAATTTTTATTTAAACAAAAATATATTTTTAAAAACTAACAAATTTAAAAACCATATTTAATATTAATAATAAATAAACAAAATTAACAAACTTAAAAAAACGCTATTCGGTATCCGAGTCATCCTCGGTACTTTGAATGTGATCCAAAACAAATCATTCACTCCAGTGATCTTGTACATTTCTGATTAAATATTTATCAATTTCAGTAAAATCGCAAGATTTGCTTTTTGTTGTCGTTTCTCGATGTATTAATCGGATCGAATGTGAGTAAAAGATTATTAAATAAATCGGTGTTATTGTTATTGCAAAATTGTATTATGCATAAAAATGATTGTTATATGATTATTCATAACAATTTCTATCCTAATATGCATTTTTTGCAAAAAAAATGTATTTCATATCGTGATATACACTAATATTGAATTTTTCTGTGGCTGTTAAATGGCAAAATTTTGTACAAAAATTCAAATTTGTTTACGAATGTATATGTATTGGTAATTATTCGCAGAAAATGAAATTTAATAATATAACTAATAAATTAAAAAGAAATTAACGAATTTTCCACAATACATCATAAAGACAAGGTATGGGCACTTATTAAAAAGTTTATAAAATTAAGAGTAGCATTTAGTGCCAGGCAAAACTATGAAATTCTTAAACTACAACAAGTAATATATCTGAATATGTCAAAATCTCAGGATTTTTTTTCCCTTCTCGAGATATGTTAATTTGCAGTTTTATATGTAAGTAGTAAATAAAACCACCGTCGAAAATTTATACAGAAAATAAATCTACTTTATTAAATGTAAAAAGAATGCATATACCTTGGTGAGCATTTTCCATTATACAGAATTATTGTTGCAACACTGATTTACAATTATTGTAATATTTGATTCTTGGAACTCTGGAGTGTACGGCACATGGTAAAATTGTTTATAAAAATCTAAATGTGGTTACTAATGTAAATGCTATAGTAATTCACAAAAAATGTAACAAATTACATAAAAAAGTTAATAAATTTTAAAAAAATTAACAATATTTATACATAAAAATTATTGTTATATGATTAATAATATCAATTACCACCAAGTATATTAGTATATTAATAACCACCTAGTACCACGTGTAGTGAGATATGCCACGTTTGTCCGCACTGTGTGTCGAGCAGAATAGTATTTTTCTAATAGCATTGCAAACGGTCAATCGCGTATAATTAATATTTATGGAGAGCGAGGCGTCATTAGTGCAGTTATTTTATCCGACACTTTCCGAACGGATCTTCTTCCTTCAACTCACAATTAACTTATTTTTAAATTGTTCAGATATCTTACAGTATCTCGAATCGAGAATGAAAGTTTGTCACGACTGGTTTTGAAAATCTGAAAGATTTTTATTTTGTACGAACAGCTGCAGTCTAGTTGAACGCAATGTCCTCATCAATGTTCTTTAATTCTAGATAAATATAGAGACATACTTTCATCATGCTTCATTTTTATATGATATAATTCCTTTTTTAACTACAAAATGCGTACCCTGTATCTGTGTTGATGAATATTTTTCAAAATTTCCCATGTGCGGTAGCATAATCTTCCATGTGGATCTGTTGCTCAGGTTCTACTATATTCAGCCCTATGGCGGCGAAAGACTTATTTAAATTTACCTGATGCTGTCTTCTTTCTGTCTCAGGAGCATTTGGTTCCACAACTTTATCGGTTGTCACATAATCAAATAATCCTTTTCTCGCAATAACCAGCTTCTTTCAGTTTTCCATTGCTGATAATTGAAATCGGAAAGCTTTGTAATGCGTACATCAGTTTTCGATTCTTTATACATTTTATAAATTATTGTTTCACACTATATCACTATATTTGTAAACGATGCAACTATTTTCGTATATCACTTTTGTGTTCCTTTTTAATTGTATGTTATCTGTGCCCATAACCATTTGTGGGAGTTTTTAAATATTCTTTAAATAATCAATTAATCCAAAGATCATATTACAAAGGTAATTTATTATGAACACGATTACAATTGAAGGAAACGTAATACATAAATACGTCTGAACGTAAAATATTATATAAAGGAATGAGCTGTTTAGGGAAGGCTTAAGAGAAACAGGTATTCTCAGTGACACCTCTTTTAGCTTGTTGAAAAATTTATTTATAGCGATTCTGACCGGCCAAATTCCGATTTAGGAGTACAGCGGGGCTTGGATATCGGTTTTCGACAAAAGTTCACCCGCCGTACCAGAACGTTCGGCGTGTCACGACGTCATTACGCTTTCACGGGTATCGCCTGTGTGTCCTCCGTTCTTGCTGTTCTCTCTCTGTCTAACTCCTCTCTCTCTTTTCTATTTGTATTTTTTTACCGACAATTCGCCGGATCCGCGGAAACGGTTTTAACGACCCGGCCCGTTGTTGCCAGAACGTTTGTCGCTGTTTAACCCTCCGCGCCGCGTTTCGCGCTGCGACGCGCGCCAATGAAAAATTCGAGATAAAGCTTGCAGTGCTCACCGGCCCCCCGAGCTACAAAATACTGCATTCGGGGACGAGCCCATGCACCGGGTGGCCGGTGAATCCGCGAGACGATCGTGGAACGAGCACACACCGGCTAGACTCGACGAATCCCGAAACACAATGGCGAGAGTCCCGATGCCGCCGCTATTTTTCTACGCGACGAGCAGGATTTTGCGCGTTCGTAGTACAAACTGTTGTTTCCTTGATTATTCTACCGTTACGCGGATTTCAGAGATTTATCGCTGGACTTTGCGCTCGCGACAGAGATTAGTAGGCTAACAGAAGGAAAAGGATTGGGCTGAAAGCATTGGGTTGTTGCGCATGAAATGTGCGATTCTTCACAGTAACATTAACATAATTTTTGCCGGTGAATAATGACACGACGACTAACACATTACATCTATCTATCGATCCCAGCATCGTATCAATCTACAAGCCCACAACTGGTCCTTTTCACAGATTGCTCCTCGGAGACCATTTCCGAACTCCCATCATCCAAAAGCCCGGGGGAACCAGCAAAGAAGGGGGGCGACCCATTTGTAAATTAATCCAGGCCCCTTCTTGCTTGCAGGAGTCGGTGGTCGTAGTCGTCATCGAAGAAGAAGAAGAAGCAGAAGAAGAAGAAGAGAGGGCGTGGGGAACGGGTCGCAGAAGAATCGATCGTGGAGGACGAAGAAGAGGTGGCCGATCGTCGAAGGTGAGGCGGCCAGCCAGAGAGTAGGACCGGGTGAAAGAAAAAAAGGCTGCAGCGGTGGGGTAGGGTCGAAAGGTTGAGCGACCTACGGAGGAGAAAGAAGAGAAAGAGAGGACGTGGCGGAACCGTGTTCCCTGGAGGAGGTGGAAGAGGAGGAGGAGGAGGAGGAGGAAGAGGTGGAGGTGGAGAGCAGAGGAGAAGAAGGAGAGGAGGGAGGGATCGAGGGAGGAGAGAGGAGGAGAGAGGAAGAGAGATGAGCTTGGCGGGTGACTCGCAATGCGCGGTGGTCGGCTGTACGACGAAAGGCAGATAGCGCCATTAGTTGTTGCTGGGCCGGAGGACCTCGCGCCGATGCCTGCTACGGCCCTGGCCATCGGCGAAGAAGGGGAAGGGGAGGAGGAGGAGGGCGAGAGGAGGAGAAGAGCTCGGAGCCGGAGCCGGAGCAGATTGGCTCCGGGGGCCACGAGAATGCCCCGCTCCAATGGACGACCGTCGTCTTCTTCTTCTTTTTCGCTCCCCAAGACCCTGATGATCTTCCTGACGTTGGGCTGCCTCTCGATCGTCACCCATGCCTCACCTCTCCATCCCGCGCCACCTCACACAGGTGAGTCATCCCTGAGATTTCACAGGTATTCACTGGAATTCTCACGTAAACCGAACGGTACCGTTATCTCTCGCTTGGTCGACGAGCTTCATTAACGATCTCTTCCCGGTCTGACGAAACTACTCGAGGCGGATCTTTCACGGGGACCTTGAGCCGAGGCCCGATGACGTCGCGTGAGGTTGTTGACTTGGCGATTTCAGTCGGAACTCCTTTCGCTGAAATTGGTAATTGTGAGCACCTCTTGGCTCGGCGCTCGTAACCAAACCACAGATTGTTAGACGGATTTCATAATTTTTTTCATGTAGAATCACCTTTTCGATTTTACCGTGGTTTCCCGTTAATGCATTTGTAATTGAATAACCAGCTACAAGGCACCGCCAACGAAAAAATGATAGATCAAGGGACCAAAGCGCGGTCCTCAGGATCGTTTCGCCCTTATTTGCTTAGAAAATCGATTTTCATATACCGACGACCGACTCTCGGAATCAAGTGACTCTTCCAAAGGGAGCTCTATCATACGAATCGGGGACAGTGCTCGGCTAGCCTCTAGCAAACCTGCAATAATTTCACTCTGCGAAGCCGGGACCATAACTCGTCAATAAAACTTGGGCGAAACGTGCACGGGAACACGAGACGCCGCGCCAGCACCGGTCCGGTGTGTGCCCTACCATTTCCAACTTTATTCGCCAACCTATGCTCGTACGTTTCTCCCTTCTGAAGGGTTTTTCAAAGGGTCCCGAAGACTTTGTGATACAGAAGACCCCCCCCCCCCCCGGAAAAAAGAGATGCTAGACGCGTTTTCGCAGACGTATTGGGCAGGGTCACGTTCCACGGTCGTTTCCATGAAATGGCTGGAATTAATAGAACGTTCACGAAAACGGCGTGAAATAAGTCGAAAATGGAGCTTTTGTGAGTTTCTCGATTGAGCAGGACGTGGACCTCGGCGACACGTTGCTAAATTAGAATACGTGTAGCGGCGTGGAAAGACGCGTGGGTACGCATAGAAGCTTTCAGAAGTTTGTGAAAGCCTGTAGAAGCTTGAAGAAGCTCAGAAAATTTTTTCGAAGCTTGCAGACGCGTTGTAAAAATATGTCGAAACGATTCCAAGCTTGTAGGGGCGCGTGGAAACTTGCAGAATCGTGCAGGAGCGTTTAAAAGCTTATAGGAAGCGTGCATAGTTTGTCAGATTGAGTTCCGATGGGAAATCCCAGGCAAAGTGTTAGTTTGGAAGCCAAGAGCAGGTCCCCCGCGGAGTCAGGGCGTCGATAACGAGTCTCGGTAATTAGATTATATCGGACGTCGTTGCGTAATCCGCGAGTTGAACGACGATCACGAGACGTCGCGACGCTGGAATCGGTGCGCGTGCTTTAATAGTCAACACTCGACGCTTTGTCCCGCTTGAACCCTTTGTTCTTGATCGGTGCTTACCGCGGAACAATGGAAACGCGACCCCGAATGGTACTCTAATTGTAAGTACACGATGCCGGCCGACCGAGCCCGCTCTCCTATCCTATCCTATCCTATCCTATCCTATCCTATCCTATTCTCCTCTCTCCTCTCCTCTCTCGATTTTCCGGTTCTGCTAAATCTGTGGTCGATTATTGTTGTCTCGGCAAAGTTTCGATGGATCTTTTTACTAAAAAATTAATTCTCTGTCAAACGTGATCTAATTCGTTGTAGAGCTGTGACTTATTAGATACCCGGGTAAACAAAAATTACCCGAGTATCCGGGTATCTCATGAATACACTGCGGATCTTCATCTATATAATAAAAATGAAATGCTGTTTGTTGGTCACGACATCACGTGAGAACGGCTGGACTGATTTGGCTAATTTTTTTTAATGTTCGTTGTAGTCCGAATAGGGTTTTTAGGGAAAGAGAAATTGGAAAAGTTGCTCGGAAAAATAGAAAATTTGGGAAAATTGAAAGTGCTTTCTTCTATGGGATTTTTGTATGAATTCAATACCATAACTCACAATATGAACGACGGATATGCGTAATTCTTTTTTTGTTTTGTTCTTTAGGGCTCTGGAAAAATTTTCAGGAAAAAATTCGAGACAGTTACAAAGGAAATTCGGAAAATTCGGGCAAACAGCAAAAATCATAATTTATTGAAATTTGAACATGACAACGTCTGTCGGGTCAGCTAGTGTAAAACAAAAATTGTTCGCATCAATAGAACAAAATACTAATAGAACTAAATAGAACAAAACTTTTGAACGATTTTAATAAATTAAAATTAATATATCAACGTTCTCTTAATTTCATTATTGTTTTAAATTGCACAAAATCATTTATGACTTATGAGATATGCGGGTAGTTTTGCTCTACCCGGGTACCCGGGTAAAAGTCCAAGCTCTAATTCGTTGCACTATCGGAACGTTGTTTTCGACGCATTTGTTCCATTGTTTCAATATTCGGTTTGCAGAACAAAAGCGGTCTTTCGAAAATAGTTTTCACTTAAAACTGCATACATATTTTTGGTGAGACTAGATATATGTATATATTTCAGTGAAACGGTAAACGAGCTTGGACGAAAAAGAGAAACATGAGAATGAGAATTTCCACCTGTTGCCAGTTTCTTGAAATAATACCTAAGTACAGTAGCAAAGCCAGTGGAACAAAAATCTGTGCAATTGCAGCGGTGTCTTAGGTCCCCGGATCCCATAGGTAATTTCCTCTGGATCTTCATGGCACGAGCATATAAGTTCCATGTTACAACTTCTTACGCTGTTTGCTCGGGCAGTATTAAAATAATCTAACATCTGTTTCTTGTAGTAGCTCAGCTAAAATACCAGAACAATGGTTCTAGGGAAATGTAGCATGGACTGAAAGTAATTTTAGCGAAACGTCATTCGGGAAATAATGCACGAGGCTTGTACGGGGTTGACCGTTGTTTGTCCAGTCTAATTTCGTTAGACGTATGCGGTATTAATATCATTCGCGGTTATACATTTCATTGCCACGTAAACATCAAGGTGAATATTTGAAGAACGTGTGAATATCAGTGAAAGTAATATCTCCTGGTCAAATGAGGATCAGGGAATAATGTATGAGTTTTGTGCAGAGGCTTGGAAAACTGTTTTGTATATTCATGAAGTGTTCGCATCGTTTACACAATCTATGCACCCGTTGATCCGGTTACTTCAAAATTTATAGATACGGCTGGAATAAAGTACACGTCAAACATTGAATACATTAATTGAATAACATTATGCCGTTAAAAACTGGATGTGTCAAAATGTTTGAATAATTCGGTCGCAACTGTGCAGAAAAGAAGGAATCTAGGTGCACGGTAGTGCACCAGCCAAGTTCTCGCATTACCTCCTTTTACACGAAACAACTTGGCCGTTTTTTAGAGGCTTGTAACTCGGAACTGGAGGCAGATGGAGAGATGTAATTTCGTACACTTGTTAAGTGCTATCATGTCTCAATATGACAAAACATTAATCTTCCAACATTAGTAGGTTCCGAGATATAGGACCACAAAAATCGCTAAATTTGTCACTGACTCACTGAGTGACTGACTGACTGACTCACTCACTCACTGACAGATCATCAAAACCTTTTGGGTACTTCCCATTGACCTAGAATCTTGAAATTTGGAACATATTAGGTCCACCATAACACACACGCAAAGGAATATTTATCAAAGTTTGAAATTTTACTTTTTTTTTCTTTTTAAATTGAATTCAACCATGGACTCTTGTACGAATTAAAACTTGTAAAAACAAAGTTTGAAATAATGAACTTTGAAATTTTACACCTTAAAAAAACGTAACCTAAGTGGTGGGGATGTTCAGCCGAGCTAGTCTTAAAAAATGGCTGTATCTCGGTAACGGTTCTTCCTACCGCAAAAATAACGAAATTTTCGATAGGCTTAACCCAAAGCACATAGGGTATGCCCAACCACATGACGTATGTAGTCTTTTAAATTTGTAAAAAAAATATACAAAATATATTTAAATATACAAAGAAAAAGAAAACATCCTGCAATTAGAAAAAATAATCAACTAACAAAGAAAATAAAAAAAACATAAACCTCAAACGGGACAAAGTTTGAAGTAGGTATAAATAGGTAGTAAAACTAACATGCATTTATTTATTTACTTAATGTCCACCTTAAAGACAAAAAATGTTTAGGATTTAATGAGTCAGGGATAAGAGTAATACCTATACTTGATAATTGATAAAATTTCAACAAAAATTGATGAAATCCCAACAAAAACATCCTGTAAACAGGAGCCAAGTTCTCTATGGCCGTAAAAAGTTGTGAGATCAAACAAAATACGGCCAAGTTCGTTAGCTTACAAATACCTCTTACAATACTGAAAAAAGCGTTTGTAAAAATTAGTTTAAAAGAACGCTTTTTAATTTTTGAAGAGTTACACGGAGGGCTAAATTATTCAAACTTGGCCGTTACTTTTTAAACCAATGGCCATCAAAGGTGTTAGCTAGCGGCCAAGTTTGACTAATGTAGCCCTCTTTTCTAAAAAAGAATTCTTTTAAACTAATTTTTACAAACGCTTTTTTCAGTATTGTAAAGAGGTATTTGTAAGCTAACGAACTTGGCCGTATTTTGTTTGATAAAAATAACAGTATAATTATTCTCCGACAGAAAAGTGTCGCGGTACAAATTTTAAAAGGCGTACAGCGTAGCGGAATGTGAATTCTGTGGAAAAATGCGATTTGGGGAGTACCGTTTTTCTAATGGTTTCCTTACGGTTTCCTTATGGCGGACGATAATGGCATCGTTCATGGTGCCTGTTGGTCTCGATAGCACTCGGATCAGAAGCCCACTAATACGTATCCGTTCTCTATTCTCTCGATCGAAGTTCCGCATCTTTGTTCACCGCGGCGACAGTGAAAGTTTCCCGTCCCTACCCACACAGGCGGCCCCGAATTTTGCAAGAACCTCGAAATCGCTCGGAGCAGTTTCTCTTTGTCCCGATCCGTTCTATCGAGACCATAAACAGAGAGAGAAGTGCTTTCCGTTAACGAGCCTCGTAATTCGACGCCTCCTGAGGGGACGTGACAATGCAGCCCGTGTGCAGGCCACCCTCATTATTTGATGCGGACTCGTATCGGGACTTTTAACGAGGCTGGCTCTCGCGTTTTCGTTTCACGAGACTCGTTCGAGATGTTCGACGGAAACTTATAACTGCTGTACTTCTTCCTGACATCATCGTTCCGGCTCTTATTGGCTAGTAATCGCGTGCCCTTTTTTGGTATTCGACGACATCAAACAAAATTATTAGTAGAAACTACTAAAATTTTCGAAATTTTTTCTTTTAATTATTTCGACCATCCGCACAATGCGTCGGAGAGAGCCCGTTTTTTTTTTGACAAAAATACATATCTCGAAAACTATAAGTGATATAAAAAAATGTTTGAAATAAAAGTAATAGGGTATAGGGAAGAGTATACGATGATTATATTTGTTTGATATTATTGTAACCTTGAGAAGCTCTATGAAGGTCACTTTGAAAATTTTATACGGTAATGTATATTTTTGATCATGTATTCTAATAGGTGAGGTTAAAGCATTTTCAAAACACTAGAAAAACATTATTTTTGCTTAAACCGTTGTCGAGATATAAGCATCTAAAGTTGGCGTACCACCTATAGTGGTATTGAATATATGTATTACTACGAGTGAAACAAAAGTCAAAATTAAAAATCGATTGTTTAGTAACCGTGTGTATTTGTGTACGTTTTTATAATAAATAATGATGATAATTATAATAACAATAGTAACAATAAATAATACTTATATTTAATATGTATCCGAGTCATCACTAGAGTCAAAGGTTTCAGAATCTAAATTTTCTAAACATTTATTTGCCTCAGAATTTGAAGAGGCACGGTCATGTACAGAGCCAATAAGATATATTTCTTCCGGATGTCTTCCTAAATAAATAATTGTAAAAACTAAAGCGGCAAGTTGGGGCAGAAAACTTTTATAGAATTCAATAAAGGATAGTCCTACGAATATTTTCTAGTAAAAATCCCAAGACGTGTTTTAGCTTTTTTAAGAAAAGCTTAGTTAAAGTTATAAGAATTTTCGATTTCGCGTTTTAAGAAACGGATCACTTTGAAGTAATTAAATACGATAAATAATAATTGTACAAACCGCTAGGGGGCCAAAATAACGAGTACACATCTTGATCTAAATTATCCATCACAATTTATTTAATTTTACGCTTTATAATAAGCTGTATACAGTTTTCCTTCCATGTACACGCACTTGAAGTTATAATGCACGAAACAATCGTGTCAGATTACGACGAAAGGAACGCGTTCAGTGTCAAGCTATGTTCATTTTCTTTTTAGCGGGTGTTCATGAAAATATGGTGTGTTTACAATAAATTCCTGTAAAAAGATACACATTTCGAAAACATTGATTTTTCTATTTCTGTCCCTCTTGGCCAACGCACTGTGATCCGTAAAGAATTTCTTTTTTCCTCATCTATGCTTCGAACATTTGTGAACATTACAAATTCGTATACAGATTTTCGCGTGATCGTAAATCCTGTTTCACGAATTGTGGAAGATATTTCTTTGAATGGTACTGGCGCGCTGGTATGATCATTCTTGACAATAATTAAGCTAAACTATCGTAAACTAATTAATTAATTATTAAAACCATGGCGAACAAAATTTACATTCTTTAAGAGAGGCACTTGTAGTTCTGACAACGTCCCAAGGTAGACAGAGCTGTTGAACGATTAGTTCAAGCGGCGTCCTCAAGGTGGATACAACTGTCAGAAAGTCTTTCTCGTTAGTTACTGATATGCCACCTTTCAGTATATATACAATTTCCAAATTGCCTTCTAGCATCCCGTGTATAAGGCAAGGCCCGCTAGATAGCCTTACTGATGAGTCCTCTAGCGGGTCCAGGACGAAACACCTTTTTCCTTTGCTTGTAATAAATGATCGAACCCGTGCGCCGCGAGTAAATACTTTATTCTAATTGCGATCGTAAACTAATTAATAATTAAGCTATTTTGCAAAGTCACGTTTGCCCAGTCCACATGTCACCGGCATGGAACTAATATGCGTTTCCACAAACTTTAAAGAATTTAAATTAATAACTAATTTGGATTAAGCAAGTGAGTATTCATACAAGTTATAATTTTTTATATTTTTCTTTTTTCTTTCTCTTCTGATCGGGTTTTTAAGATATTGTTTCCTTTTTCTGCATTTGGTCTGACAACCACGTACTAATTAGAAACGAATTCTTACAGACGCAATTACAATGAAATAAGTTTCTTGAAAATGATCCAAATCGTGGATCGAAACGTCGAAATATTTTATGTAAATTTGCAAAAGAGCTTAATTATTGTCAAGAATGATTGTACCAGCGCGCCAATAAGATTACAAGATTTATCAACAATTGTCGATCGAAAGAAAGGAAAACGTTGTGGAAGATATTATTGAATTTCCGAGCCATAAATGCATAAACAGCTGCAGTTCAATTTTCTATTTTCCTCTAGCTAATGGAACGAGCTTGATAGGACCATAATCGAATGGAACAATGTTTCAGGCATCATTCGGAGCTCGTACATCGGGTACTACGAGGCAGCCTCATACGATACCGCGGCCTTGAGACATCATCGCAGCCGGATGCGTCGCGACGCCAACAACGTTCTCGACGAGCAGCCTCTGCTGCTTCACCTGAAAGCGCTCGACAAGTAAGTTTCTCGATCGAGAAAAGTGATCTCCAACCTTGTTCGAACGTTACGGTTGTCGTTGTTGTCGGCTGGTCTTGTCGCGTTTACGTTTCTTGTTCCGCCGGGAAAGTTCTACAGAAACGGATACTTGAGGAATCGCGGGGCGCACCATGACTTTCTGGAAACTTGACGAAGATGTTTAACCATACTTCTCGGACTGTTAATGATCTCCTACTTTCTAGAAAATTCTTCTTCCACTGTTGGTACAACAGACTTTGATCCCGGCAAAATTCCAACAAAAATTTTCAGTCCCCGAATTGACACAGTTCCGAAAGAACTGTTCGCTGCGAAAGCAATTCCAGGGTCCATAATGGAATGAAAAGAGCAAAGTGGCTCGACAACGGTGTTCCATCAGCTGTGAAAGACTCTTAATTGTGGCAAATTGGAAACGTTAGCCGGTTAAAAATAGCGCGGACCGATAACAACGACAGCTCCTTGGTCGAAATAGGGCATCGACGAGGTTTTGGTAGTACGCGTGGATCGTCGAAGGATTAAAACCGGCTTGGAAATAGACGATCAATGATGCAGGAGAGAGAGAGAGAGAGAGGCGGCCGAAGTGTTTCGCGAATCGATCCGTTGTCCGCCGAAAGTAATTCCCCGCAATTATTCGAGGCCCGCCGTTAATCGGGACACGATTCCTGCGGGGTATATCGGAACTCCAGGGTAATCGTATCAGCGTACGCGCAGCATCGTCCGGTTAGGTCAATAGGCCTGCACATCCAATTAAGGTCAAGTTCATGTAGACGGTGCACAATGCGGCACCGCACCGCACCGCACATCAGTGTGCACGCGTGCTCACATTTCAACAGGAGGGACGTAGATGCGCGGGTAGATTAACAGGGTTGCACGGGGAATGCCTGGCACTACATCAACCGAGGAAACAAAGCCCGCTTGACATTCGAAAGCGATACACCGGCCCGAGAGCAGAATATACCATTGTGTCCCTGTCTCTCTGTTTGCCGCGCGTTCCGCGGAAAATCGCGCGGTACCGGGTGTCCCGTCCTCCCTGACATGACTTAACAGCGATTGGCCGATTCTATGGAAAAAACTGATTTGAAAATGTGCCGTTATGTTTTCTCCTCCGAGGCTCCGTTTCCAGGAGAAAACTCGTAAGTGTTGGAGACGTGTCTGATCACTGCTGGATGTTTCTACTTCGGGAGAGTGTTTCTGTAACAGCTCGTTTTTCCAACGTCACGACGGCTCGCGAGAGGGGGGAATTTATTCGGCGGTTTTTCGCGGCGAATCATTTCCCGTTGGTAATTGGCTTCGCAAAATTCTCCGTTGAATGAAAGTAATTATGCGAGTGGACAGGAATCAATGCGCGCGCGGCCAACAATTCGTCATCGGGCGACGTTTCGGGCATGGGGCTCTCTACTCCGGAACAACGTAACAAAACGACCGCGAAATTCCATTTTAAACCGTACCGGGCCGGCTATCAACCGGCTAATTATTCATTCCTTTCAATTACATTTCATTTCTCGTTACGCGTCGACTGTTCGTCCGCGCGCGCGACGCTTTAATTCGGCCGCGAATATGCTCTCCGCGGAGTTCGCTGCTGACGAGCGTGGAAACACGTTCTCGATGGAACGCCGCCGCGCCGGCCGGATTAATTAAGCGGAATCGCGATTCCGTTGATTGCCCCGCGACGAAAACCTCCCCAAAATATCTCTCGTATTTCTTTAAATCAATTTGCGGAACGGTAACAACGAAAATTGAGAAATCTCGTTTTCGGGGCTACACACACACACACACACACGCACGCACACTCTTACAGATGGTTGACTTTTTCGAAGTTCTACCCGGTTGCGTCACACCGTTTATTTTTTTCATTTTCTACCGGCGCGGCGGTAGATTCTTTACGACCTCCTGTGGCCACGGGTCCTAGAGGAAACTCGCCGCGGAGTTAATAGAATTCGAGGGGAAACGAAATTACCTTTGGCCGCGGACTCGATCAGTTTTCGAGTTTCGGTCAGGCCGGCCGAACCGCGTTCCCCTTTCAATCGGTCAATGGTCGATCCTACACGAGTCTCGCGGAGTCCATCAGCAGTACTGAAGTACATCTGGGTCCGGTAGAATGTTTCAACATTTTTCTACAGTCCGTAAAGACCTTTTAGAGTCCATTAAGACCGCCTAGAATGCATTAACGCCGTTCTGGAAACTATCAAGATCATTTAGAACCCACGAAAACAGAGTCTCAGAGTTCACTGAGAGTGCATAGGATCTGCTAAAAGTTTCCAGAGTGCATTGGAAGCTCCCAGAATCTATTGAGAGTTCTCTGAGAGTGCAGAATCTATTGAAAGTTCCCAGAACGTATCGAGGACTCTTAGTTTCCGTTGAGAGTTCCCAGATTTCATCGAGAGTTGTTCGCGAGAGCTCCCAGAATCTATCGAGAGTTTCTAGAGTTCACGGAATGCTCTCAGATCTTGCCGAGAGCTCCCGTAGTCCACCGAGTGATCTCGCAGTCTACGAATGACTCTACGACTCCGCGACACCGCGGAAATTCGTCTGTCGCGACGCGCGACAGCGCTCGCTCTCGTCTCTTTATGTAAATCGGTCGAATTCACGGCAGGCAATAAAATGTAAAGCAGCAGCGGGTAGCCTGGGTTCCCTCTCTTCCCCCTCCCATCTCCGCCCCTCTATCCTCCGGTTCGTGTTTCTTCTTTTTCTTTGTCCCTCGTCCTCACACACCTCCACCTCTCCTACCCCTCTTTCGTTGTTTCTGCCCCGATGCACCTGCTACGAACTGGCAAAGATAATGGCGAAGGAGAGAAACGTATCACCCGTGTGCCTCCGCCTAGCTGTTTTCTTCTCTTCTTCTCTTTTCTCTACCCGGCCCCAACCGCTCTTCCGGTTTCTAGCGCTCGGCGTGTCTTCTCTACGGACGGTTCACTCTCGGCGAAAGTGGCTTTTTGAATTCCTTGATTACGAATTTCAACTAGATCCATGATCTCACACACACACACACACACACACACACACACACACACACACACACACACACACTTTTTCTGTCGCGGTTCTACCCTCGATTCGGTGTTCGAATTATTGCTGTCGTTAGGAGGCCAAGTGACCGAGAACTCGAGCACCTTTGCCACTGATTATTTTTCCTATACCTCCCGGACGCTATCTGAAAGTTCGACGCGTTTAAACGACGATCGCAGATAAGTGGGGTTCATTTTGTTAAATTGAAAATTATGGACGGGACTTTGGAAACTAGTTAGCGATAACGTCCTTTCTCAATCTTTCTTCAATTTTATTTTATCAGACACGGTCTTGCTCCGCACAGTAAGTAGCTGTCTAATACAACGTTCGTATATTCTTTTAGAAACTTAATTTAATAATACACAAGCTCGCTGTATGCAGAAATCACAGGACCGACATCGGAAAATTCTTTCCTGCATTTCTTTCAAATGTATCGTTGGACATTCCGTATTTGCGATAACAATAGGTCAAACGAAGCAATAAGAAATTATTCGTTTAACTTCGGTTTCATAAAATTGACTTGAACAATTCTTATTTTCGTCGTATATTCGTTTAGAACACAATGAACGCGGAATAAAACAGAAAATGATTTACTTGAAAATTCCGTCTTGAATTTTCTTTTATCGCGCCCAGTTTTGCTGTTTAAGGTAAATGTCTGTCTTGGACGAGGCTGAAATATTCTCTTGGAACTCGGGTCGAATGAAGCGCAAATTCACGAGGCGGAAATGATGTAGAGGACTTTAAAAAAGAATTAGCAATAAAGTTGCGTTTCCCTGTCTTTCTGCAGTTTCATTTCACGTCGTACACAGTGTTGCTCGTTAAAGCAAATATCCTTTAAATATTCTGTTGGAACGGTGCCTCAACAAAACAGCAATTCGCGAGCTGAATCAGTCACGATTTGAACTTGTATGTTCATTGCATGCCTGTTCTCCTTAGAGGGAGCATCGCCGGAGCTTCTAAACTTTTCAAACGCAATTTTCCCGATAACGGGCCGTAATAAAAAAACAAATTTCATTTCACATTCTCCGGCAACGTCTGTCCGCGCGCGATCATGTATCTTTAAGGAAACAGCCTGTATAATTCAGCGCGCAGCGGAAGCTGGCGACAAAGTTCGCCCGCCTGCACCGGACTCTAAATAATATCTCGGCATTATCTGTCGTCACTCTCGCTGCACAAAGCTTCTACACAGGATGGCGGTCTCAAATAGGAACATCTAAATATTTCCGCTAAACTCTTCACACATGGAGAACTGTCTATATCCAAGTTAAACCTCTCTTCCAAAAATCTATAATGAATGCAACTAGAAACAACTGTCATTAATAAAAATACCGATGCAGATTAAACTGTGAGAGTAGCGAGTAGTGAGAGTAGTCGAATCTGTGTCCTTCATTATTTCCCGGCAGAGAAACGAATATTGTTGTTTGCGTTCTCACGTTTTCGTTAATAGATAAATATTTCTTCAGTTTAACAGAAATGGATAAACATATATTAATCCTTAACGTTTCAATATACAGGGTGTCTCAAAATTCCTTCAACATCCGGAAATGGGAGGTTCTTGAGATCATCTGAAGCAACATTTTCCTTTGTTAAAATATTGTCCGCGGCTTTGTTAGGGAGTTATTCAAGAAAAACACAGACCAATCAGAGCGCGACTTAGTCGCGTGTTGGTACAGTCGACCAATTGACAGGTGGCGCGCCGGACCGACTGTGCCAACACGCGTCTAGGTCGTGTTCTGATTGGTCTATGTTTTTCGTTAATAACTCTTGAACAAAGCCGCGGATGCCATTTTTACAAAGGAAAATGTTGCTTCAAATGATCTCGAGTATCAACAGTTTCCGGATGTTGAAGGAATTTTGAGTTATCCTGTACTTGTATATTGCCCAAAACAGAAGAGTTTAATATTAGCCATCTGGGATTAAAAAGTGGTTCTTTGGGATGGTATTTACACGATCCTATGTCCATACGTCCATCCTCAAGCGTCGACGTCCATGCTATTTCTACAAAATGGTGAACTGTCGCCTTTCGACGACGCTCAAGCGAAATGCCATAGAACTATCGACGTTATGGCTCGCCAGTGACACCGGATTTCCTGTTAGGATGTTTCTCGGGTGGGGTGGTGCCACGCGTACCTGTGTGGGTGGGACACAGAAGCATAATTTCTGCCGGGTGTCCGCTCGTTATTTAAGAACTCGACCGCGGGCCAGTCTTTACGAGCGCGAATGCGAATCGCTCTTTCCGGTATATTTCTAAGCGGCTTGTCGGCGTGGTGACCGCGTTTTCGAGCATGTATTCTTCTCGTACAGAAACCCCTCCGTCCCGGCTAATGTCAGGGAATTACGGATGAATTTTTCTCGTGGAACGACGGAATCGGCCCTCTGGCCAACCTACTTCCGCCGGGTAAGTCGGAACTCGGGTTTCTGGCTGCTTTCGAATGGATTCGCGCGATGGAAACGGGGTTTTACATTGTCCTCGATGCTTTGAAAGTCGGCGAAATTCGACTACGAATTTGATTCAATTTTTTTTTAACACGGCAACGGACGAATTTGGCTATGGAAACCTGTAAAACGATCACTTGAAAAATACGCCACCTTCGACAATTAATTACAGTAAAACTAGACGAGATCCAAGAGAAAAACTTTTTGGAATACGTAAAGGCATAGTTTAGCATTGTGGTCAAATTTTTGCAACGCGACTCATTCAACGGTGCTCATTTTACATAGCTCTGACTGACACGGTGAAAAAGTTGTAGAACGATGCGAGTCAGATGGAAGATACGCCATCTTCGACAATTTATTACAGTAAAACTAGACGAGATCCAAGAAAAAAACTTTTTGGAATATGTAAAGGCATAGTTTAGCATTGTGGTCAAATTTTTGCAACGCGACTCATTTAACGGTGCTCATTTTACATAGCTCTGACTGACACGGTGAAAAAGTTATAGAACGATGCGAGTCAGACAGAAGATATGCCATATTGAAGAATTTATTACAAGAGAGCTAGATGATGTACGGATAAAGAACTTGTTGCAAATTCTTCGGACATGTTTCGATATCGTAGACAAACTTTTCTAACATGCTACATTCAATAATGATTACTCCACGTAACATGAACTGCTGGCAAGAGGGCAGTAACACACACTTCCTCGTAACTGCAACTGTTCACCAAACAACGAACCGCACATTATCCTCAACTTTTGCACACTATTGTGCCCGTACCGCAGCACCACGAAATTTCATTCCCGCCGCAAAATCTCCATTGTCCAATGCATAGGGCTTGGCCAGCGCGTTGAGCGTTCTTCCCTCATCGGATAAACGGTCCGCGATGGTCCGCAAATCGACAGTACAGCGATATGCGAGGGTGTATGGTTCAGCTCGGAAATTCATTCTCGCGGTGGTGGATCGAGTAATCCCGGCCACGCCGGATTTTTCTCTTAAACTTTTTACGTCGCGAGACACGCCGTGTCGCCGCGAATCCCGTCTAACGAATCCAATAACACGGCCGTCCGCGAATCCGATTTTCTCTGGTCGTGTGGAAACAGCGGAAAAGAACGATACGAAAAACCTAGAAAGAGAAAGCTAGAGAGGGAGAGAGGGAGTAAGGGACGGCGTAGAATAAAATAGAGAGGAAAGGAATCTAATAAATTCCGTATATTTATTCGTCGAACGCGATTTACTGGGGACAACGTGACGCGACGCTTTAACGCGGCAGCGTCTCGCGCATGCACATGCAGCTGCATGCAGCCCGTATACAACAATAGATAGAAGAGAGAGAGAGAGAGAGAGAGAGAGAGAGAGAGAAAGAGGGAGAGAGAATGAGCGAGATGAGGGACGAATTTCCTTTCGACGTGATTGATGCTTCCATCGTGGGACGCTTAACCAACCCCCGACGCGCAGCGCCGCGCCGATTTTGATTGATCGCTTTCGCGGCTATTTAACGAGCTCGTCGACGAATCGACGAGCGTCGAGACGCGTCGGGGATATTGCGAAAAAGGACGCGCGTTTTTGCAATTCATATGCGAGACCCGCGGCCCTCGCGACATCTGCGTGACACGGGACACGGGATTTTTATTCCGACACTGTCAAATTCCACGAGAGAGGAGAGAGAGAGAGAGAGGGAGAACCGCAAGTCGCCCAAGTGATAAGGGACCTTCTCCGCGTGTTCAACCTGAACGAGTTAACTCCACGATTATACGACTCTCCCTCCGTTTACAGAGTTTATGCAGGTTTTTCTCGCACGTTGAGTGAGCCATTTAATTCGAGAATTTCCAAGTGTTTTACGGGTGGATTTTCATTTTCTTTTTGTGCGGCAACCGTGATGTGAGATGAGGGAGATTTGGGTAATGAATAGACCACCGCGGGTCTTTTATGTAAAATCAAAATTTACAAAGTTCTTCTCCTCTTCGAAAATACAAGCTGAAAATACGTTCCAACAAATTCAAACCTTTTTTTTGACGTTTCGATTCTCACTATGCGATTCTTATAAAGTTTCTCACGCTCGAATTTTTGAAAAACTCTGTGTCTAGGAGAAAAATTCAGAATCAGCGTGAAAAACTCTATAAGAATCGCACAGTGAGAATCGAAACTTTTTTTATCTGTTGGACTGTGTAATATACGGACAACATTGAAAAGTTTCTTTTTCTCTTTCTAATCATTTCAACAATGTAATGAAAACAAATCCTTAAATTCATCATCTATTCATTTTTGTCATAAAATTTAAAGAAACAATACATTTCAAGTTAATTTGCAACTACACTGGGGGAAATGTTAAAATTGTTAAATAATCAGAATATTCACAAAATGTAAAGCTATTATTGCATTATTTATAAACTAAAATTAATGAAATTATTAAGAAAAGAAATAAATATGTATGCAACTGCTTTATCTTGTAACCCCGATACAGAGAATTATTATTCTGCATAAAGATTTGCAGTCTAGTTATTACATTTAGTAGTCCTTCATTATTTCTCAATATTTCAAGTCGGAAGTAGTATCCGAGTTTTGCGATTAGAATAAATCGGATTGCGAAAGGGTCGAGGCTCGTCTAATTCGGTGAAATAATTTTTGTAGAAGGTGGTACATAAGAGCAAGACTACAATTGCAACGAGAATGCTGTTGCACGGCGGGTAGGGATTTCGGAAATTGTTCGACTGGCTCCGCCTCGGTGCTGCAATTTTTTTTTCCCGCGGAGGCAGTGCATAAAATTCGCACGGTGCTCGCGGCGATGCGTGTTCCAGGACGTTCCAGCACGGTTTAGTTCCCCCGCGTATGAAAACGCGGGTCGTTAGACGCCTCCGTGCGAGCAACGCGGTGGAACATGCGTCGGTTGGATCGTGGATTGAACTTGTGCCTACGTACCGGGGAACCGGATCCCCAACTATATTTGGAGGAACTATACCCGACGAAGAGAATGCGATTCCAGGCGCGTGATTCGAAGCCCTTTCGCTCTGAAGATTCCATTTTACGTATCAGGTCGTGCCGCGCATAACGCAAGTTTTCTTTATTTATGGAACGCGTGGAACAAAAACCTAATCACTTTGCATCTCTGTAGACTGTACGAGGAAAATACATAGTCCCCGACGAAAGTATCCACGCAGGTATTAAGCTAGCTCTTAATTGGACAGTTGCATGCAAAGGTAAAGAATGAAGTTGGTTAATTCCTCTAAAAATTTAATTGCTGTTTTTTATAACAGACCACATACGATAATTTACTAACGTTACGCTAGTTGTGTATGTTAGAAGCTATGTGTGTGACTAGAGAAAAATATACGGGTAAAATGTAAAATGATTGTTCTCACAAGGAGTGTGCAAGGACGTTGTCACACCGATTTAGTTGAGACTCTGTATACTTATAGATCTCGATCTCCCATTTACGAATATATACCATTATAGACGCTTACACTCAATATTTTTTGAGATATTCATAAACAAAGTTTTTAAGTGGTATACAATGAGACTTCCACCCGGTGGGCTAGGGTTCGATTCTCGTTTGGTGAAAATTCTTTTTTTCATATTTATTTATATTATTTATTCGCTGTGTGACATTGAATTGTCTATATGAGATTGCGCATTTATTACAAGTTGAAGAACAAAAGGATTACTAAATTATAAATAAATTCGCTGTGTAACATTAACTTGTTCGTAAGATATTGCACATTTATTTATATACAAGTTAAAGAACAAACGTATTAAAATAAACTATAAATATATTAGCCGAAATTAATTCGTTATATACCTCTAAAATAAATATTCGTTGTATATCTCCTCTACAATAGCAGATTTAAGCAGTAATGTAAGAACTTTGTTTATGAATATCTCAAGAACTATTGAGTGTTAGCGTCTATAATGATATACAGTGTGTCCCAAAATTCGTGTACTTCCCGGAAATGGGAGGTTCCTTGGGTCATTTGAAGCGACATTTTCCTTTACAAAAATGACGTCGGCAGCTTTGTTTAGGAGTTATTAACGAAAAACACGGACTAATCAGAGCGCGGCTATAGCGAACGGAGTCCGACTCAGCGACAGGTCCCGCTTAGCGTGGCGGCGCCATTGGCCGAGCCACAATCAATCCGCTGTAGCCGCGCTCTGATTGGTCAATGTTTTTCATTAATAACTCCTAAACAAAGACGCCGACGTTGTTTTTGTAAAGGAAAATGTCGCTTAAAATGACCCAAGGAACCTCCCATTTCCGGGAAGTACACGAATTTTGGAACACCCTGTATATTCGTAAATGGGAGATCGAGGTCTATAAGTATACAGAGTCTCAACTAAATCGATGTGACAACGTCCTTGCACTCTCCTTGTCAGTCGAAAGCAATGTTTTTCAATTCTTTGAATGTCCTCTCACTAATCATAATATTTCATGCACTTTATGAAAACGATCTAAGGACAATATATTTTACAACTGACTCCTGTCCTTTTCAAGGAATACAGAAAATTATTTTTCTCACGATTCTTCATAAATATCCTCTGCGCACGAAGCACCGAAAAGAACACTCGCATTTCTCACGGGGACAAGCCACGATACGAAAGCGATAAATTTTTTTTGTTACTAGTTGGAGCCTGGATGGAGCAGCCTAATTTTTCTCCGACGTCAGTTTTTCGCGAATTCAACTCCGAGGATTTATGTTTGCGTGAACAAGTCCCGGAGTGGCGAAGCAATGAATAAATTACTACTGTGTCTGCGGCGAGATAAAAATTGGAACAGGGTTAAACAAGGATTTAATATTCGAAACATAACCGTAACGTTTAGCGAGCTAGTAAGCTTCCATGTAGATGCTGGTTGTATTAATGGACGCCTAGAAACATTCATTTGCATAAAGATCCGCAGTCAGGACACGAGACTATTGATTTTCGACAAGCTTGTCTTTCTCTCTATCTCTCTCTCTCCCTCCCCCCCCCCCCTCTCTCTCTCTCTCTCTCTCTCTGCCTCTTGGTACGACGACAAAAAGTCACTTTTGTTACGAACAGGTCAGAGTGAGGGGATTAATAATTACGAGTCTTCGACAGGGAAGCCCAGAAACTCTCGCTCATCAAAAATGCATCCGCGATAACACCCTGAAAACGGATCACCCCGTTTGTTCGAGCAATCTTTGCCAAATCGTTTTCGCATTGGGTTCCGTTGAAGGATATTGATTGGAGCGGAGTACTTTATTAATTAAGAGACACAGCTTACGGAAATAGGTGACTTTAAACTGAACTTTCTTATATTTTTAGAGTGTACCTATTATACAGGGTGTCCCAAAATTCGTGTACTTCCCGGAAATGGGAGGTTCCTTGGGTCATTTGAAGCGACATTTTCCTTTACAAAAATGACGTCGGCGGCTTTGTTTAGGAGTTATTAACAAAAAACACGGACCAATTAGAGCGCGGCTACAGCGGATTGAATCTGGCTCGGCCAATGGCGCCGCCACGCTAAGCGGGACCTGTCGTTGACTCGGACTCCGTTTGCTCTAGCCGCGCTCTGATTGGTCCGTGTTTTTTGTTAATAACTCCTAAACAAAGCCGCTGGCGTCATTTTTATAACGGAAAATGTTGCTTCAAATGATCCAAGGAACCTCCCTTTTCCGGGAAGTACACGAATTTTGGGACACCCTGTATACATTACATTGTAGCTTCAGATACGACACCGCTACAAATCTTGGATCTCGAATTCTTTTCCAGAACTATTTTACCGAACAGGTCGCTAGGAACATTCCCAGAAATTTTCAAGCACATGATTCAGTTGTTGGAAATTCTGTTTCGCGCGAATAATTCGGTTCTACGTGGAAGACAGTGCAGAATAAGATTTGGAAATGTGCTAATCAAAAATTGATTCGCACACCGTCTGATTCTCGATGAAAAACTGAGTGGAAAAGGTGGAATAATATTTCTCTGTGCAAGGCTTCGTTTCCGGGATAGTCGATTTCGAAAGTTCAAAGGCGCGTCTGATCGTTTCTCACCGTTTCTACTTGCCGAAAACCAATTCACGGTTTCCCAGACGTTTCAGCTTCGTTTCTATGGAAAACGAAGCCTCGTCCAGCAAAATATTATTCCACACTTTAGACGTACCTTCTCGCGTCGAGTCCTCTCGGATAGACTGTTGTCCTCGAGAAAGAAGTACAAGGATTTTTTCAGCGGTTTTTCGCAACAGGGTCGGTGTCGGTTCGCTCGACAACAAATATTATTCCGCAATCGTGTCCGGAGGACGTGGAACAACAACAAAAAAACCAGCCTGACAATCGGGATCACCAATCACGAGTCAGCTGTCCAAGCAACGCGAATCGCGTCGAACGAATTACACGCGCCAGCGGAGACGTACGAAGCGGTTTTAATACGCAAAAAGCCGCGAAGAGGAGCGTGATTTGCGGCGCGATTCGATCCGGCGGCGAGTGCATGCAATTCTTAACGGGACCGATTTTAAGCATAGATCAAAAGCCTCTTGGAACGTTTTAATACGCTCTGTCTCTCGCACCTGACCCGTAGAAAAACTTCAAAAGTATCTCGTTACAACTTCCGATAATATAAAAAGACTGAGAGTACAATCGATTAGATTTTGTTGGAAATTAATGAACGGTTTATAGCTAGCATCGTGGATGAATCGCACCTGAGCCGTAGAAAAATTTCAAAAAGTATCTCGTTACAACTTCCGATAATAGAACAAGACTGAGAGTACAATCGATTAGATTTTGTTTGAAATTAATGAACGGTTTATAGCTAGCATCGTGGATGAAAACTCACGAGACTATTATGCATTTACGAGAAAAACGAGCGAGAGAAATTAAAGATAGTAGAAAACTGAGTAGAGTTGGAATGTCGTTATGAAATCAATTAAAATTGTTAAAGAAGAAAAAAAGATTCGTACGACTGGTGTGCCTTGCAATTGACGCAGAGAATTTTTACTTTGCGAAAAGATCCGCAGCCTGGTTATATAAAATTGTATAAGAGCGAGAAGAGAAGTGCTCGTCAAAGCCGAGAGGCAGATAATTAGACTGCGGATCTTTCTACGGAATGAAGATTTTAAATACAACAAAGCGACGCAGTCTCCTGATAAATTATATAACTTCCGGTACACTCGAAGTATTCGTGAATATGATATTCGAACACGCGAAAGTAACTGTTTATTAGGATGCCTGATTCGTGGAGACAAAGAGCCTAGCTCGCAGGTGGGAAGCAGGCAAGGTGAGGCTCACCGTTATCACCGGTATCGAGTTATGAGAATAATTAGAGTCGGGGGAGGAGCTGTACAAGGATCCGCGACTAATTGTTGCTCGCGCCGTTAATGCCTCGCGTTGGGCTCGGCCTCGTTCCTCTTCCCTTCGTTTCTTTATGCTAATACCGCCGGTATTAAATTCTTTCCGCAAGACAAAGGAGCGAGGAGAACCAAAAGGATCCTCCGTCTTCCTCTCTCTCTCTCTCTCTCTCTCTCTCTGCACGTGTTTCGCTATCGTTCTATCTTCTCGTGTGAACCATGGCGCGCACGATTATTTTTCGAGCGAAATCTGTTCGCGCCCGGAAATGGAAATTGTCCGAGCCGCGGGAACACCCGGTCTTTTTACACGCAATACATTTTTTCCAACGGTCTATCCGGCACCCTCTACCTTTGTGCGATCCCTTTTTCCGCTGATCGAGCTCCCACCGGCTCGCAATTTCGATGATTCGCAAGCCGGATTTGCATCCGAGCCGCAACGGTCGCCGATTGGTCCGCCAACGTGCGGAAAATCGCATGGTATATAAAAATAAGCCCTTCAATTTCGTGATTGCACACCTCGGAGACTGCAGACATAATTTAGTTTTCAGGCGTGTTCGTAGTTTATTAGATATCTAGATGTCCAAAATCTGCTCAACCACCAGCCGATTAGATCTTCGAGCTCTAAATAATAAACAGCAATAAATCCGATCGCGATTCCTCGAAATGAATTAAGAGCCGGTGCGCCGACTATCAGATCAATTAAAAAACAAACGTAAGGATAATTAATTACTCCGTGGAGGATAAGCGAGTTGGCTGGGACAGAAGTTGCACAACGCGCTATTAATTCTAAACGCGAGCTATCGTTCCATCAAGATCCTCAAGATTCCGGGCGAGTATTCCACGGTTGGCGGATTTCGCGGACCTCGGTGTCCGTCAGGGTCCGTTCCGGTGATTCAGCGATTCTTTCGAAGCTGAACTGTAATCTGAAGGTTTTCTCGGCGGTGTGTAGCGATTAGGCGGTCTCGAGTCGTTCCCGCGAAAGTGGTGTCGCGGTGACTAGACGGTTTGCGATCGAAGGACGAAACCAAGCAAACGACGCGTAGCATGGTCTCTCTCTCTCTCTCAGGCACACACAATCGGAATCAGCTCGGATCGGCTCGGCTCAGCTCGGCAGACGAGGCATATTAAATTTAGAGACGTGAAAGGATTCGAGCGGCCGCCGAGTGACATTGAAACGCGGATCGGCCGCGATTGCGTACGTGCCGATGCCGTATAATCCCGGATCCCCGGATAAATGGATTACGTTTAATTAAATTCGCGATAGCCCGAGACACGGATTAGCCGGACCGCCAACGAAATATTACGATTTACCGGTCGTACTCCCGTGCAAGCCCTCTACGAACGCGCTGCGCTCGTTCGCATGAGCGAGAATTAACTATTTATGTGGGAGAAATTGTAGAACGAGGGACGCTAATCCCCCCCTAGTGCTCCGGCTAATTTTTCTATAGGACAATGGAGAGATCGCGTTGTTGGGAAACGCTGCTACTTAGACTGTTCAATGTGTTTCAAGGTTCAACTCGTTCAGGACCAATGTCGAGATTGAATTGTTTTTAAATGCTAACGCACAATTGAATTCCATATGTGGGAAGACGTTTGTTTGAATATTTGAAGCTTCTAATTTTTCTGTCTTGTGCTTTGCACGAAGAGTTTGCGATAAAAATGATGAATGTGTGATTCGATTAAATAAAGAACGATATTCGCCACGAGGAGAATAAAATCAGATAAATTGCGTTTATTTTTGGGGAAAATCCGCTTTTTCAAGCTGCCGCTGGTTAAAATTACAGCTCTGGTGTTCGTGATTAATAAAGGAGGATCATATTATTTTATAATAATATAACGAAGCCAGCGCGGGTCGGTAGTTGTATAAAATATTGGCATTCTATTTTGGTACGAGTCTCGTTTAACCGTGTTCATGGCGAAATAGAAAAGTTGAACCATGTGCAGACGCGATACTTGGGTTCTATTTGACAGACGATGGACGTTCGCGTTTAATTTTCTGGTAAATGGACTCCGTTACCTATTAATTACCTTATCTATTAACTATATCGCTTTATACCCTCTGTCGTACATTATTCAAATCCTTTGACAGGCGTCTGAAATTAAAATCCTTGCAGGAAGCACTATCGAGTCAATCCTCCTTTCTTCTCTCGATTAAAAAACACATTATATTCGTAGCTATAGATTTTATTTGAAGCCTCTGGGACTTTCGTGTTTTCTCTATTCGTTGTGATTAATGAAAATTAATTTAACGTTCTTTCATTCAGTCAATAACGGGAATAATAATTTCTATAATTCGGATTCTCGTCGTTAAAATATTCCGAAATAAACAGAATAACATTTGCATTGTTTGCAAGCTAACGAGATTTCTTGTTAACAGAGAACGAGCGTAACGAAATTTATATTAACAAACGACGATGCGAACGAACTTTATATTTTCGAATAAAATTACCATTTTCGTGTAATGATAAAACAGAAATAGGTTGAGATACGGGTGCGCCGAAGATCTCGATAGAAATAGTGTGACATTAAAAAAATTTTGGACACGTTCTCTCGACGCATGTTGTAGTTTCGGCGCACAGTGGGCCATTTATTCAGTTTAGTGCGCCAAAACTATTGTAACGTTATTAATAGTAGCAAAATCATAATATTATACATCAGTGAATTCGTCTTAACACCAGGTACCACATTATCAAATCAAAAATACTATTTAATATTTAAAAAATCGAAGCATCATTGTTTTTTTCTTTTAAACAAAATTTTTTCAATGTTTCTTATATTGCAATTTATACATGTATGAATGCTGTTAAACTTTTATTTGAAATATTTTTTCGTTAGATGTAGAGAAATTGTTGTTGCAAACAAATTTCATACGTAGCTGTGGTAAAGGTTTAAACACAAAGTCTAAATGCAAAAATCTAAATTTGTAAATAAGTCACAAGAATTTGCCAATTTTTTGTTGAAGTGTCGTCGTGTATGTGTAGATCGTGTCGAGTTATAACAGGTTTATAATCTATCAAAAAAGTTATTTCTCATGAAATAGCAACTAAAAGCAAAAAAGTTTTGAATTTATACCATGTATAAGAATGTTACTGTTGACTAAAAATAGTTTCAATTAGTAACATTTGGTAACTTAGAATTTACACTTTACAGAATGTGAAATAGCTTACAAGAAACGAACATTATGACTGCCAAGATTTCCGGAAACAAAAATAATCTGAATCGCACAAATTTAAATAAATCTGTAGTTCTGTATTTAATTTCAACTGCTGAATTCATGTTATTATGAATATAAAAGTCGTTGATAATAGCTGAATAATCACAACACATATTATGATACTCATTATTTTTCAGCAAACATTCAAGAAACGTAAACCAACGCAACGCAGCATTTGACTTCGTCATTTGTT